>JANVFT010000049.1:0-342484 GCA_028011325.1 Lentinula lateritia
TCGAACAAGGACCCGATCTGCTTCAATTGGTTGTTGAGGTCCATAGCTCGTCGTAATGAGGTGGCTAGATCTAAATAAATCGAATGGATTAAATTAAATAAATCAGATCAAATAGAATAGAATGAACTTACTATGCGTACTGCTAGTTGAGGCCTTATGGAGCGCATTGAGCGCGTTCATAGCCAGTTCCACATCCAAAGAACCCAAGCACTTTAAACTCCGTGAGGAGCAGGCTTGACACTTATATCCTGGAAGAGGAGCCGAATTTGCTTCCAAATCCCCTCGAGCGAGCGCCGAAACGCAAGCCTGACTGGGAATGGAAGGCTACATAAATTGAAAGCATGATTAGCAATGAAATTAAAACAAGATGTTAGAAATAACTTACGTCGCGAATCACCCAATTAACCTGCATCAGGTCCTGCATCAGGTCCTGCATCGTAAACGAGCATTTTGAGTCTCCAAAATGGAGCCCAGCTCAATAAAGTCAGGATTGATGGCGAGGAGGGGATTCTCGCGAGTCAAGGAAGCACTATTCTATTAAGTCAATAGAATTAGTATTAATTGACTTAAATTAAATCACTACGACTTACCCTAGCATGTGCAAACTTTGGGAAAGGTGTAAAAACACCAGTTGACTGCTCTGGAAGTCGTAGGCGTCCTTGAGCATCCGCCAATAGTACCGGTTGGAAGGTACTATCCGGGGAACCTGCAGGAGCGGACTTTACAGCAGCCTTTGTGACTCGTTTGGGGACGGACACCCGTTTAATCGAACGACGAGGCAACGAAGCTGCAATGAAATTGAATTAACGAAAATAAAAACAGAAAAATGATGAGGAGATCTTACCGGAAATGGAAGATGTCGTTTTTAGACGTTTTGGAGGGGGCGCGGTGTCCTCCTCCTCATCCTCATCTTCAGATTCAACTTCGCTGGGAGTCAAATCTTCCTCAGTAACAACGATTTGCTGTGCTTTTCCTTTCGAAGTGGCCGGAGCGATTTTCCTTGCACGAGGGGGAAGTCGAACTCTCTTATAAACTAAGGAAGAAGTAGGAGGGTCGGAGGCTTTGGAACCTTCAACTACCTTGACAGTAGTTGAAGATTTAGTCTCCTTTCTGCCTACGGAAACTTTGGTAGACGAAGAGACTCGAGAAGCCGTGTCCACAGAAGGAAATCCACTTAAGAGCTCATTATCCGAGTCTTTCGAATGAGTGGAACGAGGGGAAGAAACTACAACCAAATTAAAGGAATAAAAATAATAAATCAATGATCTAAATTGATACTCACAGAACGTGGAAGCATCAGCCTTGAGACTCTCTAACTCCCGATTTCTTCTAATTAATCGAGGGGGAGCTACAGGTGCCTTTGAAACAGAGGTCGAAGGTTTGATCTCCAAAGGTGGTGAAGGAGTACTAATTTTCGATGCAACCGCCGGTGAACCCTTACCGCGTAACGAGGCAAAAACATCCAGATCCTTGGAGGGCACCAAACGCATCATGGCGCTCCCCTCGCGAAAGCGTAAACAAAACGGAATGGGAATCGCTGGGAATTGTTCAAATTTCGAGGGATCCTGTAAAGATTGAATTAAAAGAAAAGAATAATAAGGAAGGAAGGGTACACTTACCAAAGCCTGAGATTGATGATCAGGGGGAATGCCCCATTGTTGTTCTAAATTATCGCGAAGAAACGCGGGAAGGCTTTGAGATAAAAATGTAGCAGTCAAAAGGACATGCTCTGCGAATAAAGGACAATTGGTCTGACCAATCCAGAAGTCACGGATATAAACCTATTAAAATCCATTAGATATAAATGATATGGTGAGGAAAGTTGTTTACGCACCAAAAACGGAGCAGCCTCCTCGAATACATTGTAAACTTCTGACGACTCTGTTGGAGGCGAATCGTCCGTTAAAACTTGCAACGTTCGAACTGCCATTTGGGCAGAACAGAACAAGTCCAGGCCAGAGGCCACAGACAAGGAAAGTGCACTCTCGGGAGGGAAACAAAAAGGGACCAAAGAACCAGGATAAGTAAAAGCAGGAAGGGAACCAGAACCATTGTAATCCGGAGAGTTTGTTGAATCAATAACGGGAGGAGAGTAATCACCCTGTTGAAGGTGGTGAAAAACGGCGCTCTCAAAGAACAGAGGGAGTGTCGATTTGAATGAAAGCCCCGCCAGAATTACCTGGGCCTCCGTAAGAGAAGAAGGCAATAAAGTCGTGGAGGCTGAAGATCGAGTTGAACTCGAGGATGAAGCCATTTTGAATTAACGAGATAAAGAAAGAAAGTAAAAGGGAAGAAAACGGACTTCAACGGAAATTTTGTTGAACCCCGTGCCCCGAACCAAACAATCGTACACACTGATTCAGCGTGTACGTCAGCGCAGTTCTCCATGAAATGGAAGCTCGTTCTGTGACTAGATGATAAGAAGATTGTGAATTAAAATTTCGAAATGTGATAGGAATACCAAAAAAGTATTCAATTCAAATCGAGCGCTAAACTGTTATGATTGGTAGCAGGCGTGCGAATAAATTGATAGAATGAGCGCTAGAAACCCATTTGAGGGCATCCAAATTGATTGGAAAGCACGGAGAAGTAGAGATCCAAAAGGAGATATAGTCTTGTCGAATCAATCTAAGAACAGATTGGGTATCCTTTCCCTAGTACAAAACTATGAATGACCGAGGACGGTCAAATTCTTTAGTTTGGGGGGGATGACACGCCTAAATTTTGGCTAGACATCTATGCTGTGAATTGTGACATTTTCACGTATAGATTCGTATCAAGAGGACTGTAATTGAGACCCAAATTGACAGTCAAAGTCAATACTGAATCAGTCTAATAAGTTGAAGGGACCATATACCCATACTACCACAAGCTGGTTAGTTTACCCATCCCCAATACTACCTTCGGATAGCAGTCTACCTGTTTGTCAAGCAGGATTATACCAGACTCGGACTACATTCGAAGGATGACCATTCACGTATGACATACCAAGGGTATTCTTATTGGACCTTACACTGGCAGGAGTTTGGAAGAACTTACTCAAGTGACCATGAGCCAAGGATTGACTCGAAATGACTTTCTAGAACTCAGGAATTATCAAAAACTCCTTCTAGAACAAGATCATGCATTAATCTAAAAAGACTGCGATTTAGTCTAATAGACCAATCAGGTTGCATGGTTGAGGAAAATGACTAGAAGAACGATCGAAGTACTGCGAGGCTCCGAAGACATATCAAATGAATGTCAAAGAGTCCTGGCGTAGAAAATATTGAAGAATGCAATTAAATGAATACTATGCGTAACTCCCTTGATAGAGTATAGGCACAATGGGTGTCTATTGAAAGAGAGAAGCAATTAGTTTAATCCAGATGAATCAGATTGATAGGATTAGAATCGAGGAGAGCTGATTTGCCTCCGGACGAGGTGACAAACAATCGAAGTAAGTGTTGAACAGCAATGACAGTTGAACACTATTCAAGTCATTCTCCAAAACAATTAAATTAAATGAATAACGAAGTACCTACCTATGTTTGGAGGTATACTTGAATCTTGGGACCATTATGGACCAAATAAGGACATGTAGATTCAAATTAAATGATATCTGACTGAGTGTAGAAGTTTTCTTGTGGTTCCAAACGTTTATTGTATTAAATTAATTGTACTGTGCGACTCTATATTCTGTATGTATAAATAGCGATCCGATGTATCTGGAATACAAGTGATTTTGGGACGATGTTGCAGTGCTAATCCGTAAAAAGGAAAGACACACTCCCGCCAGACTGAAGCCTCTTCGCTAGCAGCCATTCGGGCCCGGCACTTGTGAGTATAGGAACGTTGTGTTCTGCTCCTTGTGACTGTGAGAAGTATATCCAGTTGTTGGGTATTCTTTGAACTTAGGATCAGTTGTTGGTCTTAAGGGCAAATCACGCTGTGTGGTTGTGCCAGCACATAGTTCTAGCCCTCTGTAGGGGTCTGTGTGTTTTGGTTTTAATTTACTTTGATTCAAACCCCCAATTCTTGATATACCCACATCAATACAATCAAAGCACAAACCGTGCTGAATCTACCTTGATCAAAGGAATATATCAAATCCTTAGAATGATTCAAATTAATTGATTAAAGCTTCTTACTTAGCTCTCAAAGCTTTGCGGAACCTTTGCCAACGCTACCCCTTGCTATTAAATAAATTTGATAGCAGTGAACTCGCATATTGTGTATTAGATTGGTTGGTTGGAGTGCACATTAGATTCCTTCCTTTCTCTTTCACACAAAAACGAGGCAAGCTCGTTACCGACGCTTCCGATTACGCCATTGCGGCGATTCTTTCCATCCAATATGCTGACGGTGAAATTCATCCTCTAGCCTTCCTTTCCAGAACGCTTCATGCGGCTGAACTCAACTACGATACTCACAACAAAGAGCTACTGGCCATCTTCGAGGCTTTTAAAGCTTGGCGTCACTATCTGGAAGGCTCGGGTGATCTGGTGGACGTCATCACCGATCACAAGAATCTTGAGTATTTTTCTACTACCAAGGTTCTCACACGCCGACAGGTCCGATGGTCTGAATTTTTGCATCAATTTAATATGGTCATTCGCTTCCGGCCGGGGAAACTCGGCGAGAAACCCGACTCAATAACTAGACGCTGGGACGTCTACCCTAAACAGGGGGATATTGGCTATGCCCAAGTGAACCCTCATAACTTCCGTCCTATCTTTACTAACGAACAACTCACTGTGTCTCTTCGAGCTACCTTCCTAGAAGGCCCGGTTTTACGAGCCTCGATTATCATGGATATCGAAGCCCTACACCAGGCAATCATTCTCGCTCTTCCCGCTGACCCGAGCTCCGTTGTTGGCTTGGAACTTGCAAAAGATCCTTCCAATGAACGTTGGAGCTTAGGTAGTGACAAGTTATTACGCCTTGACGACCATATTTATGTTCCTAATCACGGCGATCTTCGCCTTCAAGTCCTCCGCTACTTCCATGATCATCCACTTTCCGGCCATTTTGGCCAGAACTGCAATCTAGAAGCTGTACGACGTCAATACACCTGGCCCAAGGTCAGAGACTTCGTACGTGACTATGTTACCTCTTGCACTGTTTGTGGTCGCAAAAAACCTCGCCGTCATCGGCCTTACGGGTTGTTGAAACCTCTGCCGGTTCCGGTCCGACCATGGGATTCCATCTCCATGGACTTCATTGAGCAACTGCCAATGTCGAATGGTTATACAGCTATCCTCGTCGTCGTGGATCGATCTTCGAAGCAAGCTATTTTCATTCCTACTTTCGACACCATTACGTCCGAACAATTAGCTGAGCTTTTTGTTATTCATGTCTTCTCTAAACATGGTGTTCCTAATCATGTCACATCTGATCGTGGTTCTGAATTTGTTTCAGCGTTTTTCCGGGCTCTCGGTAAAGCGCTCTCCATGGAACTTCACTATACCTCTGGATATCATCCGGAAGCCGATGGGCAGACCGAGCGTGTCAATCAGACTCTCGAACAGTACATCAGGATCTACTGCTCCTATCAACAGGATGACTGGTCGCCTCTACTTCCGATCACCGAGTTCGCCTATAACAACGCTCCTAATGCTTCCACTGGTATTACTCCATTCTTCGCTAACAAAGGATACCACCCAAACATCACCGTTCAGCCCGAGGTCGACATGAAGTCTGATCTAGCTAGAGACTTTGTCGTCAACCTCGATGAACTCCACGCTTTCCTTCAAGAGGAAATCCTTTTGGCTCAGTCTCGTTACAAGGAACAAGCTGACAGGAAAACTTCATTCGTCGAACCTTCTCCTCCGCCTTCCTGATGATCTCCTCCTCGTCCTCATCCAAGTCTTCATCCTCAAGAGAGGCGGGTCGTGCGGGCGTTGTGGGGATTTGGCGACAGGAACCTGAAGGGCCGGCGGTAGGAGTAATGGTGGTGGTGGTAGTTCAGCTACTGGACATGTTGGATTTGGAAGTTTTTTGAGGAAAGGCCTTAACGGAAAAAACCTGGGGCCTTTGATAGGGACAAAACGGCGCACGGACCAGCGAAAATTTTCCTTCGAATTGTGTTTGGTTTACGGTGAACCGAAAATTTTCATTGATGACTAACGCCAATTCCCGGTACCAACGGCTTTTGAAAATTTTCCTGCTGACTGATAGGCCAAATCCCCGATGCTGACGGCCTTTAAAATTGTTTTTGGTGACTAATCAACTCCCGGTATTAATGGCTTTCGAGGGCTCAAGCCTAAGAGGGGGATACTGTCAAGTCCATGCCCCGGGCCTCCACTTCGCCGCTCGGTACTCCGAAGATCTGTCTTTTTTTGTAATCTTTTCCTTATTGTTCTTTCTCGCTACACATACCCTTTCATTCTAGTCCTTCCTTATTGTCTTTTACTTTACCCTGCAGGACTACACGTATAACTCCTAGTAGTTAGTCTGGCGCTCCGCACTGTTGCGCCGCTCCGTAGATATAAATACTGCTTGTACGCTACTGTAGTTCCTCAGTTTAATTATCAACTTAGATCTCCCTTCTCAACTTAGCTCCTCTCTAAGTCTTCAGGCTCAACGCCTTGAAGTACTCTCTCTACAGCCTTTGGACTTATAAGTTCTTTGGCTCGCTCCTCATCACCGGCATTACCGCTGCTCCGACTTGGCTGCTACTTAGCTCCTCCCTCTTATACTCTTGATCTCCGGGGACTAACGGCGTAACGGCGGTGTTGTTAATAACTTCACTACTGTCCCACTCGTCTTCCGCACTTAGACACTCTGTGACCTCTGGCACGGTTACACGGTGTGCATGATCTTAACAGACTCTTTGATATTCATTTGATATGTCTTCGGAGCCTCACAGTACTTCGATCGCTCTTCTAGTCATTTTCCTCAACCATGCAACCTGATTGGTCTATTAGACTAAATTGCAGTCTTTTAGATTAATGCATGTTCTCGTTCTAGAAAGAGTATTTGATAATTCCTGAGTTCTAGAAAGTCATTTCGAGTCAATCCTCGGCTTATGGTCACTTGAGTAAGTTCTTCCAAACTCCTGCCAGTGTAAGGTCCAATAAGAATACCCTTGGTATGTCATACGTGAATGGTCATCCTTTGGATGTAGTCCGAGTCTGGTATAATCCTGTTTGACAAACAGGTAGACTGCTATCCGAAGGTTGTATCGGGGATGGGTAAACTAACCAACTTGTGGTAGTATGGGTATATGGTCCCTTCAACTTATTAGACTGATTCAGTATTGACTTTGACTGTCAATCTGGGTCTCAATTACAGTCCTCTCGATATGAATCTATGCGTGAAAATGTCACAATTCACAGCATAGACGTCTAGCCAAAATTTAGGCGTGTCACCGATTCATGAAGGAACTGTACAAGTTGCTGGGAATCGAAAGCAACTATACAACTGCATACCACCCTCAGACTAATGGCCAGACGGAATGGATAAATCAAGAAATTGAACATTACATCCGTCTTTTCGTGAATCATCATCAGAGTGATTGGCATGAATGGCTTCCTATGATGGAGTTTGCGTATAACGACTGAGTACACTCAGCTACAAAAGTTTCACCCTTCTATGCAGATAACGGCAGACACCCATACAAAGGAACACGCCGAGGATAACGTCAAAAAACCCAACAGCCCAGGAGTTTGCCGATAGTATGAAACAGATCAGGGAAGAAGTAGGGTCAGCACTGAAAAAAGCCGCTGAGGATATGAAGCGCCAATATGACAAACACCGGAACGAAGAGATAGAGTATAAGGCTGGTGACAAAGTTTGGCTTGAAGGGACCAACATAACGACAGATCGACCAATGAAGAAGCTAGGTGATAAACGATTTGGACCGTTTAAAGTTCTTGAAAAGGTCGGACCCAGCTCATATAAACTTGATATCCCTCGCACGTGGAAAAGAATCCATAATGTCTTCAACGAAATACATCTATCCCCGTACCATGTACCCCAGTTCCTGGCACAACCCCGAAACACTGAACCACCTCCGGAAGTAGTAGGAGAAGAGGAAGAATATGAGGTAGAGGAAGTAGTTGACTCACGCAAGTATCGGAACGGCATCCAGTATAAGGTAAAATGGGAAGGTTATGGACCACATGAAATGACGTGGGAACCTGCAGCTAATATGACGAATGCCAAGGGAGCTGTTCAGGACTTCCACAAGAAGTATCCTAACAAGCCCAGGCCTCGAGTCCTTAAATGGATCAAGATTCCGATTGCTCAGTTCCCCACTGAATTGTTCCGACCAGTCCCTACACCAGACGTAGAACCAATCCCAAGTAACATGCCGTCTGAAGCACTTGCCAACTGACTTGCGTGTCATGGAATTCGCGCCTTAAGAGGGGGGTAATGTTACGATTACTTCTTTTCATCTTATCTTTTTCCTTATCTTGTCTTATCTTTTATCTCTTGTCTTATCTTCTATATCCCTTATCTGATATTCTGCCTTATCTTGTCACTTGACCTATTATTTACACTTACTGATACAACATGCGCTTTTCATTTACTTATATTAAATACAGCAGTCTCACAACACACATACAGCATGACGATCGAGTTTTCATTACTTACACATTGCTTTACTTATGTCCTAACTCATGTTTCCCACTAACCCAGGGTATTGGGCATTACTAGGGCGGAGGGTTGTTTACTCATATATAAGCTGTAGTTACTTGCTGTATTTCCTTAGCTTTGATCTTGTCTATTCTACCTGATTTAGCCCAGAACTTTGCTTGCCTCCTTTATCGTTCTGCCATCTAAGGTTTTCTTGAGTGTGACGCCTGGTGACATCCGTTACTAGAACCAGTCGCTGACAAGTTCTTAATGCTACGTATACATGCCAATGATGATCCGATCAAAACATTCTATATCTACTGACAGGTGGGATTATCAGGTGGATGACTTCCCGTAAGAGCTGTTGCTTGTTTTAATTTGGAGAGGATGAGATGCAACTGTCGGACAAGTGATACGCGGCTCGCTTAAGCAAAAATCGAGAGCAAAAGCAATCTAAAGAGGGTCCTGAGGTGTCATGCATCGGCTCTAAACCGCAACCTCCTCCGTTTCCTTCTATCCAAGTAATGCTTCCCTTCTTCTCTCATCCCCCCTTCCTGGGAACCTCCGACGCCACCTCCAGACCTCCCCAAATCGCCATATACCTCCCCAAGATTCCTAACTACTCAAACGTCTTCCAACCCGACACACATACAGAACCCTCCTAACCGCCAACCCCTTTAAGTATTAATCTCGATTACCTCCCTCAGATTAGCTGCCTCATGTCTCCAGATGTCCTCTTGTTCACTTCCCGTACCTATTTAAGTAGCGCCGCAATGCCCCGAAGCCCCAGCTTGGTATATTTTGAACACACACCCTTTACATAGGTCCAGTCCCTGTCCCTTTGTACCTGCTACCTATACGGAATTCTCTTTACTCTCTATTTCTCTATATCTGTTTCTCTCAAGTCTTGTCTATTGTCTCCGTGATCGTCTACACGATCCAATACACGCTTTTACTTCATGTCTAAGCAATCCGAGTGAGTCCCCGAGCTCCCTCGAACGATACTAAAGCTCCCCAACGCCTAACGCCTTGGAGAGCTAACCTCCCCAACACCTCCTCGAGCTCCCCCATCGCTTCCTAAGCTACGGGATCTCGATCTAGGTAACGTCGAAGCCGCTTCCTACGTCGAACTACGTACCGCTTTGCCGTTACACCCTCTCACACTTGAGGACATCCACCCTCGATCCCAGTCCCCAGGAGCCTATCCTCCCGGGTGTATATCTTCTCAGGAGCTTAGACCCTCCATACCCAATTCCCATATGACCTATTCAATCCTATATTGACGTTCTAGAGAGTACAACTCCTACCACGCGATACTACTAGGTTCCGTACATCCATCCTCCCTACCTACGCCTTAGGGACCTCTCAGGACCTTACAGGGACCTCCTCCAGGGTCACACCTCTCTGTCTTATCAACTACTAGGTCATTCCTGTCCTCAGTCGCGGTTCCCGTAGCTCCCTTCGAGCTCCAGCCTGCTCCTAGCACGCTACAACGTAAACTCCTTATATCCGAATCCACCCTAAGACCTATTTTTGACCCAGGTCTTACATGAGGCTCTTGTACAGTGCTTTGCAAAATGGTTTGCTTGTATGGATTTTTTACCAAGCGTTTATTGCTGTTTATTTCTAGTTATTTGTCCAATACATTTTTGGGCCGAGGCTCGAGAGGGCTCTCTTTGAGGACCACCAGGGCCATTGGGCTTCAAAAAGTGATTGATGAATCCTTTTTGGGGTAAAAATATATTGAACAAATAAATAAACACAAATAGATGTGAAAAAGTCGAGCAAGCAAAGACTTACGCAAAGCACTGTATGTAGATTTTTTTCAGCTTGTTTTTGATGGAACCCGTTGATCGGACACGTCGCTTAACCGTTTGGAGAGAAAATAAAACGCGACTTTTATTAATTTTCCTTACAGGAAGTCATCCACTAGTCTAGGTATTTCTGTGGCAAGATATCAATAAGCAGTGATAAAGATGGTAAGTAAATGTTTCTTCTTTGTTAGAAAATCCCGGCTGCGGCTTCTCAGCCTTTTCGGTCTCTTTCGATATTCCAGCCTCTTCCTCCTTTATGCCATTCTTTCTTTTACCTTGTTCAATCCTTTGAAGATTAACAATTGTGTAGTGCGAGTATTCGTCGTATGTCCAAAATAGTAGTATTGCTTGTAAGTTGTAAAAACTCCGACCTGTCCCGTACATCTGTAATAAATATATAGGAACTATTGATACGTATCGTCGTGCGTGAGGCTGCGACGTGTATGCGAAACCTCAAATTGTAAGTAAGTAGCATGTAAGTAATTTAGAGAACAATAAGAAGTGAAAGTGATCGAAGGAAACAAAGGAAAGTGTCAGTCGTAATCTGAATAGCGACGTTGCATATGATGGCGGGCTTGACGTCTAGTCCGTCTGCTCCCTCTACATCTCCCCCTCACTTGAATTTCGAGCGCCCTTGCTCGAACCGGCGTCGAATGAAAACCTAATCATCGACCACCTCGCCATCCATACTATCCAATGCCTCTTTGTCCAAAAACTCCGTAATCTTAATTCGTTTTGTTGACCTCGAATGGTAAGGAATAATGCAAAATGCTGCATATCGAAGACAAGAGATGGCGCCCGTAAGTTCTGCTAAGCGATAGTTTCCTCCGCGGGTACGTTTGATGATGACCATGGGGCCGAAATAATGAGGGAGTGCCTTCTTCGATACGTTTATTGAGAATTAGAACGAGGTCGCCTGCCTTGAATTTGTAGTTCTGAATAATGTTCTTGTGGTAACGACGGAAGGCTTCGACTGATTTAAAACGACTCTGTACCACCTTGTCATGGATTTGAGCTAAATCTGCTTCTCACCATTTGAGTTGCTGGGCTCTGAGTCCAATAAGGTCTGCGTCTGAGAGCTTCGAGGTGATTTTGGGTAAAAGGAATGTGGCTTGGGTGATGTCAAAAGGCAGAAGTGGCTCAACGCCGTGTGATGCGTAGTAAGGGGAGTAACCAATATCCCGTCGGACTGTGATACGGTCGGCCCAGAAAACATATGGTGTAACCCTTGTCCACTGTCGGATGTCACTACCACAGGCCTTGACAATTCCATCGCGAATGTAACGATGCGAGACCTCAACAGCTCCGTTTGCTTGAGAGTTGTAGGCAGCGATGCGGATGTGAGTGATGTGGTACCATTCCCGAAGCCAATCCAAGGCTGCTACAATCGAAGGGCTGTTGTCAGTCGTAATTTCCTTGAGTCCTCCCCATCGACACAGAATCTCCTCAAAGATGAACTGTCCTAATGTCTTCCCATGGCGAGAGAGCGAACAGTGACCTTGAACGATGAACTTGAAGCCTTGGACCATGGGCATATACATGACGTCAATGTGAGCTTTATGAAAGAGGGTGGCTGGGATAGAGATGGAGGGTGGGATGACAACTTTTTTGGTTGAGCGAACTTGACATTCATGGCATGTCTTCAGGAACCAGTGAAGATCGTCATCGAGGCTAGGCCACCAGAAACGATCCGCTAGTGTATGTTGTGTCGAATAAAAACCTTTGTGCCCTAAGTCATCGTGAGCTTGTTGTAGGAGTGAAAGTCGATCAGGAAGGGGAAGAATGACAAGTTGATGTTGGCCGGAGTGTTCTTGTCGCCACAGACGATTCGCTTTGACAAAGTATTGTGAGGCTTGTTGAATGAATTGCTTGAGTTGTAGTGTGGAAAGCAAAGATGGCGTTGTGAAGGTTGTGAGGTAGTCCTGTATCGTACGGAGCTCGTTGTCACGTTGTTGGGCTACTTGACTATAAGGGATCGTTACATCGTCAGATGCTACCCCTTGTGCAGCCAGGCAGAACGCCGAAGACGTTCCAGTGCCTCGATACTCGACTATACCACCAAACTTGTCCTCCTGGTCCCAAGCTCCTGCTATCCATACACCGGCACTCAAAATTTCATCTACCCATTCATCAGCAGCTCCCTCTAGTTCATCTCCTTCATAGACTGTCCTTTGTCGCCTTGAAATCCCATCCGGACCCACGAATTCCTTCCCAGGTATGTGTTTGAGGTCGAAGTCGAAAAGTTGGATGGCAGCTATCCAATGGTTGATGGCTGCGTTCGGATGCATGTCAGGATTGTTGATCATGCCTTTGACATACGAGGCATCCATTTCGACAATGAGTTTTTGGACCCCGATGAGGTATACCTTCATCGCGTAAAAGGCTCGAAAAAGACCGTAGAGTTCAATTTTTGCCTGTAAGTAACGAGCTTCACGTTCGTTCCAGGCTATAGACCAGAAACGAGAGGGTCGTCGTCTACCATCCTTGTTGTCTTGTGAGAGAATGATACCACAGGCGATGTATGAGGAGTCGACGGCCAAGATGACAGGAAGAGGAGAAAGGTAGTCAATAGTGACCAAGGCATCACATTTTGAAACGACCTCCTTGATGGTGTTCATAGCCTGTTGGTGTTTGGGTAGCCAAACAAACGTCGCATCCTTCTTTGTCAGATTTACAAGCAAGCGAGTGATTCTTGCAAAGTCCCGAATCCAAACCCGAAGTACTCCTGCAGTCCCAAGGAACCCTCTGACTTCGGTAACAGACTTGCAAGCTGGCCATGACTGGATTTTCACAATCTTGCTGTTGTCGGGGAGTCGACCTTCGTAGGTACAGACTGTTCCTACGATTTTGAGCTCCGGGACTGTGACCTTGAGTTTCTTTGCAGAAACAGTAATGCCTGCATGTTTGAGTCGATGAAGGATGCGGTTAAGGTCAGTGGCATGCTCCCAAACGAAACGACAGATACCTGGGTTCTCCTCCAACACCTCGTATCCTCCCGCTGGCTTCTCATATCAAGTTTTTGGTCCCAGAACTGGTAAGTTGTCCACGAAATTTGGAGAGATCTTGGTCTCATCCTGCAGCAGAAATGTGACGTGTCTGTGGAAGACTGGGATGGATCCAGTCCACCCTTGGGGAATGCGAGTTAGACAGAATGTTCCAATGGGGGTATCGAAGGTTGTGGGGTCTCTCGAGTCCTTGTGAAGTGTCCCGTGGTCGAAACCTGCAATAACATCTATTCCCAAATAGATGCCACGACCGCCACATTGCTCGAGGAAGAGATGGAGGATGGGAGGTTGTCCTGAGTCACGCACCGTGATTGTGTTAAGTTTCTTGAGGTTGTGGACAATGCGCAAGCCACCATCTGACTTTGCCACCACAAACCACTGCGAACGATATGAACTATTCGAAGGTTCGTACAGCCCTGATGCAACCTTCTCCCGAACAAGCTGGATGACCTTATCACGGATTCCCAGAGGTATTGGTAGTGTCTTCTCAGCCCATGGTGTATGTGCAATTGTTGGGATTTTCAGGGGAGGGAAGTAGTCCTCGCGAAACCATCCTTTCTCTGTTTCGTCCCAAGCTATCCCCAGCTCGTTCTTCTTCAATACGTCTGCCATCAGTAGACGTTCCTCAGGCCAGAGAAAACTGTTTGTCAACACACCCAGTCCTTCCAATTGATCCTCCGTTAGGCGAAATCCAGGCATAAAGTGTGGTGGTTTGGGAGAGAGATTCGGGAGCGAAAGAAGGGGATTTTCGGGAAACCTTCGGATTACTTTGGCGTAGTCAGGCATAACGGTCGGGATGGGTTGAACCCTTTGCACAACACGTTTGTAGGCGAGGACATGGCAGGTTGGGTGAAGTGAGTAAGTGAAGTTGAAGAAGAGCATGGCAAGAGAGGAAGAACTGCCTGCCGGTTCCGGACCGTTTGAATTCCCATGCCTTGGCTTCTTCCAAACACGTTCCCCCGTGTCCAAACCCATTGTGAACGATGTATCAGAACCAACCCGCGGTTTAGTGTGGATGACTCGTGGAGCATCATGGCCTCGTGGGTTGTGAATAGTGACAGTGACTGCCTCGTCAGTCTCAACCTTCGCTAACTGGACCAGCTTTTGCCATGGTCGACCCAGCAAAACTTGAAAAGGACCTGAGGGGACTATAAATGCATGCGCCCATGTCCGTAACCCATCCACCATAATTTCGAGGTACTCGGCGCATCCCTCTAGTGGTGCAGTGCTTCCATCCGCAGTCCGCATCATCATCTCCTGCTCTCGATTGACTTTAAAACCTAGTTCTTCCCATACATCCTTCCTTACCAACACAATCTCAGAACCCTCATCCAACAACGCAAGCTCCTTCTTCCCCCCAAACAATTCGACTTCAATCTCTCGTAACGGCACCGCAAATTCAATCTTGAGGGGCTTGCTCGTTGCAATATTGGTTTGGGCATCTGGCGTCTCCTTGGTTTTTGGAATGTGTTGGACTTTTGCATAGTCCAGCCATTCCTTGCGTAGGTCTCCACTGAGTGAGACAAGGTCTCACACCGTCACGTCAGGAACAACAACATCAAGGATCCGCTTAAACATCTTGTTCACAGCAAGTGGATCCTCTGCTTTGGATTCGTATGTGAAGGCTGGCTGGTTTCCAGACACAGTGAGTCGTCCTGGCAGATTGACCTGCGCATCCGAAGGCTGATGAGTCCCCCTCACTTTAGATTGGTCCTCGATATCCTCCTCGCGTTGCTTTTGTTTACCTGCCAAACGAGTCACTGCCATCCCTGCATTCTCCTCAAGCCTTTCCAACTCTAACGACTCCATCCATGTGTCTCCACCATCTACATCCTCACTGTCATCCTCATCCTTGCTGTCCTCACTATCCTCCAATGCATCCACATCAATAATCTCCACTGCCTGCCTTCGGACCCTCGACGAACCCACTTCCACCTCTTCCTCACATTCTGCCTCCACCGTTACCGCTCCCATAACGGCTTGGCGCTCTAAAAACCCGGCGTGGCCAAAACATCGCGGTCGATTGTCCCTTTGATACCTATAGTGGGATCGGCTGGGATTCGACGACGTGCTTGTGGATGGTTATCAGGCCAGCAGAACCAATGACCGATTTGAGCTACACGATTCGTTCTTAAGTATTCAGGAAGGTGGCTGCAGTCACGGATGAGGTGGTTCTCCTTGCAAAAGAAGCAGAGGATGTCCGTCGGAAGTGGTCCGGAGGCTTGTCTCTGTGGCTGACTTCCTCGTCGATAGCTATTTCCATTGGTTGGGATTGAGTTTGGATATGTCGCCGGGTTTGTAGGTGGATTCAGGTAAGGTGTCATCTGGATGGCAGGAATGGCTGCTGTCTGGGCTGTCTGGGGAATCGGAGGGAGTGCTGCAATGGCACTGGCTACGACAGGCGAAATAGCGACGAGCTTAGCATAGACACCGGCGTAGCTAACATCATGGACATGCAATGCTCGGAGCTGCTTTGCAAGGTCCTCAATGTTGTCTGTTTGCGGTTTTTCAATCACCTTCGTGCGTACCTCCTGCTTCACGGTCTTCTTCCTTGGCTTCTGATATACTGTCTCATCCTTGGAGCTAGCACTCGATTCACTTCCATCGTCACTGTCACTTCCGCTCAAGGACTCAAAGGCAACAACTTTACTCTTCTTCTTTTTCTTTGGCTTCGTAAACATCTCTGCAATCGGGTCATCGGATTCCATGCCCAGGACATCATCGCTGAAGACTTCTCGACCCATCTTGAGGGCTAGCTCCATGTCAGGTACTGTAGTCCTGTCAAATGTAGAGTCTTTGAGCTCAATACGCCCCAGGATTTCCTTTCGATCTAGCTTGTGTATACCATACCAAAAGTAACGGTTAATTTCGTTGGTTGTCACCTTCTTGTCGTTCTTCAACAACCTCGACATGATTCGAAACTGGCGGTAGTATTCGATGAGGTCAGCTTCTTCTTCAATTCGTTTCTGTGCATAACTCTCCGCAAGCTTCAATAGGCCTTTTACTGTATACCGATGACCTTTCTTGGCACCTGGGTAAGCATCAAACAATTCCGTTTTCATCTTCACCCAGTCTCGTTCCTCGTAGCCATCCAAGGTCTTCCAGTAACTCTTTGTCATCCCGTCAACATACTTCAAGACGCTCCGGACTTTCTCGTCGTCGGTCAGCTCCTGGGCAACAGCATGTCCTTCAAACTCCTCAAGAAAGTCTCGTAACTGCGAGCTATTGCCCTTGAATTTGTCCGGGGCTCGTGTCGAACCTGGGGCTGGCATGTATGCCGGACCTTTCATGGCTGCACGAGGAGGTGGAGTCGACATGAATGGAATGTGAGTAGGTACAATAGGTGGTGGTGACGGTGATAAAGATGACAGAGATGATACAGAGGAGGGTGTGGTCACCAGAGAGGTGAACTCGTTTGTAAGTGCTTCGTTCGGGGTGTCTGCGTCAGGCTGTCTGACGTCTGCCTCTTTGTCAGATCTATCGGCTTCGTGATGTGTCACCTCCACTGGGAACTGGAACTGACGCCTCCCTGTGTTTAGAAACTGTCGGTGGGATGTCGACGGAACACCGTCTCGTGCAGGCAGTGTTCGGACTGGGACTGGTATGCCGGATGGTTTCGAGCGTGTCGGCGGAATTGTGTTTAAACTCGGGTGGGCTCCAGATGTAGTGCGAGTATTCGTCGTATGTCCAAAATAGTAGTATTGCTTGTAAGTTGTAAAAACTCCGACCTGTCCCGTACATCTGTAGTAAATATATAGGAACTATTGATACGTATCGTCGTGCGTGAGGCTGCGACGTGTATGCGAAACCTCAAATTGTAAGTAATTTAAAGAACAATAAGAAGTGAAAGTGATCGAAGGAAACAAAGGAAAGTGTCAGTCGTAATCTGAATAGCGACGTTGCATATGATGGCGGGCTCGACGTCTAGTCCGTCTGCTCCCTCTACAATTGTCTTACTGTTATCCTGGAGCGAAGCAAAACACCCTTGTACATCATTTGCTTTTAGCTAACAGTTTCTCTACATTCCAAATTAAACCTTCCTTGTTTTCAGATAAGTCAACCTTCTGTTTATACGAGGCAGGATCCGTCATCGCAAGGTACAGGCCATCCCAAACATTTGTAGAACCATCATGGTTTTCAATTTCCTCAAATCTTGCAACATCAAGGTTTCGTAGCCGTTTCACAACCGCATTGAGTGCCTCCAGGCGATTATGAGCAGCGGATACTTCGAGGTCTTGGTAGATTTTTGCATCCTGCCAACTTTTCCCAAACCCCAATATAGACTGTTCAGCGTCGAATCTTTCAGACCTGAACAGTCCTAACACAACACATCCTGCGTCAGATCTCACATTTATCTTCTCCATTTTCCATTTTCCGTCGTCGTCCTGGTGGAGATCCAGGCCAGAGGATGTACCGAATACCAAAAGAATCTCCTCTTGCGGATCGAGGGTGTTGAGGACGATACCCCGACTGGTATAGCCATTTTTTCTTTTGAACACACGCTTGGCGTAAATTTTCATCGGATTGTCTATTGCACTGTTAGAGCCTTACATAATGAGGGTGCAAGATGAACAGGGGCTCACCATGAGTACGTTGTTCAAGCTGTTGCACTTGATCTCCAGTGTTGGGCAATGTCAGGGGTATAGTCATAACCCCAGGGAGAGATGAAAAGAGGAGAACCACAGAGAAGAAGTACGCGAGAAATTGCGGTAAAACGGTCATATTGGTAATGACGAGTCTCGAGTTGAAGGACAAACTTTCCGAGTGTTACGAGTCAATTTCCGATTAATATGTACAAAGTGATAATACACACTAGGAATGAATCTTGAAGTTTGGAGAGCGGTAATTGTAGAGATAATCAACTCACAGGTTTTTGCAGGACAGCGACAGTGGGGAAGGTACTAGATTCAACCAGCAAATCTTTCTGGACAAAGTGTAGATGACTTGGTAACTGGAGCCAACGAGAGAATGTTAAAGTCAGACGGCAGCAAGGGAAGGGGTAGAAGCACATAGTATTAGTAATATCCAACGTACCGAACCAGCGTTATCTTGGTGAGTGGAATGTCAAGGCGAGGAAACTTGAAGGACGCGAATCGTAGTCCGACCAATTTTATAGACAAAAAAAAGTCCTGATGGCTGGGCAGTGTAGAGACACAGTGTCGATTGGAACATGTGGGGCCTGATGAGGCAAATAGAGTGTTGTGTCGTGTGCATCAAGGGATGCTATGTAATTTGACATGTTGAGCGCAAATCGCCAGATGGAGGAGACTTGAACTTGCAGATCCATCTTCCAGGGGAACTGGGAGGAACTGGGATGGGAATGCTGGCGGCTTCGATTCTTGTATAGCGGGGCAAAACCTGGCAAAACTGACATGAGGGGTAGGATAAATATTCATAGTGTGAACAGATCTTATAAAAAAGATGAGCGGATATGATAAGATTGCAAGAATCTCCCCGGTAACGCCAAAATAATCCTATGCGTTCTCGGGATTGACGAGAATTTGACGATGCCGCGTGGTTTTTTCACGATATCTATATCGCTCTATATCGCGACCCTCGTCTGCTCTGGAACTCCAAGTATTCCTCCACCATTACCCAATCCATTTCCTCCAATACTCATTCCAAACCCGGTTAAAACAGTAGCGCATTGTAAACCAAGAAAGCATCCCAGGAGTCAACTCAAGCACTGTTTAAGCTACTCGTCCAACTTATAATCACCAGCGATGGGTAGGATGGTGAAATGATCACGGGCAAGTTCTTAACATGTTCTCCTTATTCTCATTCCAAGGAACTGATGTAACTTTGAGGCCTATGCGCACCTTAGGCTTCGAAAAAACTTCCCCTTCCTCCTCCTCCAAATCCTTGTTCCTATTCCACCCTCTTTTCATCCGGATAAAGCGGAAGGCACGGAGGGTGATCCATAGCATCTCTATCCATCTCGTATTTTGAAATTTTCTGAAAGACTTATGGATAATCATCGGTCTTTTCATCCTCTTCATATGATTTTACCTGTTTCACTTCCCTGTCCGATTCCATTTGTTCAGCTTCGGCTTCTTCACCCAAATCCATGCCCAAATCCATTCCGAATTCCTGCTCATATCCTCCCATCATCCATGATTCCCTTTCACCCTCTTTCACCTTCATATCCTCCTGTTCTCTTATCTCCTCCCATTCCTCCTCCACCATCCTCTCCTCTACTGTATCCCTCTCCTCCTCGACCATCTCCCGATAACTCTGCTCGATACCGTCCATGTAGAACTGCATCTTCCACATTGACTCTAGGGTAAAGTGGGCATAGTCAAAAGCAGTGGCAATATATGGTGTGGGTTTCGGTGAGAGTGGGAAAAAAGAGCTGGGAGTGCTTTCGTCATTATCGGGTCGTATATCACCCGTACCCCTTCCCTGTCCACCTCTATACCCACCCCGTCCTCCTCGACCTTTTCCCCGCCCACCCACGAAAACACGATGCGGCATCTTCGGCTGCCTCGCACTGAAATGTGTCAACAACACATTCTCCGCGCCCATTTTCCGACCAATATCTATCGCCTGACCAACAGTACTATGCGCTTTCGCAGCGGCCATATCAGCTTGGGCATCAGACATTGTCGCTTCGTGAATGAGGAGGGTTATCTGTTCATTTTTGACCTTACCGTCAGCCCTCCACTCCCTCCCCGGATTCCTCTTTATTACATTTTTTGCAGCATGCACAAGATGTTTCGAAGGCATAGTATCCCCCGAAAAGACGATACTCCACCCGTCCTTGCTGTGGATGATACACCCATAACAGCGCGTGCGGTGGCGGACGTCGACGGTGGTGAAAGAATGTAGATTGAGTGCACGACAGAGGGCAGTGATATGTCTGCGGGATCTATGGTTAAGATAATTTTGAGAAAACGATTGACAAAGAAAAACAAACTCGCCACATACGTCTTCGAATCCAGCCACTCCTCCGTTCCACCTACACCCCACATCCCTTGTGGGGTGTATACTTGTGAGTAATTCCAATGTAAAGCCGGTGAGAGGATGGTGACCACTCCATTTCCTTTCCCTCTATCTACATCTACCCCCTCAATGCCCAATCCTTCCAAATCACACACTTCCCTCAGATACAAATGCACTCCTCTCACTCCAACCAGATAAACTGGATCTTTTGGCGGAGGATTTAGCGCCTGTCGCATAGCGAGGATTTTCGCGAGCCCGAGGTGGTGGTCGGCATGGAGGTGGGAGATGTAAATGAGTTTGAGAGAGCGGAGGAAGACGTCGACACCCAGAGTTTGTTTTTTTGGTGATTGGGGTAGAGAGGATGATGTGGTAGGGGTATGTGTAGACGAAGCTGTGCCGAACATCCGGCACAGTTGTCCCCAAGTGCCTTCCCCACAATCTAACAGGATGTTCCCCCATTCAGGGATTTGGATGACTGTAGCGGAGACTATGAAAATAATTAATGAATGAGTTGACATATAATCCTGGTGTATCACTTACCATTCCTATACTTGCCCGGAACCGCGCTACCTGTTCCCAGCGTTATCACACTGATATATTTTTCCACCCATTCCTTCTCTTTCTCCTCGAATGCCAACTCAAACCTTTTCCTCCCCCTCCACCCCTTTAATATATCCCTCAATCTATCCAACTCCCTCGCCACTGGTGTATTTTGTATCGCCTGATCCAAAGGCCTGTTCAATTTACTGGATTCACTTGATGGTAATTCGTGTGTTCCTTCATCTTTGTCTTCTTCCCTTTCCTTCTCCGCCGCAGCTTTCATGCTCTGGGACATCTCTATCATATCTACGCTCTCCATTGCTTCTGCCATCTCTTTCTCGTACCGCCAAACCGAAGATCGTGCATACCTGAATGCGATCGCCGTGCGCTGTTTCAGAATCGGGTTGTTCCTCAACGGGAGACGGAGGGAGTGGGTGTCTATCTTAAGTGGGTTCACTATTAGCGGCGGATTCTTGGGATCTGGGAACCTTGGATTGGGGGGTCCATCCATTTCACTGTCATTTTTCCCATCCAGTTTTTTTACCTCCTTTTCTTCCTCCTCTCCAGAACTTCTAGCTGACTCTCTCAAGCAACTCAATAACGTGAGGCCTTTGCTTTCCCGTTCCCGTTCCAAGTCCGGTGCCAGTTTCCCTGCCCGTCTTCTGCTTTTCCGAAAAGAAGGTTTTCCGTTCGTACTTGTGTTCCCGTTGGCGTCCGCGTTCGTATTGAGCATCGTAGAAGAATTGTTGAATAATTTTAGTTCCATAGACGTAAAACTCTCAGGAATCTTTTGCGACGCCGCGTCTTCAGTGTTCCCACCGTCTTCAGCATCAGCGATGGTGATGGTGGTGCCGATCGAACCAACTGAACCACCCGGATCCGATTCCCAAGATTCCGCAGACCCAAGGGTAGTGGTGCCTTGGGGAACACTTTTTACCCCACGGTCATCGTCGTTCCGAAGATTAACTGGAGGAGGTTCAAGTGCAGGCGTGTCCACAGTTTCCAGAGCATCCAGGAGATCTGTTGTATCCTCAGCTGACGTGTGGTGAATAGCAGGGACTTGCTCAGCCTCTGAAGTAGAAGCAGCAGAAGTATGAATAGGATCAGATACAGAATTAGCAGAGCCCATGAGGAGGTGGCCAGAACCAGAATCAGAATCGAAGATCGAACCAGAACGAGAGCGAGAACGAGACTTCGAATTACGTTCATAGGCTTCGGCTTTAGCAAGAAGTCGGTTCTTAATCTTCGCAACCGCAGGATGGAACCTATCCCATTCTTCTCCCTGTGGAGTATGCGGAGTATCAGCGGAAGCCACCCAATTCTCCTTTCGCGGAGGACCCAAAGGACGCATGGGGATTATAGTGTTTGCTGTGAGGAGAGTGGTATGTTTAGGAAGTCTGGGAAGTTCCGGGGATGGGGGTATTTGAGGACCAATTGAGGTAGCGTCCTGTTGTTCCTTTCCCCCCTCTTCTTCCTCCTTCAGGTCTTCCTCTAACACCTTCCTCGGCACCAACCCAAACTTCGGCACTCTAAACATCTCCGGATCGAGCTGCGCAAGCTTCAACTGCTGATACGCCGACGAGGTGAACGTTACCGGATCCGGAAGGTACGAGGGAGAAGAGATTACGTGGTGTGGCTGGGGAGAGAGAAATAATTTAGATTATAAAATCGACGCGAAAACAAAAAAAAGAAGCAATTGATGAACTTACATGGACCCCAGGATATTTGAGCTCATTTTCGAACACCACATACTTCGCAGACTTGGCCATATCTGCCGGAACAGCTTCCGACGTCCCAACTCTCTCGAACCCAGCCATGAAAGCTCTATATCTCGGGTCTTCCAATACACCGTCCCCGATAAGGTGGATGATTGTGTGGAGGGTGAAATGGGTTTCTATTTGGGTTGATTGTTGGCTTTGGTTTTCTTGTTGTTCAGGCGAGAGGTGGAACTGGGGTTGGGACTCAGTGGTAGGAATGGTGGAAGCTACAGGCCTATATCCACACCATTGCGCGTACGCGCTTCCTTCCCTAAACGCATCTAGCAGGGAAGGTATGTACTCTGGAGTGGGGATGTCGAGAATTAGAGCGGCCTATTGAGCGTTGATTATAGCAATGAACGAACGAACGAGGAAAAGAGGCTACTCACCGCAGGAGGTATACTCGGCGCTACAACATCCTCCGGTCGAACCGTTACCCATCTTTCGCCTTCGTTTGCATCAACGACGATACCAGCGTTTGCTCCTTTCTTTTTCTTCTTCCCCTTTCCATGAGTCTGAGCCCGGACCGCCCTCCCATTGTTGTCAACGAGAAACCTCACAGTTTCTCCCCTTGTCAATGCACCCCTCAATGGTCCATTGGGTACACCAAGCTCCTCAGCTTTGCGGGCATCGAATTTACCTCGGGTAAGTGGGCCGACAGCGAGATATGAGAGTGATAAAGCGGAAGGTGGTAGAGCTTTTTGGGTTTCGGAAAGGCTAAATCTCGGCAACTGCTTATGGAACCCGGTCACAAGCATCGGACGTCTATATTCATCCGGGTCTTCTTCTTCTTCTCCTCCATTCCGAGTATCAGGTCCCGTATGTGCACTAAACTTTGACACGTACGGTTTGTTCGCATAGTTCCAACTTCTTGCAGCAGAAGAGGAAGAGGAAGAGGTGGAAGTAGAAGTGGAGGGAAGAGTGGTGGTATCAATGGAAGAGGAGGAAGTAGGATCAATGGAAGAGGAGGAAGTAGGAGCAGGGATCGCTTCACCCTTAGCATATTGACTCTGTTTACTGTTATTACTCGTCGTGGCTGGTAATTCAACCCCCCTTGAACGAGGAAACATAATCGCTACCATCATCTCGCGCCACTCTTGTGCCTGTGCGAGTGTCAGCGTGGACAGCGTCTCGGGGGTGAAGGAAGGCGTGTAGAGGAGGTTGGCGAGGGAAATTGGAGGAACTGAGGCGTCAGACATTACAACATTACTATCCTGCATATCCAAAGCCTCTTTTGTACCCTGAACGCGTTTTCTAGGAGGCTCTTCGTGTCCTTCTTCGAGGTCGTCATTCGCATCAGCAACAATATTCGTGACATCGTCATCAACGCGTTTACGTTTGAGATCGTTAAACGCAGCGAGCGGGGCGGCGGCGACATCGAGGTATATAGGCGTTATAGGTATCCCATACACCGTCAGATTCCCATCTTGAAATATTGGTTCAGGAATACGACGCTCCATGACAAATTCGTCAAAAGGTAGCTCGGTTGATAAAACTGAGATATTTTTTCTGGAAACAAGTAGGACTTTTCAATCATCGTTTTTTGGGGGGAAGAAATTAGCAAGAACTCACCTATACACAAAAGACCTCTGCGTAGCCAACAAATGGTTCACCCCCGGAGGTCCAATAACTCTCATTGGGTATTTTGGATCTCCATCCGCGAACGACATCAATAATGAAGACAATCCCCCTACACGATCCCTAGGACTTCCTTTAAATTCCCCAGACCCACTAAATCCACGAGGAACCGCCATCCCTCTCCCAACACCAGTCAAAAAAACTGCCCTCGTCCCATTCCAGCTCATTTTACTCTGTGTGAACGCGCGATTGGTGTTTTCTCCAACGTTGAATATATATTTTGCTCCGCCTCCTGATCCTTGCACCGTGTCCGGCCCCTGCTCAAACGAAAACACCACACACGGATCCGTGTCAGAAGATACCGTCGATAGAAATTGGATACCCCAATTCGTTGGTGTTGAATGCGCCATTGGGTTTCCTGGGTATGAGATTCGTTCTGGAGGGTTCGGTGGAGGTTTTACAATGCAATCTGAGGATTCTGATGACAGCGAGAACGTGGTCGATGTCGAGATCGTCGAAGCCGGAGACACTGAGCCCAACTTCCAGGCGGTAACAGATTGTTGTAAGGATAAAGATATCGCTTTTTGCGAGAGAACAGTATGACTCGACCAACGTGGATGCGGAAAAGCGGAGAGCGTAGTGTTCTGGCTGGTAAAGTAATTCCTCAGCTTGTAGTTGTTGTCGTTAAACCTAGAGCATCGTCGGATTTTCAATCCCGAGAACACATGAGATGCCAGTTTTTTCTCCTCTTCCTTCTGGCTGAAGGAGGTTCTTCTTCTCTGTGTTACAGGGAGAATTCCTCCACCTCATGTAACTCAGCTTATTTTCGAGTTGTAAAGTTCAAAAAGACAAGTGACGAACAAGAAAATATTCTGGATAATTCTTATAATCGGCACATTGGTCACAATGCTTATTTCCGACCTTATTTCCACGCGATACAAGGATAACGAAGTAGCGCCGGTGAACGGCAGGGCCCACTACCAGTCAAATTGTCAATGTGTGTCTGTGTGCACTAAGTACAAGATGGACTGAACGCTGACACAGGGATGAGTAGTAAGAGGTAGTGTTTGTAGAGGTCTGCACTACAATGGGACCACACCTTGATTATTGGTGGCTAATGTACTTGTATTGTAGATAGAAAAAGTGGCGTGCGTAGGGCGCGCCGCAATCTGCCCAACTCGGAGTCTCCAGCAGCAGTCACTGTAAGCCCAGGACCGGGTCAATGTAACTTGGTTAACCAGTGAAAGTAACTGGGCCCCGCCTCGACGAGTACTTTAGGGTGAGAAGCAAATGAGTTCAAGTGGGTGAAAATTACTCATTACACTGGATCTGATTCAAATGCACTATGAACGGGTTCATTACAGTTATCACTCCCCCGCTACATAGTATGACGATTGTAGAGTATTAGTCCTGTCAATTATAGAAGTTTGCCTGCCATCCATAGCCATGATGCGGCCAACGAGGCACTGTATGACACTCATATCGACAACCTCTAATGTACCCATCCGTTCATAGTATGGCGCTCCAGATATACTTGTGCCCTGGATGGTACATCGCTCAATTGCGGCAAGAATGAACATTGTTTCTGAGAGCAGCCCAAGCTCCTCTGCAGCAGACAATCCAACAACGAGAATATGTTTGAGCTGCCCATAAAAGCTACATTTCTCATAAATGGGTGCTACCCTTTGATGACGAGCATTTATGTCAACAAGCATGTCATACTGAAGGTATAATTGGCAAAAGACATTAACATTAGCAAAAAAGTACGCGGTTCCATCTCGCCGATCCTCTGTAAACGGTGCTAAGCATGAGGCAGTCATGTCATCTCCTCCATGGAGGCGTCGCACTTTTGCCCACTGCATAATTGAGTTTTTGAGTAAATACTTGCGGATTGTTATTTTGTTTGTACTAAATCTAGTTGCGAAGGAAATCAAGATTTTCTCAATGATGGAGTTTGGGACTGACGACGATGGCCATTGTGGTGTAAGAAGGATGCAATATGGATCTATAAACAGGGTCAGTAATCTATGAAATGATTTCTATATAATCAAGCACGCACAATCTGGATGAGCAAAGTGTTTTGCAGGGAGTAGAGAGCGTGGAGGTTTGAGCGAAAGGTCATCTTCAACTCCATAGATGAGCTTAATTTGCAAAAGTTGTGCCTGAAGAACTATATAATTGTCGATGGCCACAAATGGGTGTCAACGACTCTTGATAGCGGGTTGGAGATGACCACAATAGTGCTCCGTAGGAAATGCCCAAACTGGTCCTATCTCCTCTAGAGCATCTGGTATGTGTAGCAGTCCATGAATGGTCAATGGGCAAGCACTAACACATTCAGGATCATACTGGTAGTATAATCTGTAATGGAGTAAGAATCGCCTCAAAAGCAAGGCAGGTCACATACTTCTCATATTCTGTAACCCATTTCTGACATGCTACACGGAGTCGGTGAACATCCGCTTGTTCAATCTCAAATTGCAAGCACATCTCAACAATTGAAGCGAGGTCACAAAAGTGGTGATGGTAAACAGAGGAGCGAAACTTGTTTTGGAGAAGGATTGGGCCTAGGTACAACAGCCAGAAGGATCATGAATCAGCGGTTGTTGCCTGCTTATCATCTGCAACATTGGGTGGGCGTGCGCTGAATGCACTCGGGATGGTGGATCCAGAAGCAGATGTTGCTGTGCCAATAGCCTCCCATATTTTAGCATCTAACTGGAAAGAGCCCGAGCCCTTGTCTAAATCCTTGAAGGCACCAATCCACCACAGTACAAGAAGTTTCAATATATTTTCGAATAGTAGATGCATGAAGTCATATGGGAAAGACAGTGGAAACAAGAGAGATGACAGGGCCATGAGAGCAGATGTTCCCTTGATGCCATATTTCATTGCGAGTTTCTCAGATTGCGAGGAATTGGGAGCAAACTGAACTTCTTCAGCGTGTTGTTTCATCTCTGCATGAGTGCGCCAAAGAAGGTTGGATGGATCGTATACGAGAGCAGATAGTAGATCAGGACTGCGTGAATGGTCAAGGGGTACATAATACACTTTTCCGTCTGGAGCCCGAATCCCCTGGATATTGCACATCTGGCAGGGGCACACCCCATTGTGTCCTTTCATGTGCATGACCATAGATATAGCAGGAATATCACCGAAGACAACAACAAGGTACGCATGGAGAATGAACATTTCGTGGGTACTGACATCAAAGGCTCGTACCCCATGCGCGAGTTTAAGAAATTCTTCAATAACTAACCAGATGAATGAGTTGAAATCTTTTGGCTTATTTGGTCCAGGGATAACACCAATGCAGAGAATATACTCCAGGTGAAACTGAATTTCAGGGGGAAGGTTATAATTGTAGAGAAGGAGTGGCCAGCATGTCTTTTTACAACGCTTCCATGGTGCAAATCCATCGGTAGAAATCCCAAACATTATACCATGTGAGTCAGAGAAGAAGGTATGCAACAGTTCCTGACCATCGACAATAACATGCTGCTTGCAGAGATGCTGGTAGTGAGACCCATCCATAACATCCCGGATTGGTCCGCCTGGTAAATGCACATACGATCCGCAATACTTGAGTTTGTCAATCATTGACATACTACGGTAGTACGAACAAAGACGAGGGATGATGGGGAGGTACGTGAAACGTTTTTGTGCAGTTTTTCCATCTGTGCGATACCGATTTTCTTTACAGTAGGAACATTGCGACTTTGAGGCATGAGGCCCCACATAGCATATACAAGAGTTTAAACAGCAGTCATAGACTTCAGGAGTGAATCCGGACAGTGACTGTGCTTGGGCTTTGGTTGATTTCCAGGAGTCAAACTTCTCGTTTCAGCAAGCGAATGGAAGTTTTGCAAATGTTTCATCCGTCATGTGAGTTTCGACCTTCAGGGCAAAGTGACGCATTGTAGCAAGTTCTTCCTTAGTAAGATATTGACCTGCAACTTGTCAAGATTATGAACACTGATTGGATCGGAAAAAATACATACCAACATCTGCCAATTCATGCTCTAGCTGCTCATCCAACAGGTCATTGACACTGAGCCCACGGTCCAAGTTGAAAGTTGCATCAAAATCCAATGTTAAATCTTCATTGTCCATTTCCTGCGTCCAATTCACGCCATTTTCTAGGTCGACTAACCTATTGCCTTCAGGGTCAGGATCCTCGTCATCTTCTGGAATATCCTCAACAGTAACAGACCACCTTAGGCTTAATCCTGAAGATCCAGAAGGTAGTTGATTAGGATTGATATCTGGAATGAGCTAAAATCATCGAACAATCAATTCATGTACGGTAGCCTGAAACATATAGGAAAATACATACTGCACCTCCCAGCTCGGCATTACCTGCTTCGGTCCTGTCTTCTTCGTCATCAGGTTCACTTCTGTTTTCTCCATCGTTACGCTCGCTCATAAGCACATCGTTATCGTATGGATTTTTGAATAAACTAAAATGCAGATTTTGGGAAGTAGTAAACTGTGGATGGGTGCTTCCAATTAGGTGTCGCTCAACAGTACGTGCGTGTAGGTGTTTGCCACAGTGGGAGCAGAGAACCTTCACATTGTGGTTGCACTTTCGATGTGAGTTTGAAGCTCGGCGAGGTCGAGCCATTGATCCAGCAGTTGGTACAGTGAAGACCCAGAATTTGATTTACTTGGCGGGTGAGACATGCGCACCTGGTCACAATACTTTTCAGGGGGTTGTTGATTGAGATAAGAAAATATATAAAGGGACATGGTATGTGAACTTCGCATTTTTGTCCCACTCATACAATATGTCAGAACCGACTCCCTCTACTATGGACTCTAACCTACCTGGGAATATCAACACCAGCAAAAAGTGTAAGTGATAAACCTCACTTAATGAATTTCTATAACCTATCTTCATAGGTGGCGGCCAAAAAACCAAGCATGTCAAGGACATACAATCAACTGCAACTGAACCTGCCAAAACTGTTAACAAGCGCAAACCTGCTACCCAAGGAGGTATCTACTCACTTAGTATGCATGTAATACACTCCTCACCCGACCCAACAGGCCCGGGAACAAAGATGAAGAAAACCAAGAAGGCCACGACCACCAACTCTGCAGGTCAGAAGAGTGTTTGTGTTCCTCTCCAGGATGTTACCAATGAGCTGGGCAATGTGTCTGCTCCAGCTCCCACTAATGAAACTAGGCAAAATCCCAATGATAATGCGCATGCTTTGACTCCTGTTGCCAATGTTGGTAATGGACCTGCTCTGACCCCAAACATACGTACTTTGGTCGAAACTAACACTCTGACCCCAACTGACTTGGAGGCTGCGAAAGCTCAATTCTTCAAAGAAGCCGAAGGTCAGCTGTGTGCACATTGATGTCGTTAAATCCAATGCTCACAATTAGATCATGCTCCAGAGAGATTTAAAGACTTGGAACGTGCTCAGAAAGTCAACCAACCCCTAGCTGCCACTGCTGCTAACATGGCTCGTACTCCTGAGCGTGTTGTCGAAGATTGTCAGGTTCCTGCTGCGCCCAAAAGGCAATGGCCACCCATCAGAGCTCGTAAACATGACCGTGGTGGTAAGCTGTCCTTACCTGCATGAGTACAATACTCACTGTGCATGAACATAGTATTTCAAAATCAATACAGGAACATATCGGCAGGTTGGACATACCTTTTGCTCTCAGAATTCAAATGTAATATACACGATTTACAGAAAAGCCTGCGGTGCCATTGCTCACTGCCCAGAATTTGGAAGGTCAGGTGGAACAAGTTACTGGGACTGTCGAGACTATAGAGCGCCCGCAAGGTGAAGCAGGGGATGGAAAGCGAGGGTTCTGCCTTCAGGATGCGGTTGATTTGGAACAGAACGGCAACGAATATGCTGATTTTCTCGTAAGTCATGTGTCAATTATATCTCTCATGACAACCGCCATCTTCTCAATATCCATTACTTGCTCTCACTTGTAGGCTAGCGTTCACACTAATGCCACTATGGCACGTATTGACTTGAACAAGACCTATCGTCAGCAAGATCCCAATGTCATTTCGCTAGTTTGTCGCAAGGTATGTAATGCTAATATCAAGTGAGCATGAGTACTCATCTTCCTTACACATAGACTGCTATCGACCTGCCTTACTTTGGCAAGGAACATTTCCCGGGATACTGGGCAACACGTGAGGCTCTTAAACAGTACATCAAGAACCAACGCAAGTATGCAGAATGTCAACGCAAGGCTCGAGTTTCCGGCAAACACTTTCTAAAGGACAAACGTTTCCGCAGTGGAAATGATGTTTACATCTCTGACGGCGAGGTCTCTGTTGAGGATAACCATGGAGAAGGACCTTCTGGTACTCACCACGATGAAGAAGTTGACTGAATAGAAATATGGTGGGTCATGATGATTTATTATGATGCTTTGAGCTCATGATAATATCTCTTAGCTGTCCTCAAATGATCAAGTTACTCCTACTTTACTTTCCAAATGGGCCACATACACGGTTTGGCCCTCAATCATAGATTACCCATATAGATTATTTGATCCTTCACAATACATTCTTTTAAACCCTCCTACGTGTGACTCTAACCCGAAGGTTACTCACTGTCGAATGAGCAAAAATTCCTCATTGTCCAAGTCAATACGGGTTGAGTTTGGGCTCGTAATTGGGATTAAAAATGGCATATGTGGGGTATACTTCAACTTGTATTTGAGTTGCCAATACAGCAACTATCAAACTGTCTACCTAGTCAAAGTAGCTTGATCCAGGGGTTGGAGTCAACCATTTCACAGGTGAGATATCGTGTTCATTTAACCCAGTCCACGTCGCATAGTGAGTACCGCAATAGTATAATCAACGTGAAAAGCGGGAGATACATGACTAAAAACTGATGACAGGATGGCTTATTTCGAAAAACTGGGTCTACTAAACCCTTCAACCTCTAAAGAGGTAGCGGGAATTATTAGCTGTAAGACAAAAGTTGTCAAGAGAGAAACACCCAATTTTTGTCACCAGAAGATGATGGTTGTCAAGAGCGAGCAAAGCTAACACAAGGAGTGACTAATTAACTGACAGTAAAAAGATCGCTCAAAGGGGATATATTACTAAAAACCGATGACAAGGATGGCTAATTTTGAAAAAAGTGGGTCTACTAAACCCTTCACCTCTAAAGAGGTAGCGGGAACTTCTACTCCAATCTCCTGTTGTCAGAAACCATGGATCAAATCAAAACCCATTTATTTTTGAGGCAGAGAAAGTGTACACCTGTGTACAACGAGTCGCTGGCTCCGACGGCGACAGGAATACTTGGATCCAAAAAGGATCGTAAACCTTCACGCTCGCTAATGTATTCTTCCCTTACCAGCCTCCACATGCACGCTGACACTTGCACTCAAAGGATGTACATATGTCAGAAAGGGTTATGTATGAGTGCAAAATAGAGATGGCAACATAAGTAGTAAGTACGCGCGTGTAGTTCCAACAGCCACGACGAACCCGACGGGTAGACCCGGTCTGGTACGCATGTGTTCTGGATAATTCGATCATGTCTTGAGACACGATACCTATCTCGATACGCGTGCTCAGAGTGCGTGTCATCCTCATTGGGTTGGGTATTACATTTATACCCCGTTCTTGTCTTCGTCCTCTTCTTCCCCGTCCACCCACGAAAACACGAAGCGGCATCTCTCCAAACAGATAGACTGAATCTTTTGGCAGAGGATTCAGCGCTTGGCGCATAACGAGGATTTTCGTGAGCCCGAGGTGGTAGTCGGCGTGGAAGTGGGAGATGTAAATGAGTTCGAGAGAGCGGAAGAAGGTGTCGACGCCCAGAGTTTGTTCTTCTGGTGATTGGGATAGGGAGGATGAGGTTGTAGGGGTATGTGTAGACGAAGCTGTGCTGAACATGGAGCTGAGGGAGAGACGTTGGATATGATTACATGATTGTCCACAGCAGATCCTAGCAGAATTTACGCATTTTCTGGTTCGTGTTGTACTTCGGCATCTCCAATTTCAACGATGGAATATTCGCCGCAGAAGCACAGTAGTGGAGAGTAGTGGTGCGAGTCGGATTAATTGTGGATTGGTACATAACCATAAAAAGCGCTGTCAAATTCCCATCCGAGTCTTGAAACGTCGATTCAGGAACTTTGGGAACACAAAGATGCCAGGGATGCTCAGGGATGTGTTGTCGGAGTGAGGCCTTCATAGGCGAAAGATAAGAAAGATAGTCAGCACTGTGACAGCAGTGAAAACAACGAGAAATAACTCACCCACTCATGAAGGTTCATTGTGACCCCACCACAATGCTCACCATTGTCCATCTGCAAATGACATAAGAATAGAAATAAAGGGATTCGGCCAGCTGGTACGTTCCCGGCACGTTTCTTCCTCAATCTATAACGAGTTAGTACTCTCATGATTGGAGCTGGTTTCCGCGTCAGAGTCGCTACCTACCTACGCGTATCTTTATATATGTAGCCCATTGAATCGAAACTTTCATCTCCATTCACCATCACAATCCCGGCGAGAATGTTCGAATTGTGGGTAGCAAGTGTGGATCGCGTTTTGGAATGAGGGGTCAATCGTATTCATCCAAAAAAACAAAACAGGAGGGTCAGAGAGGTACAAACAATCCTCTCACTACTAAAAAGGTGTCATATACGATATCGAAACACCTTTGAACCATCACATGAGGTAGGGAAGGGCGAGCCACATCAGCCGGTTGCCACAATTTTGGATCGATGCCCTGCTTGACAAAATAATCACTGTCAATGAGGCGTTTGCGATAGCTCTCAATACGAAGGTAGAAATCTCCAATGTAGTTGTCATAGTACCACGGGGCACAACAACCTCCCACAATGAAGCCGATGAACCATGCGAATGACCGAGGAAGCGAAAACATGGGGTTAGCTGTTTTAACCGTTGATCCAAGGGGAATGTACTCGAACCACGCAGGGTATGCACCAGCAAAGGCCCAATCAATGAGCCAAACACGATTATTCTTATCAAGCATAATATTGCGCATGTGCAAGTCGAAATGACAGAACACCAAAGGTAGTGATTGATCAAATTTGCTGTATTGCCAGATTTTCTTAACACCTTGGTGGTGAAGAAGGACTTGGAAACGGTGATTTTGGTGGTCGTGCCAAGCGGCCATGGCAGCATACGTCGAGAACGGACCAGCGCCGTCGTCAAAATGATTGCCCAAGCAAGTGAAAGAGCGACCCGTGCCATCAGAAGGACCTGGAATATCCGGGGAAGGAAGGGGAGCTCGATGTAGTTGCTGGATATAGGAACGTAGGGTACAGACGACCTGAAAACGACGCCACCAACTGAGCTTGGGCCATGCTTCGAGCAGACACTCTCCGTCAATAAAGTCCATGATAAGCCAGAATCCACGTCCACCATCGCGCTGGTCAGGAATAACACGATGGACTTGAGGAATAGGAATTGTTGTATGCTGATGAACATGATGCATGGCGTATACCTCAGTCCATGGGTCGAAGGCGATATGTTTGGCCACAAGCTTATAGGGTTTAATATGGTAGACAGGTGGTGGACCCATAACGTCAAGGTCTGGCATATAACCAACACCAGTCCGATTCCAGTCCATATTCATTATGAGAGTGTAAAGTTCATCATCGGACATGCTGTCGGTAGCTAGAGGAGGCCTGCTAAAATGTAAAAGATATTTTATCAGATATCTCAACGGTGTTTTTCACTCTTACCTGGATAGTAGCTGGTTCATCCTGTGGAACCCGACCGACAACAAAGGTTAGAGAGGAAGAAGGACGGTTGACCACGTGATTTGAAGGTACTCGCGACTTGCCGCTGCGAGCTCATGATTGAGCCGAGTCAGCCGAGGTCAGCCGGGGCCAGAGCCACCATAGCAGATCGCAGATGCCATCAGATCTGGAATTTCATTAAACAATTATCCACCCCCACACAGTTTTACAACTTTCTTTATTACTGCTTGAGCTTCAAAGGGAAATACCATGATTTCTTGTCTTCTAGGCTACTACTTACGTAGATTCGACCTAATTATCAATACTATCAAAAAGGAGTACTCAATAGAACACTCCACCCTTGGGGTTTCCAACTTCGGAGACAGTCACATCAGGGTTATGGGTCTGGATTGCAGCAGCGATCTCCTCAGTCTTTCTGGGTGCATCTTCAGAGAGCCATCCTTTCACCACCATATCTCTGATGACGGTCTGACACCAATAACGACAACCACTTCCGGTGGTAGTGTCAAGCTGATAGCGCTGACGGCCGTTCTCATTGAAAATACAGTCTAAAACTTGACCAACTGTGACAACGGTGGTAGCATTGACCACGCTGACACGGAGAAAGGTCAATTGGCGTTGAGAGTAGATGTAGGGATGGTATGCCACCTCAGTAGAGGTGATCAGTCCGTTGTGGGCGTAGTTGTTGAGTTCGACAGACTCATGCGGAGTCAGCTCAGGGGGTGGTGGTACCAGGATGAGGAACACCCGGAAATGCGCCACCTGAAATGTGTGCTGTTGCTGCTGCACGGATGCACTGCTTCTGACGGCATGGACTGCTATCGCATAGACCTGGCAGTCAGCAGTGGCATGAGCAAAGTCCTTGATCAATATACGTTCGTCTACGATGGATTAGTACTACGTGGAACTGGGTTGACAAGAAAACTTACCATTGTGCCATCCTGTGGAGCGGGAACGCCGAGATTCTGCAGCGTCGTGTATGCTGGAAAAAAGTGATTGCATTGCTAGGACACACTTCAAACAGCGGTACGAAGGGATACGGGGCAGAGACTTACTGTATCTAGAATTGGAAGAAAGCTGGAAGAAAACTGGAAGAAAACTGGATCGCGCGCACACTATTTTATATGGCAGCCAGGTCTGACAAATAATCAGCTACTTACTACCTCGCCTAAGGTGACTCGAGATGGATACTGCATGGAAGACAACTGACTGCATGCTCTTGAGTGTGTCCTTTGTGTGTCCCCGAATCGAGCATTATTAGGTATTAACACCCTAATTTGGTGCCTCTCGTGCTTTGTTGTGTGTCAATTGTGTGCGCTTCCTGTCGAAGATTGAATTATATCTCTTCCGTCAGGGGAAGGATTGACATTGGCTCGAGTGATAGTCTGGGATATGTAGTCATTTTGCTCGATTCGGATAGTCAGTGATACTTATCATTTATGTAGGTTAGAGATCATCGTAGTATCTCACCTGCCAGGCATTGATAATCAACGCATCAGGAGTCATTCCCTGACAGAAAAAGCCTGAGTGATTTTTGACAGGAAACGCACACAATCGACACCCAAAAGCCTACCCAAAGCACGCGCTTGTACTAGTAGCAGGAGGCACCAAAAGTCCAATTTATGGTGTCCCCGGTAATACTGGACATTTCACGTAACTCCCGTGTCTGTCCGAGGGTCAGCATAAACATTGTTCTTGGGGTGAAGGAGGGCGTGGAGAAGACGGTGGTGATGGGGTTGCGGGTTGAGTGGATTGGGTGACTCGGAGTAAAGGGAGTCATAGGAGTAAGGAGGGTAGATGACCTCTAAATCAAGTCACAGCTTGAATTTTCTTTCCGCAACTTCCCTCGAACAATCAAGCCACCTCTAGCTTTTTCATTCCTCTTGGTCACAATGGCTACCCTTCATCCTCTCGCAGGCATTCATGTTTTCTCCCATTATCTATTCTAATTCCATTGAATCCCCGAATGTTCTTGGGACATCCTTATGTTGATACAGTGAGCATTCGAGTGTGGTCATATCCTATTTCTAAACATTGAATTTAGTCGAAACGTGAACCTTCCTTTCGCTAGGATGGTGTGTATGAGGTGTTCAAGGACCCTTCAAATTCAGTTCTGGTCATGCCCTTGACGAAGTACCAGTGGAAATACCGCCGGTTGTCCCAAGTATACAAGATACGTTTTCAAGCACCCTTGGCTTTTCAGAGCTGGCAGGCATGATACTGCATGATATCGTGCTTTGCAGCCAGTGTGAACTTCGATGTGACGTGAGAAAGTGATAAACCTTTTATCCTCTACTTGCATCATCTCTTCTGATCTCTATGTGATTCAAGTTCGATCCTCTATGTATATTGCGACCTTGACGTCTTCGACTCCATTGGCAATCTCGGACTTACTTGCGAAGGCTTGAACTCCACACCAGCACCCTACGTAAAATCATAATGTATTCTATCTTTCAAGTTCAGAGTCAAAGGTAATGCGTCTACTATTCCAAGGTATCCGAGAAACCGTGTAAGGTAGCTATTGTCACACTTTTAGCTCTTAACTGTGCCAACGGATGATTTAGAGTGGAAGCGGGGGGGAAAGATGCAGTTTTATCGATGCATGTTGTCGCTGACATGCTTTGTTGATTCAAGCTCTAAACCTCATGAACTCAACCATGGATTATAAGGTGAATGAAAAACGTTTGATTCCGTATATCAAACGTGAGCTTTCTTCATAACATCATGAATGAAATAGTACTGAATTTAAGTTCCTATAGCAAGGCGAAATAAATTCAGGTGTCGGTCCAAAAACCTATTTGTTGAAAACCAAAAAATGAATATTCGATCAGTATCGAAGCTGGAGCTGAAGGGGTGGACAATTCCACGAAACAACTCACTCAGATTCAACGATCTCAAACGTCAACACAAGAACATCCTCTGTAGGTCCCCGTACACACATTCCCCACCCCATCACACCCAAACGCATCACAAGGGCCAACATAGTTCTTGTTACATCCATACCCGCAGGGACATCCAGCATATTGCCCGGAAATGCAATGCAGGCCGTCAGAGGATTTATCCCCGTCGCAGCCGTTATCGTAGCAGTTCCCATTGATGGTACCGCAGTCGGCGCGGGACGTGAGAGAGGCTAGGTTGAAAGACTACTGTGTTAGTAGTTGAGGATAATGACGACTCGAGGGGTACGTACTGCTCTGAACTGACGTCGGATTAGCGACAACTGCGAGGCTACAGGCCACTGTGGTGAGAGCCACGAAGAGCATAGAGAAATGCATGATTATCTGAGTGTTTTTAGAAGTGCTGGAGATGACAAGAATCGAGAGGTTCTCGCTTAAGGGATGGTGAAATTTAAAGAGGTGTTTTATAGGTTTTTTGAAGACGTCTCATAATTATCTCTAACATATAGGACGGGCAGATTTTTTCATGAGAACCCGGTCAGCAAGGAGACTCGGACAATGGCGCTATTGGAGCCAGGTGCCAAGCCTCGATGTACTAGTCTCCGGAGTAAGGGAGGTATCCAAATTCAAAGGGTTTCAAGAACCTATCTTTACCAATTGTAACTGCTCAATGCTGAAATCCTTTGTACAATGGCACTGGCAGGCCATCTCCACATTCAAGTCCGATACTAATTCAGGATGTTGTTCAGCCATCGTCTGTTGAATCCGGTGTAAGGTTTATGGTGTCTATTATCGGTCGGAACTTGGTGGCCGCTCTCTGGATGTGGCAAACCAGGCGAATGAAGTGATCATTGAAAGACATGAAAGAATATTCAAAGTTTTCGCCGATGTTGTTCTTCTACATGATTTCTGTCAAACATCCATCGTAAAGACTAGTATAAAGCCGAGCTCCAACGCTATGTAAACACTTTAGGTTCATCATGCAATAATATTGAGTCGTCGACTATTTTTACAATGTTCGGAATTGCATACGGCGAACCTAGGTACTAGTGGCACCGTGTGATTACTCAGGATTCAATCGCAGACCACCCATACCACCGTAGGCTTCTAACAGATGCCAGGTGGCCAAGTCTCATCCACCCGACATGGGCAATTATCTGCGCCAATTCATGATCCGTTATAACTGGGGCTTGGGCTGACTGCCGGTGTTTTTGTGTAGAATCTCCGTTCTGGTATTCTAACGTTCCCTGTATGGGTCCTCTGAGTCCCTGTATCATCATGCGACGCACGGCTATCTCACCTTGAATTTCCGAGCCTCTGTGATGATTCAACTGCTCTCGAAGGCTCGTAAGCTGGAGTCGAGAGGGAGTTCAATTAGTTCAAGTTTTTTCTCTGATTTATTAGTTTGAAAAAATTTTCAATACGTTCAAGTACATCTTGACATAGATGACCTACAGCCGTTTATAGCCTCTTCATTACGGAGTGGGACAGATATACGTAGTGAACCGGGCAAACAAGTGAGTTCGAGTCTGTTCGAGCTCCATATAAAATCTTATCAACAGGCGAAAGTATACCGACTGGAAGCCGCTGAAAAAGCAATGAGCTTACTCTAATAGCTACAGTGCGTCTGCAAGCTCATCGACGGCCCTCAACCAGAACATTTCAGATGTAGATCATGTCCTGACTAGGCCTGACTGTTGAGCATCCATAGCAGGAGAGATATGTATAGGAGAAATAAGGTCTGGCATTGCCCACTCCCAATTATTGGGCAACCTTGAACCAATATGTAAATCTTTTGTCTTTCCACACGATAATATTATCCTGATGATGCAAAAGATGACAACGAAATACAGTGTCATTGACTATTAGAAGAGTGACCAACGAGGAATCTATATAAGATAGCGACATGTACAGCGTCTGAGAGCTAGAGAACGATGAGCAATGAGTGGATACTAGAGGATGGAGAGGTCCGAGTTCATGGTAATGTACGAACGAACGAAAGAAAGAGGAACGGATATGAGAACAGATTGATAAGTAATGAGTGCCAAGTCCATCCGTTATAACCTAAGACTAAAGGAGAGGTTTGCTTGCTTACCCTATCATTGAGTGTCAAGCAAGAGAACGAGTTCCATACAGGCAACACGCGGCAAGTAAAACTACGACGCCTGTTCCGCAAGACATTTGTCGATTGCAGCATTGATAGTCGCCTTCCTGGACGCCAGATCTATCCCATATTGTTCCTCCAGTTGTCGTCTAATCCCTCTCTTCGTCACTGAATTCAAGTCCGCGACCCGGATGATGTCCTGAACGGCCCGTTCGATATCCATATTTGAAGGACCCCCGGAAAAAGAACCATTGTCAGGACTCGACGTTGTAGGGATGGGCATATCAAGATAATTTGTCGTCGGACGAGACGGTGTGGGCTGGTAAAGCGACGGCGTAAACTGAGGTTGACCATACATCATCCCCGTATCCATGGGCATGCGAAGATTCGATTGAGGAGTGTTTCTCCCCGATTGGTATCCGGGAGGAGGATACATCATTTGCGAAGGTGCTGGAGAGAACGCTCGTTGTGGTTCGTAATATGTTTCGCGACCATAGAGAGAAGCTGTTTGGGATTCTGGGTAACCTTCGTTGTGGAGTTTATTTGGAGGTACCCAGGAGCCGATGCTGTGATTAGATTCCTTGTCCCATAGTTCGTTTTCCTGTGAGGAAAATGAGTATAAAGATGTTTACTATTATATGTTACTTACGTAGTCAGTCCATGACTTCAGCGGTATAGCCTTGGGGTCAAATTTGCCCTCATCCTGAAAAGAGAACGACGTTCGAAAAAGGTAAAGATAAATAAACACAGAAATGGAACCCACATGAACGATGAGCTTCTTTCCGGATTCACCCATGACCAGACGCGTTGCACCCCAAGAGAAGTCATCCATTCTCCAGAAAGAGTAGAGCGGCAAGTATAAAGAAAAGATTGGGATAGCGAGGACATAAAATACCATCCAACCAACCATATCCCATTTGAGTCGCATGATGAAAACGAGCGCCTGTAGACCATAGATTGCAGCTATCATGATGAGGGACAAGGTAGGAATTGCTTCGCCTGCGCCGACAACAGAATAGATTAGATAGACGATCTATGAGATGAAGAGTTAGTCAACTGCGAGTACGACATTGATTTACGATATGACTGACATAGCCCACAGTAACGGGTTGAATAATAGTGGAAATGAGATCGATCATGACGACAAACCGCATCGAGAAACAACAAAAACCACAAAGCTGTTCCAAGAACATCAATTCTCCGAGATTGTGCACTGTGGAATTGATCCAACGTCGCCGTTGGGACAGAAGGACTTTCCAATCGTCGGGAGCAACAGTATAGGCATGAGCATCTCGCACAAATTGGGTTTTGAGCGTTGGGAAATGTTTGAGAAGAAGAGTCGTCAGGTATCGATCTTCTCCAAGGTGTAACAAGTTCTTCATGTGCAATGTATCGACACGATTTTCCGAATAGTCGTGGACGACCTGATTCGCGATGAACAATGGCTTATGTGTATCGGGCGCGCGGAGCCGGTATAAAGAGAAACAACCAGGTAAACAAGTGACGGAACCGAAGAGACTCTCAAACGCCTTAGCCATATGATGGGAAATGAAGTACTCGTAGACCTATAAAGCAGGACAGTTCAGATCGAAAAACATTGCAATTTTGTGTGTAACAAACCTGCATCATTGTAAGGATAGACTGCTTTGCGTTGGACAATTCGGTTTCTCCACAGCAGGCCAGGAGCTTCTTGTCGTGTATCATGCTGTCAAAAAACGGTGAATTTTCAGATAAATATCAAATGCAACAAGAGACTTACGCAGAAATCAAGCGGTTTATAGAGTATTGATCAACGGTCGTATCAGCATCGACAGTGAAGAGATATTCATAGAATGTGGGATTGACACCAATGACATTTTTGATTTGGTGGTACATTTCCAATTCCATTGGGTTCATGGGAGAGTTGAAATGAACCTGGAGGACAGACTTTGGTCATCAATCCGTCACGATGGTAATGATCCACCTACCTTGTTCAAGAAGTGCATGAGAATCAACTGCGAATCACGCTTGCCACGATTACCAGGGCGAGACCGTTCGTTCGGTTTGCCGACTTTAACGATGACCATGTAAGGTACGACGTGACCAGCACACTCGTATAGACCAGAGTAAATTTTCCCCATGTTGTGTTGCTTAGCACCCTCACCGAGAGAAAGGAAACTCAACGGTTCAGGATCGAGGTTGGGGTCAGCGCCAAGGATGTCCAAAACTATACGTGGTGTGGGTCGGTCATTTCCTGAACCGACAATCATACCATCGCAAATGACGACCAGCAGCTTGCGCTTGTCGTCATATTTCATCTGAGCCAGCGTGTCGATGGTACGGCGCAGAGAAGAGTCGCCTTCGGTATAACAAGGGACTTGGCAAATCACGAACTTATCATGATCCTCCGGTGCACGAGCCGCGCTGAAGTTGATCGAAGCTAGAAACTTAAATCCGATAACGGAAACCATGAATAGAGACAACGCCAGTAGGATATACTTCGAGAATAAGCATTGGGGAGAGTTCCGGTTATCGACTTTGCCGATGAGGAACAGATTCCTCAGACAAACTTTTTGCCTCTCTAATACTTGAGAGCTGATTGTATTTGGGACAAGAGCGTTGAGACTTTTCGTGATATCGCCTCCATTATTGAATTTGAATATATCAATAACCGAAGGATCCATGAAGTTTTTATCGGTATCAGCAGGAGCTTGAAAACCCGGAGGCGCGATAAGCGATGGTTGAGAGCTGACATAGGAAGTCACATCGTAGATCATGCCATCGTAAATTCCGACAGATTTTCCGGATGTAGACATGTCCTTTATTTCATCTTTGGTGTACCCAAGGAAGCCAACGCGAGAGGTGTAACGCATTGTCACCATACTCTCGAAGTACCAATCCGGTCGTGAGTCATTGGTATTGATACGAAAGTCATGGTACTGTGCATTTATATCGGAGTTGTTGGTTGTGTCCAAAGCAACGAAAGGGCTGACGGTTCCAGTGACACCGTTGCAAAGGGCGCTGATCTGTGAAAAAGTGAGATGGTGAACAACATGGAGCCGAGGGTTGTAAAGATACCTGAACAGGAAAAATGTTGTCAGAGGTTGTCCCACCATACTTGAGGATAGACTTCGTCGGCACGACACTGACAATTCGTTGATGATTGTCAGATATGATGCCTAGATCGAAAACCTCTCCCCGAATGGAGGTATACACCTCTTTCGCAGTACTATCATGCGACGACAATTCTCCGGTGTTGAAAACGTGCTGCGTGGGGCAAATAACAAGACCAAGCACAGCGATGATAAAAATGGATACACCGCAGCAAAACCAGATAATCAAGTTGAGCGCAAGTTTTTCCCTCCAAGCTTGCCGCACATCTTCACGTTTCATCCGACCAATCCATAATAATAACGGACTAGGGACCCACCACGTCAGAAGCCAACAAAGGGCTACCCATCTGCGACGCGCGGAACTCTCTTTGATCACCTCAGTCGTTTCGCCTTCTTGGATTTCGCCAGGCAAAGCCTCCTTGTTCGCCAACGCAGCTTTGTCGGTATTCTGAAACATATTCCTTGACGGTGCGTACGATTCAGATCCGAAATTAGATATAGAGTCATCTCTCTGGCTAGTGAATTTGCTACGAGCGTCGAAGTCCTCGCTGTGAAGTGAACGATCATCACCGTCGTCGTAGAGGTCCGCACGTTGGAAAGGCGATGCATTGGCCACTAGAGGGAGGTGCTGATTTGAGGAGCCGTAATTTTCATTATGCCCAGCGGACCAAGCAGCTTCACCATCAGCGTTCGGGTATGAATAAGGTGCATATGGATCACCAGCGCCGCGCGGTTCGAGACCAGCTTCAGCCTCAGCATCACGAAGACGGTTACGTTTCTGTTCCTCGACATCTCGAGAGCGGAGATGATCTTCCAAGAGATGAAAAGCAGCTTGTGAGAGAAATACCTAAAGAACGATTAACAAAAAGTGATATAAACACGAAGAAAAGATTGACCTTATGTTGACCGAGAACAATGTCATTCTCATTCAGACCGAGTGCGGATTTAGCATATTCAACTTTGTCCCGCTCATCACCGCCAACAACGCCAGCCTCCTGAAGACCTTCTTTGTACCTATCACAAAACTCTTCGGGCATCATGTTGACCTCAAATACGTTCACGCATCTTTTCGCGATTTCCGTCAAACCCAGACTCCTCACTTGACCCTTTACGCTCCTTCCTTCAAGTTGATTCGGCAATTGCGAGTCATTAGGGTTAATGCAAAACACGTGCCACGATTGAGTATCGTCAAGCGTCTCGAAGAGTGTATCCAAAGCGACACGAAATTCGCCCGCGACGCAGGCGGTGCCATTGGAAGATCCTATGTTCCCAACGCCGTCATCGTCATCAGTGGCTTCTACGCCCTCTTTGACAGTGGACATCCGTTTGATGGTTCCCTTTCTTCTGGTCGACGGGGCCCGCATCGGCTTCATATTCTGCTGAGCAGCAACGATGGTGTCCTCGTTTCGTGGATGAGCCGTCGTAGCAATCTGCTTCCCGCTAAAAAGTCCTTTGACGAAAGGATTGATAGAGCCCGTGCCTTCCATACCCTCAATACCTCGCAAAAGGTTGACAAAATCCGAGTTGAGTTCATCCTGATTCCGCTCGATGAAGTTTTCTGACGAATACGTGACTGCCCCGTTATAGTGACTGACGGTGAAAGTGGGAAAACCCGACCGATCGATGTTACCGGTTTTGAAGGATGAGTGATTTCCCCAGCGTTTCTGAAATGCTTCAACCATTGTATGGTTCGTTTTCTTGGGCTGACGACGAGCTTGGTCATCCATAATGTGAACAAGACCACCTGGCTTGTTTTGGAGGAGTCGAATACACTCGGTATTGTCGAAGTATGCTATGGAGGGGACAAAGCGAGCGATACCTTCGGCAGCATACTCATTAACATGAGCCTCAAAAAGACGCTTCTGAGTCCAGTGTTGAAGCTTTTCATTGGCAAAGTTTATGCAGAATTGATCAAGGGAGTTGGGACGGGAAGTCATATTCTGCGGACCCGGAAGGTCAAAGAGACCGATGAAAGTAGAAAAATCGTCCTTGCACAAGCGTTGATTGATGTGTTCATTGAGCCAGGAGAAGAGGAGGGAGTATAGAGCCTTTGCGAGGTCATCTCGGTTGTCTGAAGCACCGTCTGGGTCGAGGAAGATCGTGCACATTTCCTTCTTGACCATCTTGGAACGGTAAGAGAGCGATTGCTCCAGCTCACCCGGTGGGACCCCGAGAAAGTCAGCGACTATAGCACATACGTCGGTGTTACGCACGACAGCGGCGTCTTCGTTACGGCTACGGTCAATGACAAACTCCAGGTTACCAAGATGGAGTATGGCAGCCAACAGCTGACAAGTTTGAGCAACATGTCTCTTCGAAAGACCAATAGTCTTCAAAGCAACTTTGAGTTGCTCGAACCTCACAGCATCGTCGTCCTTAGCCCCATTAGATCTAGCTGTAACATTCCTTTGACCAAGGTAACGATACGCAGTCTTGTCGATGAGGTGAAGATGTTGCCGCTCTTCAGGTGTTGCACCAGCGACGAGATAGTAAAAGATGTGGAAATTTCGTTCACCACTAGGTGCTCCGGCCACTCGATTCCGTTCAAGATAATATTCGAGAGTTTTAACACCGGTAAGCCGTCCTCTCTCGCTGAACTGCAGCTCAGTATACTTTCCGAAACGCGAAGCATTCGGATTGAAAAGTGTGCGAGCGTTACCGAACGATTCTAGAACAAATTCGGCGGCGGGGACCTGGCTAGCAAGTTTCGCACCCTTCTTCCCAGGGTTGGAAACAGATAGCTCGAGGATGGCCTTAATCGCCAATCGACGAGATTCTGACTTTCCGGATGCGGTTTCCCCGCTTAAAAGAAATATCAGGAGAGGCCGGGAAGTATTAGTAAGGAACTCACCTCAAAAGTATGCTCTGATCTTGAGTAGTTCTCTTCATATGATAGTATACATTATTAGCAAGTTGAAAGATATGAGGCGGGAGAAGTTCCTTGGGTGAAGTGGTATTCCGATATTCAGAAGCGTATTTCTGGAGAACATTATCGGCGTTCGAAGACACGTATTTGTGAGGATTTAATGCAACCAAAGCGGAGGTGCCGACGTTGGTGTAGATGTTGTCGGCCATAAACCTTTCCCTAATACATGCTACGATAACATCGTCGGAAATTCCATTTAGTTGTGAGAGGTCGGTGACAGCCTCGAGGCGCTGGTGGTGAATAGTCGACTGCCGATTCATAGTCGACGAAAAATACTGTTTCGAGTAGAGTAATGAATCACAAGTGAGTAGCGCTGCAGCCTGGCGGCAGGCGCAGCGTTAAGGAGAAGGCAGAGGTTGGTGAGGGAAAGAAGCAAAGGAAAACGAGCGTCGTCGTGAGAGACGAAACGTAGGTTAATCGTGGGAAGACTTTGCTGTCTCCGATCGCGATTATTCTTGCTTTCGGGTTTCCCAAACACAGATATACATATGTACACTCAAATTTCTGCTATTTTACTTGTGAAGGTCACAGCCTTGTTTAGGACATCCTTCGCCTTTGCCAACTAATTCACAAAGGATACATATGGCCGAAGTGCGAAGAAGGCGCGTGGGTTTTCAAATAAAGCCCTAGTTTTAATGATAAAATGTGTCCCTCCAACGATATTCTCAAGTCTTGAGTATTGGACATTGGGATCCAGAAGCATGGGGAGAGAAATAGATACCCCATGGACAGCACGGAAAGGACTGGCAGGAACCCCAATGATCAATACGGTAAATTAGTACCTTCTCTTCCTTCATTTCATTTGCTGTTCATCGTTAGGCTTTAGGCTGTATACACTGTAGTGTAACAGCTATATCTAGCATGCATCTATCTAAATGACTGATGGTTCAAGATCCTCGACTTCAGAACACGGCGTGCGGGATATGCTACATAGATGTTGTTCATTTGACGGTATGGTATACCTCCACTCAAAGTGTCGAGAGATATAGTCCGGGCTAGTATAAGTGCGTAGCCTATCACTGTTTTTGACCTGCCAAAGTCCCAGTTTAGCACATTTCCATTCATCTCCTCTCCTCTTCAGCCGCGACGAGGACCTATCAAATGTGTCCGCTGTGTTATGCAGTGGAACGACTCTAGCAGTTTCATCTGTACAATGTGATCCTTTTCTAGTCTCCCTGAAACCGACGGTAGCTTAGAACTTGGCTATAAACTCATCATTGAAGCGATGGTAACTTCAATTATCCTATCATTGCGTCGAATATAATCGGGATCGCATACTGCCCTAGAACCCTATGAGTACTTTGCAAAGAGCAGCATGCAAAGACGTTTTACTCTTGAGAACGAGATGGATTAAATGCTGAGGATTGAGATCGGTGACGGCAACGCGGCGTCGGAGGTTCAAAGAAATTTGGAGCCGGAAGGTCACATGAGCTTATTTCAGCAAAGCTGTGCTCCAAATTCAACCGGAGCTTGAAATATAAGTGGTGTCAGCGGTTGAAGCCTTGTCCCGTCGACAAATACCTCGAGGCCGTCGTTGTCCTCTACTGCAACCTCTACTTTACTGACTTGTTGTGCCTTTCTCACTCTCAATTACATTTCCCTTACTGCGAAGTCCTCTTTTTGCTTTCTTCAACCTACACCTATCTGCTGGAGAAGATGTCTGAAATTAGGAGGAAACTCGTTATCGTTGGTGATGGTGCTTGTGGAAAGGTTCGTTCTTTTCGTTCGTGCTACATCGTCTTTCGTATCCTAACGGTGCTGCTCTTGCTTTACTCTGCTACTCCTTTGAACTATCCCTGCTCCCCACACTCCACGACCCGAACAACACCTATTCTACACCTTTGGAACGGGTTCCTGTATATATTACCTTGTCTCCGTATATTCTCGTTGGGTTTTCGTCAACGATTCTCAATTGCTGTTGCGCCTTTGGTATCTTGGTTACGCTTGCTGATTTTGAATTTACATTGGCAACGCTGGAATAACTCAGACATGTCTGTTGATCGTCTTTTCGAAAGGAACTTTTCCCGAGGTGAGTTACCGGAATCGTTTATTCAAACCAAACATGCAAGTGTACCTCCTGTTAACGTTTTATTTTTGAACTATAGGTCTACGTACCGACCGTTTTCGAGAACTACGTTGCGGACGTCGAAGTTGACGGCAAACACGTTGAACTTGCCTTATGGGATACCGCCGGCCAGGAAGATTATGACCGTCTCAGACCCCTTTCATACCCGGATTCCCATGTCATATTAATCTGCTTCGCTGTCGACAGCCCCGACTCCCTCGACAACGTACAGGAAAAGGTGCGTAGCTTCTCGTCACAATAATTCTTTTTCTGAACTCATTCATTTTCCCTTGCTCAGTGGATTTCTGAAGTCATGCATTTTTGCGCTGGTCTACCTATCATCCTTGTTGGTTGCAAAAAGGATCTTCGTCGTGACCCGAGGGTCATTGAGGAGCTCAGAAAGACAAGTCAGAGGCCAGTAACACCTGAGGAGGTAAGCTTCACCTTCAAAATATTCTATTTTCATCGCTTTACGGTCTGCTGGTAATATTACTGCCAGTAGAAGATCATTCCTCCCCAATTTTTGAATATCTGTTTACTGACGTCCTATAGGGTATGGCTGTTGCTCAGAAGATAGGTGCCAAACATTACCTTGAATGCTCAGCCAAGTCTGGGGAAGGTGTCCGTGAAGTTTTTCAATACGCCACTCGTGCTGCGTTGCTTTCCCGCCCAGGCAAGAAGAAGGGTAGCAAGTGTGTTGTCGTCTAAGCGCCGTTTATCATTGCTGCCATCCAGAGCACCAGTCCGGGTGCTGGATAGTAGTAGGGGTCGCATAGTACTTGTGATGACGAAATTGATTGAGCAAGGGAGGTTTTCATGTCCTGTCCTGTTCTGTTTTTTCTATAATGCTACGATGGAGTAATGGCAGCCCTCTGGGCATAGTTTATATATATTGACATGGCGGATTTTGTCGTCGTTGGTATTAGTTCTGGTACATTCATTCTGCAATTCATCTCATCCAATGCTACCCCTACCTGCTCTCTCACGTGAACCAGGCATTTCCTCACTTCTGTCTTCTTTCCTCCCGAACACATACCTACTTGCAGTCTCACCTCTTGTTAGTGTTCCTCCAATATTTCTCTTTTCTTCTATTCTATCCTTCATGACTCGAGTTAATTTATGCCCTGATGAGAGATCGTTGACTACGTTCTAGTATGCCATGATGCGAGATTACCTAGGCTTTGGCTCTGAAGTAACAAGTTTCTTACAGCCAAATGAACCTGTCCCCCTGCCGTTCACTACAAACTGAATCGTGCCGGAACAAAGGATCAAAAACGCACAACCCAACTTCAAAATATTGCACAACTCACAAACCCAAAATATGAGCGTATTTTCCCATTCTCAACACCGCCATGGCGGAGAGTTAAAGCAGATTTTGGGACACGACTCCGTTTTGTCCCACCACCTGTCAAAGAGAAAGACAATGACAAAAAGAAACAACAACAGAAACTGGTTGAGGAACATCAGAAGAAGCTGAGTACTCTCCTATCCTCTACCTACAACATTTGTATATACACCGATGGGTCACTTAAACCCATACATCGCGTTAAGAGAGCGGGTGCCGGACTTGTTGCCTACAGAGGCAATCAGGAGGTATTCAGTCGAAGCATTGGGCTTGGCTGCCACGCAGAATCATATGATGGAGAAATAGTAGCTCTGAGCTACGCTGCGGGCATGGCAGCCAACTTCTCAGCTCAAGACAATACAGTCACTCACTGGCAATTTTTTACAGACAGTGCGGCAAGTGTAGAGGCTATCTTCGACACATCACCAAAACCAGGGCAACTATATTGCTCGAACTTCTACCACAAAGTAGTAGAGTTCCTAGACTCGCACTCATCACATACAGTGGAGGTGGCATGGGTACCTAGCCATATAGGCATACAGGGAAATGAGCGGGCAGACGCACTTGCTAAAAGAGGCACGGAGCAGGTAAACAAGGCCGAATGGAACAGGTCACTCGCCAATGTACGCCGGATGAGCAGGGTACGGGCGGAAAGAGAGTGGAAGAAGACTTGGGAGACACGACCAGTACACGGCCGGTTTGCAATTGCCAACCAGATACCACCCTCCCTAAAACCAACACAAAGGCTCAAAGATACACCACGTGAGCTATTTGGCCGGCTGGTGCAATGCAGGACAGGGCATGCATACACAGGCAAGTATTACTCTCAATTCGCTCCCAATGAGAACATTAACTGCCCCTGTGGGGAAGAACTGCAGACCCGCGAACACATCCTGAGGATATGCCATAGATACGAGGACTCCCGACATATCCTACGGAAGGCATCACAGGACATATGTCTGAAAGATATCCTAGGAACTAAAGAGGGAATCGAAGCCCTCACGGAATTCCTGGATGAGAGCGGAGCTTTTACGAAGACGGGGAAACAGCAGAAAGCACAGTCGGAGCCGACATACGCACCACTGGGAATATGGGAAGAGCTAGATACCACATTCGGTGGCCTAGATGGAGGAGACGTGACCACAGAGGCAGATTGGCGGGAAGAGGTAGCTGACTCGAGCGAACCAGAGACTGAGGCATAAACACCACCGAGACGGCCTCATACACCCAAAACCATGGAAAAGTGCTACCAACACCACCACCTTAATCCATCTCGTAATTTATTCACATATCATATTATACCCTCAGACCTAGACATACATGGTCGAGCACAACACACCACCACTACAACACCAAACACCAAACCATTCCATGACCCACAGCTACACCACCCCACACAGACAGATACTACCACCACTGAATAACGAATGGAACTGGGCGACAAACCACCAAGGTCGTCGCGGTTCCCCGCGCCTTAGTACTAGATTTACTTACTTGCGGTTAATGAAGAGTCTAAAAAAAAAAAAAAATACAGCCAAATGAAGTGTCAAAGGCGCTCGCGAAATTTTTGCCGAAATTTCTGCCGAATTCTCCACTAATGATACACAAAATATAGATACCCTTTTAACGTACAAATCTCTCACTTCGTGGGTACCGGTAAGAGCTGAGGATATTCTTGCGATGGAAGATTGACCTTGAGGATTTTGGAAATTTCACGCGCGCCTACGGTACAATTAACTGTAAATATAACAAGCCCTGGGCCTGAGCAGATGATTCTTGTACACCCAACTTCCGCGACTTAGCCAGGCAGTTTACTTTATGCCAGAACAACTGACCTTCGCCAATGCGGAGGTGCAAGCACATCTCCGAAAACCTTCGATGAGCATTCCGGATTTCGTTCCGGCGCGGAGCAGAATATGTCATCGATTGATTAGCACATGGCAATTTTACGTCCTCTTCTGCGCTTCAAAAGCTCGTTTCTTCCTCCAATTTCTTTCTTACTTTCGTTGTTCCATTTTGACACGTTGCTGCGTCGTTGATTGATTTGCGCTGCCTCTCACTGCTGATATCTTTGCTCAATAAATATTAGACCTTGTAAGCCATAACATCCTTATGACAGTATGGTATTGAGGTCTAAATCATAATCGTAGTTTTCTCAATGACCCAGGGATTCACACTCTCATACTCCCCTTACACATTGCCCAAAGCCATGCCTCATCCCAAGATCCCAGACTCATCTACCGTTCCGGTAACGCAACAGACTGCTCCAATATTCAGTCTTCCTCCTGATATTTTGTACCATATCTTGTGGGACCTTTCTGGTGGGTGGGTGACACTTGATCCAACAACAGACATCTGGGTCTTCACGCGTGTATCGCGCTCTCTCCGTTTTGTCGGCTTGAGTTTCGCGAATCTTTGGGCGCGAGTCAGCTTAGAGCCAGATGATATCAGGAACTATAAAAGAAATGCGGTTAATATTCTTCACGCCATTCTCAACAGGAGTACAGTGAATGTATCTGGAAATGGCCATGACGGAACTCTTTTGCGTCTCCGGGTGTATGCAGATATGCTGTTGATTCACGCAAATCTTCTTGACATCCTGACAGCACATTATACTCGCTGGTATTCTCTCGATTTACACATCTCCTTGTTCCTCTTGAACACCCTTTCAGCGCAGATGGCACCACTCGGATTCCCGCTTCTTTCTCATTTGAGGCTAAGTCTTGGGTCAGACCAAACAAAAATACCTGATCTCGAGGTCTTTTCCCTTTGTCCAGCGCTCAAAAGTATCGAATTTGATTCAATTCCAAGGTGTAAGGCCTTACATCTACCCTGGGCAGGACTTACCCGAATTGTCCTCAAAGAACGAGTTCGTTCGGATTTTTTGAGGATGCTTCTCAGTGCACCAGCCCTTCAGCACGCTGAGCTCATCTCAGTTCTGCCGTCCCTTCATCCCGAAGATCCGAATGATGATCCTCTGCCCAAATCTCGCATAATTGAACACCACTCTCTAAAATCTCTGGTGCTGAAATGCATCCCTTTCGCCGTCGTCCTTGACTCTTTGTACCTCCCAAATTTATCCCAGTTAACCATTGAGAGTACTGCTCAGGCGTCCTTTGGTAACCTCCTTGGGTTCATTCGACGCTCGAACGAAAATTCGAAGTTGGAAAAACTGACTTTGAGTGGAAGTCTTTTCCTGACAGAGCCTGAGGGTGCACTGGCAAGGTCATTGTCGAGCTCATCTCTTCCTTCGTCCCTCCCTCCCTCGCCCCTATCCGAAAGTGGTCCCCCGGGATCTCCATTTAATGTGAGCGAGAACAACTCTCGTTCAGCTTCATCTCCGGACCCGAAATTTTCTGTCCCAGTAACGGCTACTTTGGAGGACGTCTTAAAAGCCGCACCTAGTCTTAAAACGTTGATCTTGGAAGATTGGACTCCCGTTCGGAACCCTTCTCCTTATGATCAGTTTTTCATTGCTATCAGTCGCTGTGGAGATGGGGACGGAAGTATAGGTTTACTCAAAAGTGGCGTAAGCTTTCCGGGGACCCCCGTCATTGGTGGAATGACTTCGGCAATGGCAGCCATGACCCCCGGGTTCGGTATGACCCCAGCCTTGGGTCTCAATCGTTCGAGCTCTTTGAGTTCTTCGAACGTGAATGGCCTTGCAGGCACTCTTCCCCCAGCATCAGCAATTCCGTTGCACTTGCAACGTATCGGCTCACAGTCTTATGTCAACTCGCCGCTACCTGGTCTGCCTCCGCATCTTGCAAATAATCCTCATATCGCTGCAGCCTCTGCACATCTTGCGGCTGCTGGAATTCAGTTACCACCGGGTGCATTGACCTTAGGTATGACTTCGACGACTGCACCGGCTATGGCTGATGAAACGGTGAATCTGAATGGAGCGCACACTCAAAGTCAGAGTCCGGGACCATTTAGTCCTGGCTTCGCAGCGGGTCCTTCTACGTCAAACTCTGATTTTGCTTCAGCCTTAGCATACAGGGAGAATTCAGACAGTCCAAGTGATAAGAGTGAGGGTGGGCGGACACCTGCTGCAAAAAATGCTGCACATAGTGTGTTAGGTGTGTCTTGTTGTGTTACTTTCCACCCGTTGTCCCTCTCATTTATCTTGTGTTCCTCATATTTCTCAGGTATACCCGCTGCGTCTGACGAAGTTCTTCTCCCCAACCTCAAGACACTCACCATATCCAATTTATCGAAAAATATCATCGATCTGCATCTACTTGCTGGAATGGTCGAATCGAGATGGCGGGGTCAGATCTCTGATCGAACGCGGACTTCAGGTGACTTTAACGCGGCTTCGGCATCAGCCTCTGCAATCACTACTCCAACTGGTTCTCCGTCGTCTTCCCCACCTCCAATCACTTCTTCTCCCCTCACTCGCTCTGTCTCTCCGTCTATTGTTTCCTCATTATCCCTCCACACTGATCTGCGACTGATCAAAAACAAGGGTTCAGTAGGGAGAATCAAATCACTTCAGAAGGAAACCGAAGAAGCGGCGAGAGAGGGGAGAGGGGAAAAGGTCAAAGTATATGTAAGTGCAAAACGTTGGGGTGGAATTTAATCTCGTGTGGATTTGCAGTCAAGATCTCTTGGCTTTCTGAATCATATCTCGATATCTCAATCCAATGTATTGCTACATATGAATCATGACGAACCATAGCGAACTATTCGCATGTCGGTGTATATCTACCTTGTACCCTGAATAATCGTTCCTCGAAGCATAACTCCGATTATTGAAAAATACAAGACATAATTATCTATTATGCCACAATTGTTCTATTCATGCGATCGGAAGATCCCCTAGTACAACTCACCACAATCCGGGGCGCAACTTGCAACGAAGTTCTGAGCATATTTCTATTGTCACAATAGTAAAGCTAACATTTTTAACGCACGATACTATTTCTATTTCCAGCAGTCAAGGATCCCATGCTTTTTGGAGAACAGGAACAGTCTGCTATAAACCATCAAAGCACACATATCCTCCTATTCGGCACTTATTCACTCAAAATTTTTCCCTTGACGTTCTTGTAACCACTGAGTACTTGCGGGTCGTCAACATCCATTGGAGAAGTGATCATCGCATTCATAAAGAGCCAGGGACTTGGGATAAAAAGGAGGAGGTTTCCTCTACGCACTCTGGGGTGACTCGGATGCTCCAGTCTTCCGTGGTCCTCATCAACGTTGTCAGAATTTTATTCACCAGGCCGAAGTACTGGCGGAGTGAGTGTATCATGGTCGACGAATTGTCCAAGCTACTATGTGAATCAATAAAACATACATCCGTAGTCCTTGGCCACTACTCCATGACGAGCTGACATCAACGGGAAGTATGATCTTACTAGTCCCTCGTTTTCCAGCTTGCAACATATCCACGCTCATAATGACAAAATCACTGAAGCTTTGGAAGCCACACGCCCATGCCTCGCGTATGCAATGATTGTAGCGTCAAGATCCAATTCGAAGAGCTTGATTCAATGTTGATATCCCACTGGATTTTGTCCGCAGAATGCGTGAAAGTTAGCCACTGTACAGTGTGTTCTGTTTTCGAGCAGAAAATCAGTGCACGTCGGGCCGCCGCTCGTAGCAGAGACGAAAGGGGGAGTCGAGCCTCTCCCTTCAAGTAGTAGTCTCCGTTAGTCTCTAAAAAAAGGTGTACTTGTGCAAAACCGAAGGGAACTGAGCGTATTCGGAAGCGCGCGCATGTACCTTTCTGCATGCATTGAAGCCTTGGGTCGAGAGCCATCGAATTGTGATGGCCGTACTTATAGGCAACGTCTAAACAGCACTCGGTTATTGCGGGATCGGAGTCACTGCCCGGTTCGCAATCTCCCAAAATACTCACCTTCCCTATTAATTCGTTCAGCAGGCATAAAAGACGCCTCCTAATAAGAGATTGCAAGGACGAATTTTGAGGCCTATCAAATCGCCAACCTCGAAGCGGCTCCAGTAGACAAGCGGTACATATCTACCATTCACCGGTTATCGATGAAAAAAAAACCTGCATTGGTCGTTGAATATGTGCCAGCTGCCTGTTCATCAAACATCAAAGACTCAGATTTAAGTGATACGGTCCATTTCAATGAGAGTGGGTAAACGGTGCATTCATATTCGAAACGATCCCACAAACATGAGAAATCAGAAACCAATCAGAGAACCTATGGCGTAAAGCCACAAGAAATTGTGGTATTCTCGAAGCCCTTGAGTTGTGGAGGAGGTTGAGAGGAGTTGGTGGATGGTGGCTCGGCGTATTCCACCCTTTGGCATCTGGGATTGTGGCGTGTGCTCAGCTTTGCGCCGAGGATCCTAGAGGGACTCTCGATTCACCGATGAGGCAGTAACCTGTATGCAAGACTGAGCAAACGGCATCGGCAAGGGCAAATCACCTGGAAGCTCCTGGAAGTGGAGGAGAATCAGAATCTTCACGTCTACACACAGAAGATCAATATTCAAGATCCACTTCAGTCAGAATGGACAACTTACATGTCCTTTGACGTGGTTACTGAAGGAAGCGCGCGATTCCGGATTTCCCTCATGCAGCGGCGTCCTCGGTGACACTCTCGTATGAGGGAACTAGGGAGGTCCAGTGGGTCGGTAGATCACGGAAGGCACAAAGAGACAGTGAATGAACAGGTTATCTAAGAAAAGTTTTGAGGGTGTGTATCAATCAATGAGTCAAGTAGATAATCAATTCTACTCAGCTATCCTTTCATGCAAAGCTTGAGCGTCGGCTGCATTAGAACAATGTGATCAAGGGCATCATAACCGCCACATGAGGACGAGATAGCTGAATTACACAGTATTACCAAAGCTGCAGAAAACGCTCTCCGCAGAATATTTGCCGTGGCCTCTTCTAAATGCGGTCGAGATAAAATTTATGACACAGCGGTGATTGTTTATTACTCCATGAAAGCAGTGGCAAAATCTAGATGATGGTATAAAGGGTCTTAAAATACACTGATACTTGATCTAATACATTAGATAGTCGTAACTGCCCACCAGTCGGAGTGAGGCATGCCTTTTGAGGATAATGGCACAAAATAGGGAGGGTCATCATAGCTTCGTCGGATTGGGCTGCATTTTATTCAGGAATGCAGAGGCTACAGTCCTTCCCGTATGTTTATCTAGTATCTGATTGACGGTGAAGGCTGTCAGAATAGAAAGACATTCAAAAACGAAAACATACCTCGCATCTCGATGTCATAATCCGGCCACCTAGGGAAACAGACGTGCTTCTGATTTGTAGACATGTCCCTCTACGAAGAGATCAGAACGCGAAATGGTTGGAAAGCTTGATATATTGAACTGACAGTGGTGCGGGAGAGTGAAATAGAACATTCATGGCCTGGGTAACGCCAACCCCATTGATGTTTTGAACTAATCCGAGGACGACAAGGGGTGTACTGCAGCAACTATGAATATAGATGTACGCAAATTAGTGATTGAGCGGAACGAAGAATAAAGATCGTACTTGTCAATGAGGTAAGCGATGCATCCACCATGCAGCATCCCGGCTCCATTCAACATGTCTATTTCGAAGAAACGTTGAGCCCAGGCTGTAAGAATAGAATGACAGATCAAACAAACATTTATTGACAACGACCTCTGCGACAGTTGTTGCTTCCAACCTTTCTTGACGGTCAAGTTTCCTGTTGATGTTCACATCGACGAACTTGACCTCCTTTCCAACTTTATGACCGAAGCTGTCTTCCCCACCGACACCATAAGAATAGTATGTGTTATAATTGAGCTGCTTCACGTAGTCTGGCGCGTTGCCAGAGACCGAACTAATGTCTCCTTGGTTGGGCAGTGAGGCGGGGTCAATCCAAGCCTTGCGGTTGCTACCAGAATTGGAGGAGGGAACATGATGGGTATGTGAGTGCATAGCTACGGCTGAGGCACTGGCAACAGAAGTAGACGAATATCGAGAGGCCATGATAATGGATGGGAATGGGGAAATTCGCGTGTGGTTAAAAAATGAATATTCATGCTCCTCTATATAGAAAGTGGATTCAAGAGGGACCTGATGTGCTTTCGAAGATGATAGAGGGATGAGAAGTTGGGGTTGACGGCACCACGTGCACTGTCCATGTCGGTCATTTCCTGGAAGATTAAAATTCTCAGGATGGTGTGGTTATCTTCCGCTGACCCGGTCAATCATTTATTCAATGCTCAGAAAACTCTATAGAAAAGCAAAGCGGATCCAGATAGATCCAGATGATGTTCAGTGCATACGGGGTTACTGCGTGTACATTTCTTTCATTTCATCTCATTACAGCCCATTACTGTTTGCAGACGCAGCTCTGCGGATCCCCTCTTGCAATGCGTTGGCGATTCAAGGCAGAAGTGGAAGCAGGCGGTATCCAGGTTAGCGCTGCTTCTGAAAGAGTTAAGCGTGATACGAAGTTGAACGATTTGGATAAATTTAACCATTCAGGTGTTCTTTGGGCCTCGCACCGCGAAAGTAATATCTATTGCACACACATAGCAAAGATATCATTCTCCTTTCCACGATTGATATGAGTTCGAAGGTTGGAGCTGAAAGGAATGAAGGAAGGAACGAAAGAACTAAGCCAAGGGCAGATTTTCATACTCTTAAACATGTCAAGATAGACTATACGGAATGAACAGAAGCGCAGACAAAATCCACGAAAAGCTCAACGGAGACATCCCTAGCCAAGCAAGATTAACTCAAAGATCGGCGGTGCTTGTGGAAGTCGACCAATTCCATGGACGGAAGAGCCAAATCCAGATGCATGCATTCAGTGAACTTTGTTATGCCTTGGAACGCATGATCACAGTGAGCGTGCGTAGGTGGGTATTACAAGGTGATTGTATTGTGAGCGAAAACGAATCGCCGTCATGGATTGCGATATAGAAATACACACACGTATGTCTCTGGATCCTGCAATTGCTGAAAAGTCCAGACAACCTCAAAGTATCAAAGTTAGCTGCGAGGAAGCACCGCGTGGGTTCCCGCGAATAATCTGTGTCGAGCGGGAGCTTCTTTCAAATCCTGTGAAAAAATGGATATCAAGGACCACGGTTCATGAGCTGGAACTTATGGTACAATCAGAAGACCCTGTAAACCTATATCCTGTATATACAACTGGACTGGTAGTGGTAAGATACTGATGAGATGTATATTGGCAGATGGGTTCATACTCCTCAAGGAGCTGGGGACCAACTAATATTCCATATGGCCTACCGCCTATGATAATAAGTTGATTGGAGACCGCTCCAATACTGAGAGAGAATTAATGCGATGAGAGTCGCATTTTGACTTCCTGTATAGCACAATGATTGAATGCATGAATTTCTGCGACAGAACAACAGTCAGCTTCGGGAGCATTAATCATATGTACTCCGATTCGTGGAATGATGTTAGATAGAGTGAATTGACTTACCAAGTCAACTTCGGGCTGACTTGAGAATTATCATCTGTTAAATATTCTGCCGCAGAAATTTAGGCGACGTCAACAAAGTAGTTCCAGCAAGAGGATGAGCGAGACGACAGGTCGTGTAGACGGGATTGGGGGTTCCTGGGCGTTGAACATTTCGGAATGTAGCATTGAACATTTCGGAATGTAGCATTGACTGAAGTCTCATTTGGGAAGCCGGCACCCGTCCGCACTCGACGTGGATTGGAAGCCAGAGGAGGCCCAGGTAATTGGGCTTGTAACAAGCGAAGCTAGACTATCTCTCGTTAGATTACTGTTCATATCCTACATGCTACGATTAGATCCCTGCCCCAAGTACTTACAGTAAGCGGCATTAAGAATGATCAAGGCACATAATTCTTACCTTTATCCCATTTTTTTCGCCCATTCCTCAACATGTCTGTCAGTGGCGGTATGTGAAGGTCAACTGGCAAAGAAAATCAGATTCATAGCGCCGGGAGCGTTTCTGCTTACGAAATCAGCCGCCCAAAAAAATTATTCCAAGCTTCCTGTTCAATCACATTTCTGCTTCAAAAAATGGCATCGATTCAGACGAACGTCCTCCCAAAATCTTACACTTTGCCATCTGTCGCTAATCCGTCAATCGCTGGTCCCTCGTCCAGCCGGTTGCTCCCGGTGGGACCCGCGTATATTTCCCATCTTCGTTTGACGATTCACCACGATCATTCCTTCGAGGCCCACGATGCTCACCTAGAGAAAGAGCGTCAGAAACTCGAGGAACTCCAAAACTCTGCCGCCAATGGCGACGATGACCTCGGTGTAGGCGATGAGCCAGAATCGGAAGAACTTTTGGCTTTAGATCCCAAGGAATGGAAGGTATGGCGATATGATTTTTTTTCAATTTCAATATAAGCTTCTCATTTGAATTATGCTCTCAAGAGACATGACTATTATGCAGTCCTCGGCCTATCGCACCTGAGATACAAGGCTAACGCTGAGCAAATCAAAATTGCTCGTATGTTAATTCATTCTTTATAGTCCCGATACTTAGTCTTCATCGCAGACCGCAAAAAGGTGCTCAAGCACCATCCGGACAAAAAGGCTTCTTCCACCGCCCCACAGTCTACCTCGTCTCTTCTTACTGGCGTAAACCTCAACACTAACGACGATGCATTTTTCAAATGTATCGCTAAAGCCCACGAGGTCCTTACCAATCCCGAAAAACGTCGTCAGTACGACTCGGTCGATCATGAACTCATGGATGCCCAAGAGGATGACCCTATTCCATCTACGTTCGCCAAAGCCAACAAAAGCCTATCTGATGCAGAATTCTTCAAAATTTTCACTCCAATTTTCGAGCGTGAATCTAGATTCTCCAAAAAGCAGCCTATGCCGATGCTCGGTGATATAACTGCGAGTAAGGAACATGTCGAGGGTTTCTACGATTCCTGGTATAACTTTGATAGCTGGAGGAGTTTCGAGTGGTTGGACAAGGAGATCAACGAGGGGAGCGACAATCGGGATGACAAACGGTACACTGAGAAGAAAAATAAGAGTGAGAGGGCGAGAAGAAAGAAGGAAGATATTGCACGTTTAAGGCTGCTCGTAGATCTTACCTTGAGGTTAGCTGCCGACTTTTCAACTCCTTCGACTTCATACAACGCGGTTCATAACTTGGCAATTCTTTCTAGCTTCGACCCGCGAATCAAGCGAATCAAGCAGCAAGAAAAGGAAGCTCGTGAAGCCAAGAAAGCAGCCAAATCGGCTCCCGCATCTGGTACAGCTACGCCGCAGAAGAGCAAGGCTCAAGAAGAGGAGGAGAAGAGAAAGAAGGAAGAGGAGGAAAAGGTTTGTGTTATAATGGGTCTCTTCCTGTGCAAGATTGATCGTTGTTTCTTGTAGATTGCAAAGGCGGATGCCAAGAAGGCCAAGGCTGCTGCTGCTAACGCTGCGAAGAAGGCCCGCAGGGCAGCTAGAACAGTAGAAGATGGGGCTACTGCTTAATTAGTACTGGTCTCTGCATGTTATTGATGTGCTGTTGTATCGTCGACAATTTTACATATAAATCCATGTATGCTCTTTCGAGGTAAGCGTTCCGCGAGCAATCCGTGTTCTTGATTTTGGGCACTTTTTGCACTGAAGATATCATTTGGAAGAGCGTGGAAGCAGATATAAATATTTGAGTATATAATTATATATAGGTGGGGCATTGATTTTTAGAGATGAGGGTATAAATGCGACGAGGACGACAATGATGACATCGATAATCAGTGTGTGGAGACGAACAATGCATGAGGAATAATAATGCAAGGGAGCTACAACGACGAGAGAAGAATTGAAGGTAATTAGTTATCGCTGTGATCGTAGCAAGGAGGGGTCGTCATAGAAGAAGATTAGAGCGGTCAGAGCGTCATGGGCAGTCAATAATCAGAGGCGAGAAAAAAAGTAGCAAATCGGATATTAATTCATCCCGGAATCTCTACCTCAATAGGTGGGAGGATATGCCGGAAGTGCTAAAATAGGTAAGAGAATCATTGGCTCGTGAAGAGTACTGTCAAAATGTAAAGTAAAGACGAGCAAACGAACGAAGCGGCGATGGGACGGGGATGGATTTGGAGAGTAACGAAGAAGGAAAAAAAATAGAATAAACTCAAGAAACGAACCCAGAATGAAAAGGCAACCATCCATGGTAACGGTCCACATCACCCCAGTCCAACCAATCCATCCTATACGATCCACCCGAGAATCTAGCAGAAAAAGACGGTTATGCCCCACGCATGACTTCTTCATAGATTAAAACCTTGAGCTCTTCTTTGCTGAGACCTTTGCCATTGTTAAAAGTGTCAAAGGACCAAAATTCGCTGTCAATGCGCTCAGCGCCGGGCTCATCGGATGGGTCGTGGTAGGGTGCGCTGTAAAGTTTGGGTAGAATGTCAATGAGGAACAGGGTAAAAGTAAACGGAGGATGTACTGACAGATAGGGATGAGCTAAAGCACCCTCGACGTCAATCCTCCGTTTCGGATTAAAGCTTAAACATTTTTCCATAAGATCAATAGCAAGAGGATTTTTCCCCTCAAAGCCTTTGACGCCACCTTCATGAACGGGTTTTCCGAAGACTTTCTTTTTTCGAAAGGGTAGTGCGCGGATGTATTCACGCGAACGGGAGGATGAAATAGCGTAGAAATCATCAAGCGTAGGGGTACCAAGGACATCGAGGATTAATGACAACTGGTGGTGATAATCCCGACCAGGGAAGAGGGGCTTTCCGGAGAGCATTTCTGCAAGAACACAGCCAAGGGACCAAATGTCGATGGCTTTGGTGTATTGCTTGAAGGTCAACATGACCTCCGGAGCGCGATACCATCTGGTGGCGACGTATTCTGTCATGAATGTCGATGCGTCTACTGGGTGGTCAGGAGGAGGACGTGCTGAACGGGCGAGCCCGAAGTCACATAACTGCGGATGTTAGCGAAGCCGGGAAGTTGTAGACAAAGATGGTTACCTTCAGATCGCAATTTGCATTTAGTAAAAGGTTGGACGGCTTGAGGTCCCGGTGTAAAACGTCGGCACTGTGAAGTGCTTTCAGTGCGCGGAGTGTCTATATCAAATGATGAGATTACAACAAAGAAACAAAGACTCATACGTACTTGGTAGATGAAATATTGACAATGGTCATCGCTCAACTCTTGTGTTCTGATGACTCGGTGGAGATCAGTCTCCATCAGCTCTTGAACAAGATACACCTCCGTCATGCCATCTAGGCTTCCGTCTGGTCCCAAATTTGGTTTGAGTATGTCAAGTATCCCGATGATATTTTCATGCTGAAAATGGCGCAAAAGTTTGATTTCTCGCAATGTCCGGAGGCAGAACATTGAGTGGTCGAACGGCGTTATCCGCTTGATAGCTACTTTCCGCTGTGATTGAATGTGTACTGCAGAGCAGACGACTCCGTAAGCGCCTTCCCCAATTATGTCCAGTGGTTGGTACGAAGAACCGACGATAAAAGCAGTCGTCCGGTCATCCATATTGTCAAAGAAGAGGTCCAAGTCAGGTCTGACGGAGAACAACAATTAAGTCAATTGGAACGCTGTGATTACGTCAGCAGCATGGCCGTAATGCGATTAAGCGCTTTCACTTCTGTTCCAGAACCTTGTCCAGAACAGATTAAAACTTGACAACGACAAGGCTTGATCAAGCGACGACTGCGGACCACCTCTGTGGATGCCCCCTTCATTCTCACACTTCCAACGACCCTAGGGCCAGCTTGGTCCTTTTTTCAGCTCATCCCTTCAAGAGTTAATCTTAGTAGTTGAACCTCTCGTCGTAACGCCGAATCACGAAATCCTTTTCCTTGCCTACACCCGTTAACGTACTCTTCGACTTCCTTCACACACGCAGATGCATATCCATGGCCAACACTCAGAACCACTGATTCCATGGAGTCTTCAAATCATCAAGAATTGACTTATGTCCCTCAAATCTGTGATGACCATACTCCATGTTCCTTTATTCGCTCCTTTGCCCACATTGTGTCTACATAAATTTGAGCCATATTTATCTCTCATGCTCTCATTGATTATGGTTGATAGGGCAAAAACCATAATATTAGCGCTATGTACGCATTGTCATTTTCTTCCAGGGGAATTTTTGACGACTGCCAGGCCGAGCATCACGTATGTACTTCTCATTGTATGTCGCTATGTCATCTGTAAAGGTGGACTGTTTAGGGCTCAGAATCTTTAATCAATGACATTGCGCCCAAGCAGAAAAGCTCCTTCATCATTTGCGAACGCACAAGTTCGAACATCGTGATGCTACATAATCGGCAACTTTCAAAAATTTTCCATCGGTGAAAGTTTCTGCTGGGGTTGCTATCTTGGGCCTGCACTTTCTTCAAATTGGTCTGGCCTTTTCTCGGGTCAGCGGAAGATACTTAATTCATATCCTATCCTATCCTTACTCAAATCAGCTCAAAACTCTTGTTCTTCTTTATACCTGTTTCACCTAATCGGATCTTACTTTTTGTGTCAAAATACCTTTGCTTGCTCGTCAAACTTGTTGTATCCAGAGTCTAGTTGGGCTTTAGAATCTAGAGTAGTCGAAGGTGGCGACTGATCTCTTTCTTGAGAACGGTTCCACCATGTCGTACTACAGTTTATGTGGTCCTATCACCAATGAAGAGATGTAATGCAATCAGTTGATAACAATCGACCTTCGCCAGAGTATAAATAGGCTTCGAACATCCCCTCAAACACAGAGCTGGCCTCTTTGCGTTTTTCATCCGATAGCCCACCGCTGGTCACCTTCCCTTAATCGACCGAATGGGTTACCATTCTGTACTTACAAAAGCCATCACTGTCGGCGCTGCTTCATCCATCGTTCTTGCTTTTCCGGTTCCAGGATTTCCTTCGAACGATCTTAGGAATGCCGTAGTGCCTCCCATCACAGACATGCTATGGATGACAGAGATGCCGATACCGCCTCCAGCACAAGGCCAATCACCTTCTGTGGCTCATAAAACGGAGATCAGTGGGGATTTCCTCCAAAATCAGAAGCTTGATGATCTCTTCAGTGAGGTGCACCAGGCTCATGACAACGCAAAAGTCGAGCTCGAAATGGGTTCGGAGAAACTTCTCGATGGTGGCGGAGAGCTTCTCCCTCACCCACGCTATGGTGTGAGTATCACTTAGTTCGTCTAGTAACAGTGCTTATTTTGTGTTCAAAGTCCCATATCGTTCATTCCGAGCATGACATGAAAATGGTCTTAGAAGACCTCTTCTTCGACATTCAAGGATACCATGTTCGCGTCTTCATTTCTGTCGTCCTTCTGGATAATTGACATGATTTTCATACATAGACTTCTGACAGTCTGGAAGGGATGACAGTCGAGGTAGCTCACTTTGCTGCTCTTCCGTTGTTTCTGTACTGATGTACGGTATGTTACAGGCTAAGGACCAGATCACCTCGATATTTGATGATGCGGAAAGACGGGAAGGTCTTCCACTCGTTCATGCGAAGCGTGGTCGGGAAGACACTACTATGTCATACTCGTCCGCCAAAACATATCTGGACAGTCTTGACCCCGACATAAAAAACATCATGGCTATCCTATTTAAAGATTGGAGTTTGGAGGCAAGAGGCGCTTGGATAAAGTGCAATAGGCAATGGGACCCTTTCTTGACAACGAATACCGGTCAAAAAGTGAAGAGAATGGTTCGCGAATACCCTAAACTTGGTTTCGAAAAATTTGTACACGCTTTCCTCGTAGTTGAAGCTGCTTCTTAACTCTTGCATAAACATAGGCGCATAGAGAACCTTGTGTCCTTGTATTTGTGTTCCATTCTAGAGGTCATTTTTATTGCTACATCTGCAAAACCTGGATATTTGGCTAAGGGCTGAGAGCAGATCCCAGCAGATCCCAGTGCTGAAAGCACTGAAAGCAACATGCTCTGGGTGCTTTCACTGCTGGGAAGTGCTCTCGACTGCTTTCAGACCCTTAGCCGAAAATACAGGTTTTGCAGATGTAGGAGGTGCATAATCGATTATAATTGAGGTGAATCGTCAAGCAGTATTCGATAGGTTATATCTACATAATTTATCCCTCATTCATCCAAGGAACACTTTATACAATTCAAACATCCGATCCTCCATCACTGCTACAGCCTCCTCTCCCTCCATTTTCCAAGGTTCTGTATCCGTCATGCACATCTTGAATTCCAGCGAATTGATGACTTCCGCTCCATCCACACGCCATTCGTGGATAGCAAGTAAGGTGGAAGGGGACTGTGGCTTAACTTTTTTCGCGGCCCTTCCAGCAAGCTCTGCATGCTCTGTAAGGCGAAAAACCCGCGATCGTATATACCCCGGTGCAAGGGCAAGCTGGGGAATACGTGTGGAAGTGTACCATTGGACAAGATGATCTTCTTGAGTTTCATACCTGGATTCGTCCTGCCCGTTCTCCACCACTTGCATATGGACGACATAAAGGAACTTCGCAGCCTTATCGGATTCGCTGACATTGGCATTGGCCGTACTAACTTTCAACGTCTCCGAAACCTCGGAAATGTCAGAGGAATTCACTAGTTCATATACCCGCCGATTCAACGTCTCCAGATTTCCAACTACCCGCCTTTCATTGTCCGACGCCTTCAAACGAAGATCCTTGTACTCATGGCTGTGCATAACCTCTTGCGAGGTCAGATCATACAGTGCAAGCCATTTAGGAAATGCTTTCGGTGGTGTGTCCAGAGCTTTATACCGAGCAGCAGTGAGAAAACCGGGTACTGTAATGCGAAGAGGTGCATGTTCGTTATCATACCAGTCTAATCTCGGTGAGTTGGTGGAGATACACGCATCAACAGTTGGGAATTTGCTCACCATTGAACTGCTCTTCGGTAACAGATTGTCCACATTCTGCGTACACGAAGAGAAGAGCTTCAGCAGTGGTGGGCATGTAGATATATGTGAGTGATGGGATGAAAGGGCCTGAGAGACCTGATCGTTTTTCCGTTGCTCATGACGCATTCAAAATATTCTGACCTCAGCTCATTGAATGAAAAGCGAATAGTAAAATTGATTTTTCCGATGTACAGCTTGGTGTGGGATGTTTTCTATGATATATTACCACCCCAGTACACTTGGTATATCGCATGGTCATGCGAAGGCTGCCTCTGCCTTACTACCTTCGCTGAACCCGTAGTTCTCTCCCTTGACGAATGAACGCGTACATTGCGCCATGGTGACAGAGCTAAAAACATAGACGGAAGTGTGAGCAATGAATTAATGTAGTTGACATTGATGCTCACTTTCTGGAGATAACATCCGTCTGGTAAAAGTTTGTTATTGGCCTCTTGAAAGCACCGCCTTGAACCTTGACACTACTCGTCTTCTTTGCCAGGGCTTTTAGCCCAGCGAGTGCAATCTCAGCCGATGTGCGTTCTAAAACATCATATCTGACCAATGAAGGTGAAATTTCCCACATCCGGTCTCGAAGGGAGAGTACATCGTCGTAGGGAAGGGGGGAACCAACAATCTCAGATAGAGCACTAAATGAGTTATAGTATTGATAGAAAGTTCACCAAAAGTTCAGTTGAATTCACTAACCGTATGATTTTCCAGTCTTCCCTACTTGCGCCAGGTGGCGGAACAGCAGCCCTCCCCAATTGAGTCCTACCCTCCGTATTTATCCACGTCGAACTCTTCTCCGTATATGCCGCACCAGGCAGACAGACGTCAGCAAGTTGAGCTCCGATGTCTCCGTGATGTCCTTGATACACTACAAAAGCGTCCTGAGGTATCCTCGAGGGATCAATTTCGTCCGCATTGAGAAGGTAAATGAATTTCGCTTTAGTTTTTGAAGCGGTAGGGGAAGGGACAAATCCAATATCATACGCTGCAGGCCGAGAGGCGATACGCTGAAGAACGCTGAATCCATTCCATTCCGGCGTTACCAATGTCTCCTTGTTCAACTCCACGAAGCGCGAGAGTTCATTGAAAGCAGTAGCACCATCTGCATGCTCAGCAAGTGCACTACCAACAATAATCAGAGGTTTCTTCGCAGCTTTGAATTTCTTCGCGAATTCGCCTTTGCCAGCAATGAAATCAGACAGAGCCTTGGCGTCAGCGCCGAGGTAGTCGTAGCCATACGTAGTATCCACTTGTTCACCGATTAAACCAACCTCAAGTCCTGTGTGCAGCCAGGACTTACGTATGCGCGAGTTCAGGACTGCGGCTTCATGACGAGGATTAGTTCCGACAAGAAGGATGACATCGGCCTCCTCAACGCCCGGTATTGTGGAGTTGAAGAGATAATTTGAACGAACGTCGATACCATGCACAGGCGCGGAGTATCCTCCGGCTTGATCAAGCGCAAGGTTGTCTGAGCCGAGTCGGTTGATCAAATCTTTGAGCGCCACTAGCGATTCAGTGTCAGCCAGATGCCCAGCGACAGCTTGAATCTCGTTATCTTTGGCGCCAGACGCGGCGAGGCCGTTGGCAATTGCTGTCAGCGCCTCTTCCCAAGTCGCACCGACGAATCTGTCACCCTGTTTGACGAGCGGCGAAGTGAGGCGTTGGAAACGAAGGCCGTCGTACGAATAACGCGTCTTGTCACTGATCCATTCCTCGTTTACATCATCGTTGGTCTTGGGTTGTATACGCATCACCTGAACACCACGCGAATCAATGCGGATATTTGAACCAAGAGCATCAAGGACATCGACGGACTCCGTATTCTTCAGTTCCCAGGGCCTAGCTGTAAACGCGTATGGTTTGCTCGTCAATGCGCCGACGGGGCAAAGATCGACAACATTTCCAGAAAGTTCGGAATCCATGGTTTTCTCTACGTACATTCCGATTTGGAGATCGTTCCCGCGTCCGGTGGTACCGAGCTCCTCCACGCCGGCAACCTCGTTAGCGAAACGTACACAACGAGTACACTGGATGCAACGGTTCATCGAGGTCTTGACGAGGGGGCCTAAATCCTTATTTTCCACTGCTCGTTTTCCTGCGATTTCATGGAAACGAGTACGATCGGAGCCATAGCGCATAGATTGATCCTGTAGGTCGCATTCTCCTCCTTGGTCACAAATAGGACAGTCCAGTGGATGATTCGACAGCAGGAACTCCATCACTCCTTCGCGAGCTTCGTGCACTAATGGGCTATTCGTCCATACTTTCGAACCTGGCATTGCGGGCATTGCACTGTACGGTATAAAAAGGTAAGTGCAACGTAAATTCCATCCAACCTAAACCGTACCAGGAGGCTACTGGTTTCGGTGACCTTTCGACTTCAACTAAACACATGCGGCAGTTTCCAGCAATCGCGAGCCTATCAAAAGTCTTTTAAAAGACAGTTCTTTGTTCTTTATTTACGGTCAAATGAAATACCTGTCGTGATAACAAAACCTAGAAGCAGGAGATCCATAGTCAAAATGACACTGAGGATGAAGAACACTTCCTAAACGCACCGTGGTATTGTTGCACCTGCGGCTTCACAAGCTTGGATCAACGCAGAACCTAAGGCCAACCAAGGTCAGGATCTGAATCTGAAAAACAACTGTAGTGGAAAATCGTGCCTTGGGGTACCGTCACTTCCTTTCCGTCGACAGTCAGAGTGATGTCAGCCTGCCTTGAGGATGTCGATGACAGCGAGCGACGGCCTAAGCAGGGGTTAGAGAAAACATGCTTGTGAATTGAATGTACTCACTATTAGCCTTAGCTCCTCCAACCTTTCCAACCAAGCTCGCTGCACTGGGTCGCGACACGGTCGTCACGAGCCTCAGCATTTCTTTTCAGAGCACCAACAATGAGTGGGTATGGTGGGTGTAATGAGGAAAAATAGTATATCTGCAACACAGTGACGAAGACGGAGAAAGCAGCGACGAGCTCAGGGCCTCGACGTCCTAGAAATTGCACGGTCGTGATTGGTGGGCCGGCTTGGATCGGAAGTGCCTCCGAAGATGACAAATTACTCCGTAGCGCCTGTGGACAAAGCCATAAATGCGTGTAGATCGCACTTGGGAACTTTATGGTACATATTTTCGTTGATAGTCTGTTTAACAGCAGTAATACACTGAAATATCAGGAGGAACCAGCTCGGAGGTTTACGCTTACACTCGGTACATATCTTAAATTACACAGAATAATTTATCTCGAACCTGTCTCGAACTGATCTCAATTGGACCGCCACAGCCTGCTTAAGATTTGGAACGCGTTGAAAAGCCGTTGCTAAAAGTTCAAGATGAGTATGGTGATCAGGGAATAGAGATTCACATGAAGTGCTCTATGAATAGTGCTCACCTTCAAATTTCGGCGCCAACCTCTACTCTCGGGCCTCCGTTCAAATCGAAGTACGCGTTGCTGCTCATGAAAATCAACGAAGCTGGATTGCAAATCGACCTCTCTGCTTGGCCGCGACTGGTAAATACCATGTCTAATAGAACCCCATGTAGGATGAAGCTGGAACCTGTTTCCGTCACTTCGGGGATGACTTGGCGTCGAAACAAATTCCTGTCCCCTCTCCCATCTCATTGCCCGATTGTTTGAAGACGTTAATGTATCTTTCTTTCCTGAACGTGGTAAACCTGACATTGTCGTTGTGACTGAGGGAGGGAAGTTGGTCTGTGTCGTAGAAGGGGAATAAACCATCGGGCTCGATGAATAACTGACATCTGGAACGATCTTGATAGATAGTGTCAGCGGGAAAACGCAGCACCTCGAGAACAGCAAACGGACGGTTATGAAGCTCTTCATGTGAGCGTAGGCGCCGCCTTCAGACTCGTCGTCGCGCTGGTGCTTGAGAAGGGTTACTTGACTGTTCGCCTTCATACCGAAATGCACGACGGACCTCATTTGCATAAATGTAGCTAGCAGCTCCGCTATATGGGTGGTTCATCCTTCTCGTCGCTCCGAGAAGTAATTGGGAAAAGAGTACAGCAGCAACTATACCCGTTCTTCGTATTCTCCCGCGCGGTAGCTGGAGAATGACTGGGTGAGACCAAGAGCCAGAACAGACTGAAGTTGAATGCTGTTACTCGTAGTGTAACCGATGAAGGAAGAAGTATAAGAGATTTCGGCACATGCGATCCGAGTACTTCAAGTTACTTCTCCTGTTCAGTGTTCTATCAATTGGATGCAGTGAGTAATGATCATCAATATAAAATTGATTCTTACGCTGAGCTTCAGAAGGACTATCGATTGTCTAAAGCCGGGGAACTTTTCAAGATTGACGAGGGAGGGAATTGTATTTCCGACGAGCCCGTCACGGTGTTCTTGAGAAAGAGAAATAACAAATGTACCGGGACACATAAGACTTCGAAGCATTCAGCAACTTCGGCGTGAGATGATAGAAAGACAACCACAGATCAAGCGCCGTCACTGTTTTCTCTCAAGTTTCCAGGAACAAAATGAATTCAACTTCGAGCTTCAAGATTCACATCGGCCAAAAGCGATTACGCTGGACATGACGCGATGTCAATCATATTCGACTACAGTAGGGACTAAGTTCTATCTGAATCTTTTACAAGTACATATCACTGTCACTGAAGCTCACTGAAGGTTTCAAGTTATACATCGTCCGTGCTTGGATGCTGATAAAAGAGGGCCAACGTCTCAATTATTTACCACCACCTAAGATTGCATCGAAAAGTGCGGATTCGAGATACTCACATCCCTGCCTGTTGATCATAGCTCTCCGGCATCGATTCTGCATTGGATCCAGCCTGTGAAAGTGTAGCGTATGTTTGAGCGTGTGTTAATATTTTTTCGAGTAATATTACGACTCGGATACCTTCGATTGGCGTTTATTGAAAAGGGAGGAAATTGAATTGAACGGGTTATACTGAGCCAAAGGGGAGATTGGAGTGACTTTGTCCTGCGTTCAATGAACGTCAGCTGAATTTCAGAGATATCAAACCTCATTTCAAATCTGACCTGGGCCGCAATAGGCTTTATCGGAGTACAAGAAATACCATTGATAGGCGGTTGCTCCTGAGTAATGTTATGTGTCAAGCTTGATTTGGGAAATTCATGAACACTGACCAGGTCATTGTTCACTGCAGGTTTGGACGGACTGGAATTTGTCAACACTGTCGATCTGTCAAAGGCCTGCAAATGCGATGTTGGCAATACCGCCTTTGAGATCTCTTTTGTCGGCTCCGGAATTTGCGAGCTCTGGAAGTGTGTTTGTATGGCAAGGGTTTGAGGCTATTCCAGTGGATTTCAGCATCCTGAAAATAAAGCTACGTTACAATTTACCTTTGATTTTGGAGCTGGGTTAGCAGCGGCACACTCGTCCGATGTATGCTCATTTCTGCCTTTGTAAAGTTCCAGTAGAATGGGTACGTTCATCACGACTTCCCCGGCGGTTGTTAGAATTTTACGAACCACATCAAGCCAACCGGCTGAATCCTGTACGAGGTCACTATTCAGTGAAGCGATTGTACGAAACAAAACAGTGACTGACGACTGGAACCTGTATCCCGGTCTTGAGAGCTTGGCTCGTTATTAGGTTTTGGATTGTTTCCCTTGAAAGCTCATACTCTTCCTGTTTCTTAAAACCTGTCGTTGTCTTCTTTCCTTTGGTCGTCATGACACAAGCGTGGCCTTGGAATCACATCTTGTAAGACGCAAAGATCCCTTTATTTTTGGTCCACCACGACTCCATATCGGGCTCCTCATCTTCAAGCCCCGTCACAATTATGACGATAGGGATTTTCCATTGGCACAGTACTTCGTAGAAGACATAGTAGTTCTTCTGCGCAATTTCGGTAATTCGCGGTGCACAGAGACAGAAGACCAGGAGGCTGATTCCATCTTGCAGTTCAGTGTGGACCAGATTGGAAAGCTTCCTAATACAGTCATGGTCGACTAAGTCTCCTTTATTCAACTTGCCATTGTTGAGGCCAGTGATATCGTGGAAGGAATAGAGCTTCCCGTTTAAGGACACTTCATATTTTTTAACGTCGAATATCATCTGCAAAACCTGTATACTCGCTAGAGCAAGGATACTGGCTGGAGAGCGCTCTCCAGCAATGAAAGCACCTAGAGCAAAAATCAAAGCCTGCTCTGGGTGCTTTCGCTGCTGGGAAGTGCTCTGAAGTGCTCTGAGCAGCTTTCAGCTATTTAGCCGAAAATACAGGTTTTGCAGATGATAGATGGAGCGGCTGCGCTAGAAGTGAGTGCAACATCATCATTGGATAACATATTGATGATGGAGCTCTTTCCACATCCGGAAGAGCTGTCATATGCATGCAATTCACACCATACACTTCCCGGCCCGGCCCGGAGCGGCCGGACTTCGGAATAATCACCTTGTGACTTATTTATTATTCCGAGCTTTCATCGAGGTCTTATGACTGTATTTGGGAGGTATATAAGCTAGGATACTTTGTACGTTGTAGTCAAGCTTGAAATCAAGTGTACCACCTTATCCCACTCTTTAATATCTCCTTTACCTTTGCTTCCGAGCTGCTCCGGACTCCCAGATCACAGGAACCCCATCTAGGCTGCTCATCTGGACATTATATCCTTGCCATTATATTCCCGGGGACACAACAGTGTGTGAAGGGTGTTGCTAATAGCTTCACCGACGTCCCACTCCCAGTGTGTACTACAGGCCAATACTCAGCTCCGGACCTCGGAGTTATCCTGGGCCACTTCTGGCCCATATCCGGCCTCAGAACTTCTGTAGTGATTGACCTGTAGGCACGGTCTTGTCAAGAGCCAAATAAGAGCACATTACGCTGAGGATGAAGAGGAGAAGTCGTAATCGTATTTATGGGTGACAAGGTAGGCAGAGGAGACTGGTCAGGTTCCCTAGAAAATGTGCACTTTTGTTCACCGGGAATGGTAGAATCATCAGGGGGAGAGTGCTGTTCCATGAGGACTGCGAAAGGAGGATTGTTTGTAGCTTGATTTTTGAACTCAAGAGCCTATGAACGTTATAAACACCTCCTGGCCCACGGAACTCGTTTGCGGTAAATGTCTCTGGGGTCTTTCGTTTCATATGAGATCGATGGATAAGAGTCAAAAATGATTTTACTGTGAATCCGCGGTGAATACGGATGTGAATGACAAGGGAAATGTATGCATGGGTAAAGCATACTTGTACACATTTCTTGAATTGGGGCGTTTCTGGCAGAGAGACGTGAGAAGGCGACTCCATACAAGATATGAAAACGATAACGAAACAAGGACATTCCTTCAACAAACGTAGTATTATCAAAATAGTGTTTACAGTCTACTAAGTGCTGTGCTGCAGCCGTGCATCAAAGGGAAAGAAATGACGATCACCATCCAACAATTCAATACTGAGATCGTTCAGAGCCTGTCCAAATCAACTGGTTGGCGAAAGAGACAGGAGGAATGAGAGGCACGTCGAAACATCCAGAAACGGAATATGACATCCTATGCAAATGCAAAGGCTTTATTCGCAGCTGTCATGCCTCGACCATTATCCACAGCCCTCTTAATGGTGACGACCAGGACAGCCCCAGTATCAGCCATACACCCTCACCCCTCCGCACTGATCCACGCCTGTACCTACCCAAGACAGCTCCTAAACCTCCCCCGACACGCGTTGAAGCCCTCCTACACCTACCCCATTAAGATACTAATCTTGATTACACGCCTCATGGCCCCTGATGTTCCCTTGTTCACTTCCTGTACCTATTTAAGTAGCTCTGATACGTCCCCAAGCCCCAGCTTGGTATATTTTGATCACACACCCTTTACATAGGTCCAGTCCCTGTCCCTTTGTACCTGCTAACCATACGGAATTCTCTCTACTCTCTGTTTCTCTCTACTCTTGTCCACGGTTTCGACGATCGTCTACACGATCTAATATACGCTTTTACTTCATGTCTAAGCAACCCGAGTGAGTCTTTGAGCTCCCTCGAACAATACTAAAGCTCCCCAACGCCTAATGCTTTGGAGAGCCAACCTCCCCAATACCTCCTTGAGCTCCCCCATTGCTCCCCAAGCTTTGGGATCTCAATCTAGGTAACGTCGAAGCTACTTCTTACATCGAACGACGTATCGCTTCTCCGTTACGACCTCCCACACTCGAGGACGACCATCTTCGAGTTCAGTCCCCGGGAACCTACCCCCCGGGCGTATACATCCTTAGGAGCTCACACGCTCTATACCTATTCTCTCTACGGCCTATTCAATATTACGTTGACGTTCTAGCAAGTACAACTCCTCCTACGCAACGCTACTAGGTTCCGTACCTCCACCTCCACTACCTACGCCTTAGGGACCTCCTTGGACCTTACAGGAACCTCTTCAAGGGTCACACCTCTCAACTCTAACCAGCACTAGGTCATTCCCGTCCTCGGTCGCGGTTTCCGTAGCTCCCTTCGAGCTCCAGCCTGCTCCTAGCACGCTACAACATAAACTCATCATACCAAAAACCTACCCTAAGACCTATTCTGACCCAGGTCTTACAGCAGCCGCCAGGGTGGGTGCCACTTTCTTCTTATCCGGTCGTTTACGATTCAAGGGAAGGGCATCCGAGGATACTGGTTTCATATCCGCTTGATTTGCTATGTCCCTAGCATCCTGTTCAGGAAGAAAACTCTTTAACACCTCATACAAGTCCGTCAGGCGAGGGGTTACATGATCCCCTAACCAAGAAGGTAGATTGCGATGGTGCTATTTCATGACTGATACAAGCCAAGTTTTGGTTTCCTTGAGTGGAGGAATCAACACATAATATTTTTGCATCATTGAAAAGACCTACAACTTTCCAAGGTCTCGCATCTTGACAATGCTCAACAATCAAATTGCGCAAAAGCACCTTTGATTCATTGTACTCTTCCTGGTTCCTGAATTCTCCATTTTTCATCTTTTTTCCAAGTGTGGCGGTGATGCAAGTCTTCAAGTCCAGTCACTACGATGACGATGGGAACAGCTTTCCGACAGAAACCATCATAAAAAATGTTATAGTTTTGCTCCAACGTCTCCGTGATCCTGGAGCCCCACATGCAGTAGACGAGAAGGCTGATACCACCCTGTAAATCATGTAGGAGGTGATACAGCTTGACAAGGGCATCTTTGGATACAACGGTACCAACAGTACCCTCGTCGAGACCAGTCGTGTCGTAGAGACAATATTCTTGTCTCTTGATTGTAACACTGTAAGATTTGTTTTCAAAGGTAAACCTAATGCACCACTAGACATGAGAGCAGCCTCATGGCCAAGTTACATATTGACAATAGAGCTTTTCCCGCATCCGGTGGATCCAAAAAGGATGATGTTGAATGGAGAAGGTAGAAGCGGGGCTGATGGGCTAAGCATATCTAGTGCAGTATGAGGGAGCTCTCTCTCTTGGAAGGAGTAAGGCATTGAAATCTCTCTATGCCATTGGACAGTTCTTCACAGAACTATAAGACAAGGGCGACTCAGCCAATTTTCACCCAACTGCTTGCAATCTTTGGGGTCTAGGATAGGGAAGGAGTACATGCATGAGGATTTAATATGATTCATTGTATCAGCGGAACATCTACAGGAAATGTGTTATTGGGAGAGTGAATGTATTACACGTCGTTGAGCGCTCACTCTTTTCCCATGAAATCCGAATTTACCGTAGCCATGATCATCTACTCGAAGCCCTTGAGTCAAATTTTTCAAGGACTGTTCTGTTCTGTGTATATAAATGCAAAATCAGTTGGATGAGATAGAGGGGTTCAGAGAACTTCAAAGTCATTGTCACTTTTCACCAACCATCACGCACACGTGTCGCAAACCTCTGCGAACTCCCTGTCAGGTTCAGCCTCTTACTACTATTAGGCTGAGTCTCACCCCAAATATGAAGATGTCTGATCCTTCTTACAGAAAAGACATGTGCAACTACTGTATGAAAGTGTTTGGACGTGATAATCTGCGCACCTGTGCTCAGTGCCGACATTATCCACCATGGCACGGCACGGTTCAGGTTTGTCAGATATTGCTTGAGAGGATGTCAACGCGCCACTTGGTCTGCCCATAAAAAATCTTGCAAAACTACAAAAGACCTCCACGAGGTCATGAAGAGTGACAGAGACATACACATCGCTAACAAAAAACTTTTGAAATGGATGAATACATGGAGAAGTCCAAGCTTCAGTGGAAGCAGGCAACAGTGAGTAGGGTGTTTCTATATCTGAATATAGTTATACTGAATAAAGGTTATCCAAAAATGCCAGTTCCTGGTCACAAACAATGTCTTCCATTCATCGCATACTTGATGGCTCGAGCCAAAGCTGAGGCCAGTTCTGATGCACAGGATGAGTCTTGAATTAGATCCGAATACAAATACAGAGTGGCAGGAGAGTGGTACACTTTTAAGTTGTTCTGCATGTAAGAATGATTCAATCACAACAATGATGTTGACGCCGAGGATAACAATGACTTGATGAGGGTGTGTCTGCCTGTCATTTGAGGCTCAGGGTTACTCAGCCTGCTTACACTGATAACCAAGGTGGGTACCACAAGTTGGTTAGTTTACCCATCCCCGATACTACCTTCGGATGAAAGTCTACCTGTTTGTGAAGCAGGATTATACCAGACCTGGACTACATCTGAAGAATGACCATTCACGTATGACATACCAAGGGTATTCTTATTGGACTTTACACTGGCAGGAGTTTGGAAAAACTTACTCAAGTGACCATGAGCCGAGGATTGACTCAAAATGACTTTCTAGAACTCAGGAATTGTCAAATACTCCTTCTAGAACAAGAGCATGCATTAATCTAAAAAACTGCGATTTAATCTAATAGACCAATCAGGTTGCATGGTTGAGGAAAATAACTAGAAGAATGATCAAAGTACTGCGAGGCTCCGAAGACATATCAAATGAATGTCAAAGAGTCCTGACGTAGAAAATATTAAAGAATACAATTAAATGAATACTATGCATAACTCCCTTGATAGAGTATAGGCACAATGGGTGTCTATTGAAAGAGAGAAGCAATTAGTTTAATCCAGATGAATCAGATTGATAGGATTAGAATCGAGGAGAGCTGATTTGCCTCCAGACGAGGTGACAAATGATTGAAGGAAGTGTTGAACAGCAATGACAGCTGAACACCATTCGAGTCATTCTCCAAAGCAATTAAATTAAATGAATATGGAAGTACCTACCTATGTTTGGAGGTATACTAGAATCTTGGAACCATTATGGACCAAATAAGGATGTGTAGATTCAAATTAAATGATATCTGACCAATTGTAGAAGTTTCCTTGCGGTTCCGAACATTTATTTTATTAAATTAATTGTACTGTGCAACTCTATATCCTGTGTGTATAAATAGTGATCCGATGTATCTGGAATGGAAGTGATTTTGGGATGACGTTGCAGTGCTAATCCATAAAAAGGAAAGACACACTCCTGCCAGACTGAAACCTCTTCTCTAGCAGCCATTTGGGCCCAGCACTTGTGAGTATAGGAACATCATGTTCTGCTCCTTGTGACTGCGAGAAGTTATATCCAGCTGTTGGGTATTCTTCGAACTTAGGATCAGTCGTTGGTCTCAAGGGCAAATCACGCTGTGTGGTTGTGCCAGCATATAGTTCTAGCCCTCTGTAGGGGTCTGTGTGTTTCAGTTTTCATTTACTTTGATTCAAACCCCCAATTCTTGATATACCCATAGCAATACAACTAAAGCACCAATAGTGCTGAATCTACCTTAATCAAAGGAATATACCAAATCCTTAGAACAATTCAAATTGATTGATTGAAGCTTTTCCCTAGCTCTCAAAGCTTTGCAGAACCTTTGACAACGCTACCCCTTGCTATTAAATAAATTTGATAGCAGTGAACTCGCATATTGTATATTAGATTGGTTGGTTGAAGTGCCCATTTGATTCCTTCCTTTTTCTTTCACACAAAAACAAGGCAAGCTCGTTACTGGTAAATCCACACCAGGACACAGAGTTAGGACAGCTCCAAAACACTTATCAACTGTTTCTTGCTCATAGATGCATTCCTGATTTTTCTTGAGGATGTGCATAATTGTATGTTCTGACCGAATCACATACAGCTTACTTTTGAGTTTAAAACTAGTTGGGTCCTCTCCACAGAACAAGTCTTTCGAACATGGATTTGAAGATTTATGTAGGATTAGGTATATTAAACCAATCATCAGGCACAATCATCAAAAGAGAGTCACGGACCACAAATATTCCTGAATGTAGTAACAAATAGCTCATCTTAAGGTCTTGTATTGCTATCTTTGAAGTCTCGTATTCTTCTAAGTTTGTATATCTTTCGCTCGTCTTCTTACCCTTGTATGTGGACATGCAAACATAGCCATGGAAAAACATCCCATACTTTGCAAAGGATGCCTTATTCCCCAACCACGATGTCTCCATATCTAGATCTTCGTCTTTCTAAAGCGGTGACAACAAGGACAATCGGAATCTCCTGTTGACACAAGTCTTCATAGAAAAAAATTGTAGATCCTCTAAACAGTCTTGGTAATTCTCAGTGCATGCAAACAGAGAACCAGAAGACTGACACCATCTTACAGGCCATAGATCAAATCTGAAAGCTTCTCGACGCAGTCATGTTTCACCAAACTGTGTCTTCTGTAACGCTGGTATTGTGAAAGCAATAGATTCCATTGCGCCGCAAAATTTCATGTTTCTCAATGGTAAAAGCAGAAGAGAGAGATACGGTTCAGGTAGTTTGAAACTTGCAATTGGAGAGCATGTTGAGGATCAAGCTCTTTCCACTTCCATTGGGGCCGGAGGGGTTGACCTTGTTGCAAGGAGGTGGGCGGGTAGAAATAAGACCCAGGGTCTGGCGATCACCATGAAAAGAGGGTTGTGAGTAGGAGGGGAGGCAGTGTTATTATTTGAGAAAAACCTGCTACTATTGCAACATTTGACTTGTCTGCATTGACTGGGGAAATCGGAATGGAAAGTGTATTAGGGGTCCCACAATATTTATGGCGGAGCGCCACAAATGACAATTCTCCGCGGGCAGGGCAGGTTTCATACCATATTGCAAATATGCCACAGCACAGTTTCCTCTGCCCAGCTTGTCCCACCCCAAATTGCTTTGACTTCATCTTTGGCTACTCAATCCAACAACTTTATTGCAATGTCATCTGAAAAAATGTAGCACTTGCCAGTACAAAAATTTGCTCCACCATATTTTCTACACAAGTTTTGTACTCCGAGTCTAGAGTTCAATACCATGCAGCACATATCATAACAAATTTTCATATACTGATACACTACTATTGTGAAACAAAGCAAAGGCAAATCAGGGAATCCAGGCAAGGTCAGTGCCTCAGCACGAGGCCCTTTCCCAGTAACGATATTTGAGGATATTGATGTCTTTAAGCACTGAACTGATTGGCAGCCTGAAGCACAATCCTTCGAATTGAACTGCTGGAGTTTATAGACATGTATCATGAGAATGTTTTGAACATACCAAAAGGTCCGACTATCATTGAAATACACGATTGTATGGTGCTTTCTCAAAGAAAACACTCACCACCAACTGTATTGTGTATTTTTCAAGAATTGAAAGGCTTCAGGATGTCTCCTTCTCTATTGGAATGCCTTGAGGATGCCTCAAGGTTTGCAAATATAAGATGACACCGAACAAGCTTTGTGTGCAGATTGAAACAGTATGGACATCGGCCGCAAGGAAAGCTGAATACTTTGATCTGATACACTTGAAGTCCAATTTGATAGACTTACCGTAAATTTGTTTTACTGGGGCATTTATTTCTGTATTGTGTATCTCAAAACAATGCAACATATATGGTGCACGCTTGACCAAAATTCATAAGTGTCAGCTATTCGTACTGCAGACCTATGAGCAAATATCATGTCAAATTTTAGAGCTCATTTCGAGTGAAAAACTTCCAATTTAATTGTAAGTAATGTAAGCAATTGCATTATGAGTGAAGGAAGTACTGGTACATGTACAAGACCTAGTTTTCTATCACCTTTGATAATAAATTTGGCAGTCAAATTCGAACGTACAGTAGGAATGCCCAAGATAGTTTGATGTGACAAAATCTGGGGACGTGGACCACTAGCGCGTATCCCGGGTAGCGTTTATCCGGGTGATACATAACGCCGTCACAGGTCTCCAAAACCGTGACATTCACCCTCAATACGATTTAATTCCTAATTAATCAAGATTCGTCCTTGAGCATTGATGTTAGTGAGCTTGAATGATCTTAGCATACTATGCTTTGATTCTAAATACTTAGATTTGAGACATTGTGACATAAGAAGGAGTCGCAAACAAAACTTGATGTTTTGTATCAAGGACTCCAAGATCACTGTATACAAAAACCGCGAAGCGCTTGATTGACCTGCCCTAAGCTCGTAGCTCGTGACCGTTGACCGAGCGGCACTACGAGCCGTAATCGCAATGCCTCTCTCAGACGCGGACATCGAAGAAGGCAAGTTGTCCTGGCTTCATCTTGCTCATCGATTAAATCTGTAGATCTTTTCTTTCAGAAGAGAGACATTTCTCCAATGTGGTGGCTACTTTTCGGAAATATACCTCTTATCATGTATGTGTTTTCATGGAATTTGCTTCCTCTAATTAATGATCTCCCCAGTTAGCGGCGAATAATCGACGCCGAAAAGACCTATTTACGTTGCCGAAAGCTGACCGAGAGCTACTTGAGCAGCTGGGATATAAAGAGAAATTGGATCAAGTGGATAAGGCGATATTAGCGAATGAACAGTTTTTGAACAAGATCGTGATCGATCCAGAAATATTTGGAGACGACGGCAACGATGCCTTCGAGGAAGGGGATGAAGAAGGCGAAGCAGCAGACCCGTCTAGTGATGCTCTTTACTCTGTTTTTCACGCATTCTATCTTCTAAAATCATTTATTTCATAGTCTCCGCCAGATCTCATTCACATTCGCACTCACACTCCCCGCACTCACACTCACACTCGCATTCACATTCGCAACCACATTCGCTTCAATCGCCGAAAGAATATAAACCAACAGAGTTCGACATGGACAAGCTACGAAGCACGCTGAAGCAGTTCGTGAGGGACTGGAGCGCTGAAGGCCAAGAAGAACGCGAAACTAGCTATGGGCCTATGAAGGATGCTCTATTGGCACATTTTTCGGATATCCCGAAGGAAGAACGGTAAGCACCCCAATCAATAGAACATGTTCCCCATTCAACCATCGGACACAAGGCGAAACTTTCGTGTACTAGTTCCAGGTGCAGGTTTGGGTAGGTTAGCATATGATATTGCCAGCCTTGGTCAGTGGATAATATTATTGAGTTCCAATTCCTCGTAAATGATTATCTGAATGAGCAGGATTTGCATGCCAAGGAAATGAATTCTCGCACTACATGCTTTTGGCCTCGTTTTTAATCCTGAACAAGTATGTGGGCATTCTTCGACATCCTATCATCTATCTCTCAATCTACATATTCGTATTCATCTTCCGGCTCTACTCTTTTTTCCCCAGAACCGAGCGTCCCAACATGCACACCATATACCCTTATGTGCACTCCTTTTCCAATGTTCCCGATCGAACGTCCATGTTACGCCCGATAAAGATTCCAGATGTAGAGCCCACTCTACCGAGCGGTTCGGTCTTTTCACTGGTTGCTGGTGAGCGTGCTTCTCTGATACGGATAGGTTGTGACCTGTCCTTTTTCTTCTCCATGCTCACCCTATGACAACACCGTAGGCGACTTTGAAGAAATATACGGCGGAGAGTCAGACCCAAACGAGCCACAAGCAGGGTTATGGGATGCTGTGATGACATGCTTCTTCATCGATACAGTAAGTGGAATTTTATTCTATCAGCATAACTACTGTAGTCTTTCTTTTTGCTGGACGGTATTGAGCACTCGTTTTACTGCCTTTGCCCATTACTTTGCTTTTGACTACATGCGTCGACTTGTAATGTGTTATTTTCAGGCAAAGAACATTGTTAATTATCTCCGAATCGTACACAAAATACTCGCACCCGGTGGTGTATGGATCAACCTTGGTAAGTCTTATAATGAAAGAGAACCCGATGGACTCTGATTTGGTCAGGCCCCCTTCTATGGCATTGGGAGAACAATCATACAAATGACCCATCGATCGAGTTAGACCTTGTGGAAGTGAAGCAGCTTGCGGCGATGGTGGGATTTGAGATCGAGGTCGGTGTAGAGCAACATATTTCTTTTTGGCACTATTCGGGCACTATGCTAATTGTGATACAGAACGAACGCACTATTGATGCGACGTATACCACCAACTCTCAGGGAATGCTGGGATATACATATCGGACTGCGTTTTGGACTGCCAAAAAGAAGATCTAAATCCTTTGTTGCTTGCAAATGAGTGTAATAATTTAGAATTGCAGCCGATTTATAACATTTCGAGCTACAATATATCACCGTGTCGGCCGGTCGTTCTGTTCCCTGAACCTTTCTAAACCCTTGCATTGGTACATAGGTAACATTGACCCAAAAGTGAGGTGCGAGGCTTTCTCTCGCGCTCCCGGTGTGCTTTGACAGGCATTGGCGAGTCTTATATTGCATCTTTCAGATAGCGATGCGGTCTCGTTATTAAAACAGTTACCATCCCTTCAAAATCTATGTAATAGAACCGGGACTCAGAGGTACTGGTGACCGGTGACTACCTCTTTTATCGAGTCTCCGCCTGGTCTCCACTCATTTTCTCGCTCCGAATTGCACACATCCATCCGACCTCTTGTTTTTCACGTTTGCAGACGCTTTCTCCGGCACTATTTGTGGAAGCAATTCTCCTTGTGCTGGCTTCCTGACCCTGAATATGCTAAGATGATATGTAGACATATCATCTCTCCAGTCGGTCGAGCTTCTCATTCGTAATCGGACACAAGGTTTAAATTCCTTTTCGGCATTGGATCCCCCCTCGAGAGCTGGGTTTCAGCTGTTTATTGCAGAAGATAAAAGCCGTAGTTATGGCTGTCAAAATTTGTCATATGCGTTAGAAGGAAGCGTGTAGCTGTGGTTCAGAGTCATTGAACGTTTTGGGAGTCTGGGACATATATCTGGATCACATCGAAGGAATATATCCAGGAATCCACCTCGAGGAAACTGGGCTACTTTAGTCTAGGGTTGCTTGTTGCAGGGGATGAAGATACCAAGGCTAGGCCGGGGGGTACGAAATTTTTGGTCACGATTGGATAGGCACACAGAACGGAATACATACCCGGTCCGGCAAACCCGTTGTAATTTCTTGTTCGTCCCATATTCCCCGTGGACATCGTCCTTCAAGCTTGAATAAAACCACATTCACCTATATGCAATTATTTCTTCTACTATTCTAGAGTTGCACGATGACTTGGGATACCGCAGGACGTTGCCTTGAGGGTATCTATCCAGCTGCATGGATGATCTATTCAACTCAGATAACCCGCCTCCAAGTGGATGCTATCTATAGAACTCAGCAGCCCCCAGTCATCCTTCGAAACCTTTTATACTTCCAGCAATTCATGGCAATAAGTATGGTCTGGTATGATCCCATGACATCTATCATCCATTCCCATACATTGCTTTCTTCTTCGCTGTAGGATTGGTCTAATGATACTTTTTCGTTGAATTCTTTTCTTGATGAACTAACTCTTCTCACTTTTTTCCATATCGGAAATCCGTTCAAGGGTTCGATTCAATGAACCATTGTGCCTCCGAATTACTCCGAGGACCCACAAGGTCGACAGAGCCATAGAGAACAGGGAGAACCAGGGAGAATCCTGAACTTATACCCACAGCTCCTAGACTTCCCTGACTCCCCACGCTCAACACCACGATACATAAACCGAACCTCGCCTGAGTTTCATCTCCTTCTCTCCCCTCTTCCTAAACTTGAACGCCGAAACCTCATCCTTGAATGGCAACCCAACAACTTGCCACCTGGTCTGTCAACCTTCAATACGCCAACCTCACCGCGCCAGTAATTGCTGCCGCCGTCACTAGTCTATATAACTGGGCCGGGTGCGCCATCGGCGGGTACCAACAACCCGCCCCCAGCCTCGCCCTGAATGCCACGTTCCCGCATTTCGGAGGCGCACCTACTTCTTCGATCCTAGCACTCGCAAACGATTCAACACAAACCGACGCCCAGATCGCAGCATTCGTCAACGGAATCGCAGGGCATGTGGATGATTACGACGATACGCACCTTGCGACGATTATTCACCCCACCGGAACCGTCGCCTCAGCGTTGTTTGCTGTAGCGGAATGGCAAGGCGGGGTTACAGGGCAAGAATTCGTCACGGCTTTCGTTGCTGGTGTGGAGGCGGAGCTGAAACTGGGGCTGGCGGTGTGGCCGGAACATTACGATGTGGGATGGCATGATACGAGTACGACTGGGTCGATTGGGGCGGCTGTTGCTGTGTCGAAGATTCTTGGGTTGGACGTACCGACAACTCAACAGGCGATAGGGATTGCATGTACCCAGGTTATTGGGATGCAAGAGTTTTTTGGGAGCGATACAAAGAGTTTCCATATCGGACGTGCTGCTCAAGGAGGGATGATTGGTGCCCTTCTAGCACAAAGTGGGTTCACCTCTAGTTTACAGGGCTTGGAAGCCCAGTTTGGGTGGGTGCATGTTGTTAGCACAAGAGAGAATGTTACAGCGGAGTTTGATCAACTTGGGGAAGTATGGGAGATTTTGTCAAACACGTTTAAACCGTACCCGTGTGGGATTGTGATGCATCCTTCGATACAAGGTGCTATAGAGGTTCAGAGCGCGGCCCTTGGACAAGGGTTGAGGATACAAGACATTACGAGTGTGGAAGCGAGGGTAAACCCAGAGACATTGGTGCTCACAGGCCAGACGGATCCGGAGACGGGGTTGGAAGGGAAATTTAGTGTGTATCATGGGATCACCGTAGGTTTACTCTTCGGACAAGCTACCCCGTCCCAGTTCACAGATTCGGTGGTGACCAACGCTACTGTTGTGGCTTTACGCAAGCTGGTGAACGTTACCACAGACTCCACGATTAACGAAGACGAAGCATATGTTAGTGCGTTGTTCCAAGACGGGACAAACGTTACACAACATATCGAGCATGTTATCGGGAGCATCGACAATCCTCTTAACGAAACGCAATTGAAAGCCAAGTTTATGGACCAGGCATCGTTGGTTCTGGGAGAAGAGAGAGCGGGGAAGGCGTATGATGCATTTATGGGGATCGGGAATGTTAGTGATGTTGGGTTGGTTGTGAAGATGTTTTCAGGTGTTAATGGGACAAATGGGACTACGGCTGGGGGGAATACGACGAGTTCAGTCAGTGGGACAAGTGGGGCTCGGAGTGTATATTATAAGGAAAAGCACGGTGTGATTGGGTTCACCACTCTTGTAGTTGTTTTTGGATTGGTGATGTATTGTTGACAGTGGATACGCACTGATGAAATTTGAAAGATTTTGACGGGTCGAGGATTCGAAGGGGCGTCTGCATTTTGATGTCCCCGCATATAATGTAGTCTAGAGATTTCCACGGTGAGAGAATCACACTCAAAAAATGGCAGGTACATTGTATCGAAGTTTATACGGAGACTTAGGGTAGACATAGACGTGTTGAGTTAGACCAGCGCGAAGCACGGCGGATATATGAGTCCTCTGTTTTATGGGAGCAGGAGACTCAAGGTAGACGTAGAAGACTTTGAGGGTACTTTGACACAGACTTTTCTAGTTGGACCACTGTCTCCCAACGTGGCTCTATGAAATTCATGGGTTATGAGGCGAGCAGGCAACACTGATATTCAATATCTATCGAATTCTCTGCCCTCGTACCAATCTTGCATAGTCTTCAATCCGTTCTCAAGAGTTTCTGGAAACGACGCCGCCGGAAAAAGTTCTGCCCAATTGACCATTCGGGGTCCTTGCGGCCAGCGCTGCGGTGAGTGTCCCTCCGTCGCAAAGCTCCTTCAAAAGTGCCTACATAATAGAGATCAGCAAAAAAAATAACTCACTGGCACAAATGGTCGACGTCAGAGAAGAAACTTACTGAAGGGGAGGAGGGCTCTATGAAGCCGACTAATTTCCAGCTTGAGGGCTGGAGCTGAGATTGCGGTCACCATGGAATGGTTATATCCATGCTCGACGTGATAAGTTGCATAAAGGCGCAGAAGAATCATTTTGTGGCAATGTAGAGGACAATGTAGAAGAGGTGGGAAGGAGAAGAAGAATTTGAAAGAGACCAGCTTCAAGTGTCAAAAATGTTCATGAGAGACCAGCTCTGGAAGGATGGAAAGAGAAGCAAGATGGGCAGAAAAAACGCGATCCCTTGTTCTGTTAAATACGCATATTGGTTAGCGAGAACTGGGTGAATGCTCAACCGCCGATGGACCTCAGATAATTAGATCGTTCTCAAAACTTCGGCTGGACCAAAACCAAGAATAGATGTGCATGTAGTGACTTACCCCTGCGAGGTCCTCTATGTAGCCGCTGTTAGTCCACGAAGAATACACCTTACTCGGTCATATGACCAGTACTGCATCCTCATGATCACATACGCTTGAGCTTATGATGGGAACGATAGATAGTTGACTTAGTTGAGTACGAAGGGTGTGGCAGTAGGAACCTATTTTCCTTTTCCTTTCCCTCCACTCTTACCAAAAGCCTTACCCTCAAACCCCGGTCTTGCTTTGCCACCTTGCGAGCCTTTGGAAATATGAGCCCCGCCTTTCTTGGCCTTGATTCCCTTCCTCTTCTCACTCCTCCTCTCATTCCTCATTGCAATATTATCCCCTCTCTTCTTCTGCTTGGCCTTGATCGCCATCTCCACCTTCTCCTTCCTATCTCCCCACTCCTTCTTACTCTTCCCTTTTTCCTTTTCCTTCCGCTTGATAGCTTTGCGGAGCCTGGCCTCGTCATCGAGGACCTTGACACCCTCGAGTCTGGCAGAAGCTTTTTCGAACCGCTCTTTCTCCTCTATTGCTTTTTGTTTTGAAGAGGGAAGAGAGGCAACTTTCTGGTTGTGTGAGACGAGTTGGGAGAGGGCTTGGGTTGGGTTGGAGGAAGAAGAAGGTTGGGGTTTTGATGAGAGGCCAGAGAATGATACATGAGTTAATTTTGAATTGGGGTTTTGAGAAGCAATTATAGCCGCTGTGGGGTCGTTGACGAGGAGTTGGGTCTGTAGGGTAGTATAATAAGTAAACGTTCTTGATAGAGAAATCCAGCGTACTTTTGTTAACTTAGCAGAAGCGTCTTTGTTATTATTGTTAGTATTATCCCTCTTTATTTTCTCCTTGGTCTCTTTCCTCCTCCGCTCCCGCATCGCTGCGCGTTGTTGTCTGCGTTCTTCAAGGAGATCGTCTCTGGAGCCGGTTTCTAGTCTTGCTCCGAGTTCTACTTTGTTTGCTCCGCTTGCGCCTCCGCCCCCTCGTCGCAGGGAAGCCATCTTTGCGTGAAGCTTGGCTCGTAAGGCGGTTATGGAAGTCGGGGTAGACATTGGTACTAGGGCTGGTGGTGTCGGCGGCGAATCTGCATCGATCCCTTCCTCAAGACGGACATCAACGTCCATTGCAACTTCGTCGTCACCGTCGTCCTCCTCATCAGAAGAAGAATCAATCTCTATAGCCTTCCGTTTACCTTTCACATTAGAGGACTCATTCTGTATATCGATGATCGTTTTTTGATTCGCTGGGTCGAGCTGCGTGAATAGTTGAATGGTTGAACATTTTCGAGAATAAAAAGAATAAACATACTTTATCTTTCCTAGCCTTTTTCGACGCTTCTTTGATCGCCTGCTTTGGTGCTTTTTGCTTTTTTTTGTTTTGTTGAAACTTTGAGGCGGCCTGTATGAAAGAAAAGGAAAGAGATTGAGTGCGATTATTTAGTAGTAGCGCACCTGTTCCTCAGTAAACTCTTGCACGATATAATACTTGGCCGGTATAAGCTTCAACAACGTCTCGAATGTATCATTGTGTTTTTCCAGGGAGGTTCTGAGCGTAGAAAGTGGCGTAACTGTGACTGTCGACGTTGTCGTGGACCCCATAATCGTGGGTGGAGGTTAAAACACGCAAAAATGATTACATAATTAATATTTCACTCAAGATGGTTCCTTCATCTCCTCCGCGCAAATGTATTCTTACCCCTGCACAACTCGCTTGGTTCCAGACCTCGGACACTCACAAACTCATCGTAGAGTACATTGAAATGCTCAATGAATCAGTTGTAGGCGCAAAGTTGTCTGATGAGGTGGTAGAATCGGAAGCAGTCAAAGCAATCCTAGCGATTCTGGATCACGTAGAATCTATCGCAAGAGATACACCTCCAGTGGATAACTCCTCGTCGAGGTTCGGTAATCCAGCATTTAGAACATTTTATGATAAAATTGCAGATATCGCATCCACTCTACACACTAAAATCCCATCTCTCCCACCTCAAACCATTCCAGAAATATCTCTTTACTTTATCGAATCGTGGGGAAACCGCTCCAGGATTGATTACGGAAGTGGAATGGAGATGAATTTTTTGTGCTGGTTATTGACTCTGCACAAACTCCAAATCCTCTCCGCCGCTGACTCTAAACCCCTCGTCCTCCGTGTTTTTTGGAAATACATTCGTGTTATGCGGCTTCTTCAATCCACGTACTGGTTGGAACCAGCTGGTTCGCATGGTGTATGGGGTTTGGATGATTATCACTTCTTGCCCTTCTTATGGGGAGCGGCGCAGTTGCGGGGTGTGTATGATTTTCTTTTGTTTGAATATTTACCTATATCTTCGGTTCAGGCCACAAATATATTCGTCCAAAGTCTATCCACGATCCAGAGATCGTAGAAGAATACGCCAAAGAATACATCTATTTCGCTTGTATACAATTCATAAACTCCGTGAGTTTCAACCCAAGATAAAATCCCCCTCTCTTACCGCTCTTCTCCTTCTCTATAACAATTTTCTCTCTCTCTCCCTCATACAGATAAAAACCGCCTCTCTCCGCTGGCACTCACCCATGCTCGACGACATCTCCGCCGTGAAAACATGGGACAAGGTTAATTCTGGGATGATCAAGATGTATAAAGCCGAAGTACTTGGGAAGCTCCCGGTCATGCAACATTTTCTTTTTGGGTCTATCATACCTTACGAGGGTCCGCCCCCACCGATGGATGAGGATTTTGCTGTTGATGCCCATATAGGGCATACTCATCCACACCCTCCGTTGGGGAACGTCGGGTCAAGTCACACGAATGAAGCAAGTGGTGTAAGCCCAAGAGACATCGCCGGAGGTTGGGGAGACTGTTGTGGGATTCCCGTACCTTCGGCGTTTGGCGCTGCAAGGGCGGAGCAGCAAGGGAATACTCATCATAACAATATGCTGCCGATGGATAGATTTGGTGGTGGTGGTGGTGGTGGAGGTCCAGGAGCAAGTATAGGGTTGATAGGAAAGGGGATTAGGCCTGTCCCGTTCGATTAAAATTTGAGAGAGTGATCCAGGCGAGGAAACTTTACTCGGAAGTGTTGTTGGTGTGAGACAGTGCTCTCATTAGTTGTTGAAGACATTGAACGGCGGTTAATGATGAAGATGTTCCGGATGGCTCGGAGGATGGAATTAGAGAGAGTCGTTACACCATATATGACATGAGAATGCATTTCGTGAAATCAATATGGGGTGCTCGCTATCGAAGTGTTGTCGGTACTGTCGTACCTCCACCTACAATGTGTGATTTAACGATAGGGAGTACTTGTACACACAACAGTCAGCCAGAAGGAAACGATGCAGACACGTCACCCGTCACCCGCCCGCAACCTGAATAGGTCATACCCGATCCTTTACCGGCCTACGCCATGTCTCTACACAATCTCATAATGAACCATCTCTGCATCCCTCGACTCATCATACCACACCTTAAACGCACAAGGAGTTCTTGACATGCACCCATGAAACCCCTCTAGCACAACCAAGAAAAACGCGGAGGGATAGTGAGTTGGATCTATAGCGATATCATGTGCATCAGGTTCCCGGAATTCATCCAGAATGCGTAATTCGTACGCTCCCACTCCGTAAAGTTCTTGAATACGTGCCATAAGTCTGTCTAATCCTCTTTGGACTTTGAAGGGTTGGATACTCGATGCTGGGGGGTTGAGTGGGGAGCCGGCGTAGCTTACGAAGAAGGCAACTCGTATAGTGGTAGCGTGAACATGAACAGGCTGGTAATAGTTCATATAATGTCTTTGGGGTGCAGGCATCATACGAGCTTCCAGGACTGAGTGTGCGCTGTCAGTGGTAACCTACTTGCATTTCAGCCATTCATTCTACTTTTTCATGTCTTTCGTTTTAGACGTACGGTGACTGGTGCGGCATGCACAGTGGATGCCAGAAGACTTAGAACGAGGTAGCAGTAGTAGTTGAGAAGTTCCATGGCCTATTAATTGATTGTCTTTGGTAACACTGGGTCTCGCGAGAATGGGCGGGATGGAATATTCGAAGGTTTGTGGTGGGATTTCGGCAGCTAGGTCAAGTGCGTGGCCTCGTCGGATGGTAGACTGTGTGTGTGTTTGGTAATAGTGAGCCTTACCAGTAGTGGCTAGCAGTGAAAGACAATTGATAACGACTCTGAGGGGAGGGAAATTTTGCTGAACTGGCCAGCAGTTTAGGATGGAGTCGCAGCACATCATTTTGGTTTATCTATGTATCAGCCATGAATTGATGCCGTCGATGGATATCATCGGGACAGATCAGGAGCCTTCGGGAGCTCCTTCATCAGTAGTCCTACGCATCAGCTACCAACATCTGAGCGACCAGGATGAAAACCCGCTTGGGCTTGAATATGTAGGTTTTTGTTGATTTTGAGCTGATTATAGGTCCTGCCAGGTCCTGCCAAGTCTTACAAAAAATTGACGTAGATTGTGGTACTGATATCGGCTTTGTTCTTTTGGGTCCACGGCGAAAAAGGAGCCTGAGGATCTGATGCATGTAAAGAACGATTTGTGTTCAGCTTGGTTCGGCTGGCGTTCCCAGTCTTTCATCCGTGAATCATAGAACCCAAGTATGATCCCCATTTTGTATGTTGTCTGCGCAGTACTGGATGGGGAGGTAGATAGTAAGGGGGCGGCAACAACCAATGCGGATTCGCATAGTAGAGCAAACATCAAGGGAAGGCGTAAATATCCTGAGAGTGATGAAGACGAGGGAAGGAGCCGGAATAGCATAGAGAACTGTAACAGGGAAACAAGTGTATGGTAGAGTAAGAAAGATCGAGCGATGGACACAGTAAGGAAGACGGCGGGAAATGGCAGTTTCAAGTGCTAAATTATACTCTATTATACTAGCTAGGTCCGATTCCCGAGCAACCAGTTTACCCTAGTATTGGCAAGGGTCAAAGGATTCGAACGAGGAAGTATATATCTTACCCGTATTGATCAAGGAGCAACGACTTCAAACCAAAACTCCAGCAACCGAGAGCAAATCAAGTTATTGACTATTACTTAGCAAGGGGAAGGTGTAATGAACAAGCAACGGGTCAACTAGATCGAAAAATCATGTCAGACTCGTTTCCTAGAAATTTAAATATTTGGAAGACTGAGAATAGGAAATGAATAGGATAACATACTCAACTACTAGCGTCGAACTTGATGAGGGACATATTCAAGATTTGCATTATTGTGAGTATCACATATATTATAGATGGCTTGCAAAGTGTGATATCGGATTCGAATGGAGCAGGCAGCAGAGCTGATATGTTCTTCGGTAACATTTTGCACTCCAAAAACCCTTCCTCCTTGAGATATCTTGACTGAAAGCAAAACGATACTTGACCAATCGTTCCTGGTCGGCAGTGACTTGTTTTGTATCCGAAATGAGCGTTGGTTCAGGGCCGAATTAGAAATACTGAATGCGGGATGATCCCTAAAGCAGATACATACATATCATAGATAGAATAGTTATGGATCCGATGCTATCCAATGGCGGTGAGCTCAGTGTTGGAAGACGGTAAAAGGCATAAGCCGGCCCGAATTATCCGCTTAGAACATTTGGAACGCGAACACAGAATGACAGCGAGTTGATCTGGACGTTGAACTGATACCACGAGCAGCCTTTCCTTCTCTTCCAGTTCCTTGACCTCCTCTGTGCCCTTCTTTTACTTTCGTCTTTTGGTGAAGCTTGTTCGCTATTGCTTGAGCTTGAGGTAAGTTTTTTGAACTTGCTATCTTGTCGATTCATCAATCACATTCAATTATAGCTCAACGACTCCAAGGTTCATTCAACTTTTTTAGCAGCAACCGACAAGCCGTTTGTTCAGAATCTTTGCTCGGAGAATTTGTTATTCACGGAACTTCATCACAAACATTCGTTAAATTGTTCAAACTGTTCAATAATCACACCGAACCTCAGGCTAAAGTCAGTTGACGAAGGGTATTATGGAGACTACGTCGGGGAAGATTCATCGACGAAAGTCGAGTAAAGACGATGATGAGATAACTCTTGTTGTAAACACGACAGTTAACGAACCTAGCTCTCCGTTGTCCGCGTCAATATCCCCAACACCAACTCGACCTGCTCCTCCACCCCCTCGGTCTCCTCGTTCACCACTTCCTATCCCTGCTTCGCCATCAACATCGTCTTCATCCTCATCACATAGTCTACGCTCACCTATTCACGCACGTGTGCCAACTTCTCCTATACCTGTGCCGCCGCGAGAATATAGCCATGCTCAGCGTTCACGAGTACATTCTACTCCGGCTCCGCCGCCGTTGCTGGGCCATTCTAGGTCGATGTCAATCTCCGTACCGAGTCCACTGTCATCTCCTAATGGATATAACACTGGTCCTAGTTCAGCTGGGCTTGGTAGTGTAAATCCGCCACCCTCTGCAGGCTCTTATCGAACATCGTTCAAAGTAAACGGACATGGACCGCCGTCTTCTTCGCCGTTCCGAGCATCAATCTCGTCTCCGCAAAATCTCGGTGTAAACGGCATAAACAGTCATTCCAGAACCCGGTCAATTTCCACGCCGTATTCTCCTCCTCTACCTTCCCCGCTATCGTTTTCGTTCCCAGCTGACGCCCAATCCCGTCCTACGCCTCCGCGTAGTCCAACAACAACGAAGAGAATGTCTGCGCTTTCTGCATCGAGTTCTCTCCCCGAAAATCGCAACACTTTATCACCATCTTCATCGTTGGGTGATGCTACTGGTCAAGAAGTGGCGAAACCCGGACAGGGACAGGAAAGCCAGAATAATTTTGATAGCAAACAGCACAATCGTCGTCATTCTCGATTACATTCCCGTAATCTGTCGATATTTTTCCCTAGACCTGGTTCGTTGCCGGCAAACTCGATATCAGAAGACGGTGCACAGGAACTCGAGTTTCCTTCTTCGTACTCCAATGTGGGTGTGGAAGCTTTACCGATGCCGTCCGCTGGTTCAAGCGTTAGCTTTCCTTCTTCTGGACGAAGAACCACGACTTCACTCCAGAATGGTACTAACGGGCAACTCACCCCCCTCGGAGCGAATTTCACTTTCGGTGGACGCCCAGGTCGACCACCAGCACTTAGCGGTCCCACGACTGTACCTACGCCTCCGTTGATGTCAAACGGTCCTTCTTCAGCAAGCTCGACTAGTTCGAGAAGAGGTCATCATCATAAACATTCCTTATCGCATAATTTCTTTTCGTTTTTGGAACCAGGAGCAGGAGGCTTACCGAGTGCCGGAGCTGGCGTTGGTGTAGAACAAGAACAAGAATTATATACCCAACCAACACCGACGCCTATGAGTCCTTGGAATCCGATTTCACCCTTTCCGAGAAGTGCTGGGATGGCTCCCGGGTCTGCGGGTCACGCCCATGCTCATTCTCATTCCCAGTCCCTCAATTACTCACATTTCCCTCCAACACCCACACTTCCTACCGGTCCTACTGCTTCATCATCCTCTTCTTCCGATCTCAGCGTCAATACAAATGCTGATATCCAATCATATAACTCCACCCTCCCCACATCCCCGCTGGCACTTCCATTCACCATCATCCAATTCTTCCTTGGGGCCTTCCTTTGGGTGTCTGGACAGCAGATTGGATCTCTGGGCACCACGGGCTTGGGATATTGGGTTGTGTTTGATTCGTTGGGCGTAGGCGTCGGGAGGGTGTTGGGAAGTTGGTTAAGGGAAGGGAGTGCGGAAAGCGGGACTTCTTCCGGTAATGGACGGAGTGCATTAAGGAGACCGTACGGGTGAGTCATCAATTCTCTTTGAACGTTCTGCATACCTGACTCCTTCCTTTACCTCCATCAATTTTTTTTCCTTTGCAGAAATGCCCGCATCGAAACTGTACTCCAATTCGCACAATCGGTTTACCTGATGTTTTCGTCGGTGTATGTGTGTAAGGAGACTGTGGAGCATGTCCTTCTCAGTGCTGGAAGCGCAGGAGGTGGAGATGGTCATCATCATCATGCGGGGGATGAGGATCCTAATGGGCACCTTGGGTGAATATTTTTTGTACAGCTACTCGCTCATTTACCCCCTTGTTTTTTTTGTTCATCCTGATCGACGGTCTCGATGGCGGGCCCACTGTCTGTCGAAAAATCGATTGGCCATGGTAATCCTACTTCCGTGTCTTCCTTCTCCCTTTTTGTTTGTCCATCTCAGCATTGTTAAACTGACCATGCATAAAAACAGGATTCAGTTCCCCTACATCCTTGCCTTTATATCCTTCGTCACCATCACCATGTCAGCGATGATGTTCGATAATCATAAAAAATTGGTCGAGAGTGAGTCCTTCCCTTCATTTCCAACATTTCCCTGTCACCCTATTTCCTCCATCTCTGTAATCTCCCCATTTATTTGATGTTCCTGTCTGATATTTCCCCTCTCCAGTCACCGGGAACCGTATCCCCTCAATATCCACGCTCGTCCGCTCCTTCACCTCTTCCATCCTCTCTCCCTTGTCCTCTTTATCACATCAACGATGGCCAACAAGAGCGAACGAAGACCCTCCACCTTCTTCCCTACTTGGAATAATCATCTCAAACCCATACGTGGTATTCCCGTTGGGGATGTGTGTAGGTATTTGGTGGGGCGGGGTTGGGCTGGATGTGTGAGTTTACATATGTATTTCTTCTGTTATGATACTTCGATATCGTTTATGGCTAATCGTTCTTTTCTCTGGATTTCCTTTCTGACTCTTGCCTCTTTTTTTTCACTCACAGCTCCCATCACCGCACGTTCGACCTCTTTCTAGCAGGTATCATCACATTTGTCACGTTCCGCGTGTCATATAGTGCATCTGTTGTGCTGGGGACTGTGCTGTTGCAGACTGCACCGAGGAGAATAACGGAAGGTGGGAACGCCGGTAGAATAGGAAGAATCGGAGGGATAAGAAGAGTGGGACGTATGGAGGCATTTTTGCGAGCTATGAAAGACGTATGTCGTCCAGCTTTCTTCACAGTATCGAAGTGTCGCTAACCGATTCTCTCTCTGATCTTGAATCATAGGTCGAACGTCACCCTCAAGTCCTCCACCTCCCTGCCCCACATATATGGCAATTCACACCAACGCCGGCGGTCTTATCAGGATCATCTGACAATACGTACAACGCAAAGTCTTTCACTAAAACATCGCCTACTCCAGAACACCTCGTCGTAACACTCGAGCTACACGTTCGCCGGGACTTATCTGACGAGGACGTGTTGAAGCTCACGAGGTGGGCTTGGGAGAAGTGTGTTGGGGCGTTGACGGGGGGCGTCAGTAGAAGTATCGATCTAACTGAAGATGTGGGTGGTGATGTGAAAAATGATTATGGGAATGGAGGTCCAAAGGTGGAATTGAGAGGGGAGATGGTAAAAGCAGATGTCACAGTTGGTGTGGTACGAGGATGAGAAAGAAATATTTGATTGTAAGTGTAGGGGGATGCAGAAGTGAGGAGGGCTACGTAAGAGAGAAAGGGCGTTTTCTTGTTTCTACTTCGCTATCACATAATCTTCATCGAAAGGACATTTGTTGCTGTCATCGTGATTGGCATACGAATGATTTATTCATTGGTCGACGACGAGCATCATTACACAATTGATTCAAAAAATAACCCCCTTTCAATTCGAAGAGTAATTTAGGTATTCATAGTGAATCTACCTCGTTAACGATATCTCTTGCATCCTTTTCAGGAAGGAATTTCCTCAAGACCTCGTACAAGCTGCTCGTAATATCGAAACTCGCTGTCCAGTTAAAAAAATAGCGCCAGATCCAATTCACTATGGATATAAACCAAGTTCTAGTTGGCTAGTAAAAAAGTAAAAATTAACGACCAATCTTCCTGAATCCAAGAAAGTCTTGGAAACCTACAAGTTTCCAAGGCTCTACTCCCCGGCAATGCTTGACTATGAGATCTCGCATGACCCCTTGGGATTCACTATATTCTGCCTGATTCCTGAACTCTCCATTCCTCATTTTTTTTCCGCGGGTTGCGGTAATACAAGCATGGCCGCTGAACTCCATCCCGTATTTTTGGAACGCATCTTTATTCTCGGTCCACCAAGATTCCATATCTGGTTCCTGGTCTTCGAGTGCAGTAACTGCGAGGACGATAGGGACTTTTTTTCGGCAGAATCCATCGTAGAAGACGATGTAATTTCGCTGCAAGGCCTCCGTGATCCTTGGACCCCGCATGCAATATACGAGAAGAGTGATGCCATCCTCCAAGTTGCGCAGAAGCTTATAAAGCTTAACAAGAGCGTCTTTCGATACAACAGTGCCAGCATCACCCTCATCGAGGCCAGTGGTGTCATAGATTCGGTATTCCTTTTCTTCCATTCGAGTGACATATACACTGTTTTCAAAGGTACACCCAACTGCACCACTAGACGTAGGAGCGGCGTCGTGGCCAAGGAGCATATTGATGATGGAACTTTTACCGCACCCAGTGGATCCGAAGAGGATGATGTTCATACTTGGTGGAAGGGAGGTAAAAATAGAGAACATCACCTAGCGCTGTGTTGAAGGGCTATATAAGACGGGAGACCGAAATAATTTTCCCTTGACTTGCTCACAGTTTCCGGGGGTCTCACACAAAGCTTAAGAACATGCTGTGATTGAAATTGTTCTCATTGACAGCTATTCAGCAGTAATCGGATTGTATAGAATAGCTGCTACAGATTCAACATCCCTTTCGTTGACCCATTCTTTTCGTGTCTTGTTTCACATTCTCAACAAGGTTTTGCACTGGCTGACAGGCGATAACAGACAGACCGCTACGCATTCACCCCAAAATCACGATCGTTACGGCTTGGGTCACCTTATCGACCCATCGTGGATATTGACAAAGTAGTAGAATATACCGAAGACATACAGTACTCGAAGTTGACCATTTACATAACTTACAATTTAACTGTCATCCTCCTTCACCTCGGCACCCTCCATTTGTTGATGTTTTTATCTCAAAATGTGCTAATTCATTGAACTCTTACAACATACCGAACTAATGCGCCGCGAATAATCGACGTAGTCAACTAAACTTTCTGATGACACCTCTCCTCTGTATTCTCCCGCACTCTGTAATGATCTAACTTCTAGCAAGGCAGGGTCAAGCAGACGATCGTTGTGATACGAGTCTATTGATTCCCCAGGTGTCGCTGTAATTGCCAGAAGATTCAGAGGTCCAGACGGAGAAGGCAAAGAGGTAAATTTTGTCAGAGACCTGACAGGAGGGTTTAGAAGGGAATACGGAGATGTACGTGGGGAAGAATTGTGATGAGAGTGGTAGGTATAGAGGACGTATGGATTGAAGGGAGGTTCGAAATCTACGGCGATATCCACTGATGACAATGTCAATCCTGCAGTATAATTGTCTCCTCCACGAAGCCTATTAGGCTCCCCAGTCTTGATGAGTCCTGGAATGGGGAGCCCCAGAGACGACAAAGGAGTAAACAGTGACGAGGAAGTGACAGACTGTTTGTTCTTTATCTTGGGCGGGATCTGTAAAGGGGCTGAAGTAGTTGGATTTACGTGGAGCCATCCATTGCTATCTTCGTCAGCTTGGCTTTCATACCTCACTGTAATGCACTATTGGCGAATGACACCACCCGGAAAACAGTAGACCCCGACGTGGAAGCAGTACTAGTGCTGCATGTTGAAGAAAAGGGAATTGATGCGGTGGAATTGGAAGGGGAGAAGGAGACAGACGAAGTGTACGAGCCCGTAGGGAGTGTTGTATTAGATACACCCGAGGAGGTGTATGTCGTAAGCATGATAAATGTAACATTAGAAGTTGATGTCAAAGAGGGTGTCGGAGGAGGCCTAGATATTGGCATGATCGGTTCCGGCAGAGTTCTCGACGCGGCAGTTTCGGAAGACCTACAATGGCCGGAATGAGATATATCTGAAGTAGAGAAGGGTGAATGTGACTATATCTGTAGTACGAGGTAATGAAGGGTCGTGAAATGAGCGATGAAATTTTGACTGCGGCAGATGTTGATCGATAATTTCTAGTGTCTGTGATACTTGAAAAACAAGGTCGACGATGGAGACGAAGTTTCCGTGGCTAGGGACCTGGTGGACCACCAGTCTCCGTCTTCAAAAATGTGTCTACTGGAGACGAATTGCTTTTGATAGTAGAACGTCTTGACTAGGAAGGTTTCGCAGAAGTGGTCGTTGCCGACTGCACGTCAGAATTAGTAGAGGAAGTTCCCGGGAAAGCGCAATTCCAAAACGAATTGGGATGACTGGGACTCACAATGTCAAACACGAGGTCAATACAGGAGGCATTGATTCCGTCCTGGTTGTCAGTACATGATGGAGTCGATGAAACAATGTGTGTGTTGTTGTTGCAGGTATGGGAACGGAAACCAATGAACATAGAGGAAGGGCAGAGTTTTGGTGAGCGGCGTGGAAGCGGGGCGGAACCATTGTTCCCTGATTTGCTCCAACAGAATCCATCATGTATGTAGATATCACTGTATAAAGACAATATAATGTCGACGGTTAGCGGAAAAAGATGATAGATTCATAGAAGCACGTACCTGGGCGTGTGCCGCCGCGATACTGTACAGTCAACCTCAGGATTATCAGTTCTTTGAATCTACATAGATCAGAAGGGTTCGACCGCATACATGGACAAATCCACATCCCAAGACTTCCTTTTTGGAGGAAGGTTACGGTCCCTTGGCCGGAAGATGCCCTCTCCTCAGCGTATTGGCAAAGCTTCTGAAGAAGAGGGAGAATTTTGTTTCTTGACCTCCATCGTCTGGAGTTATGTTCAATGAACTAGGGAGGGCTGCGGGACGGTGTATTGATCAATGTAGAAATTCTCTCCGTCCTTGTCAGAGAATCCCTGAGAATCCGGAGAAAACTGTTTAGAAGCACGGGCCGGTTACCGGAAGTCAGCCGGTCGGTATTCGTACTGTAACAACAAACTTCTCTTCCTTCTTCCCCTTACCTCTTGAAAATCCGCCTCTGGCTGGTCCAAGGCTAAATCCATTGCGTTATCCAACAACCTGTAAACCCATCTTCGATTTTTCTCCTTCCAATTTATATCCTCGAACAGAAAACTTCCATCTCCGCCAGCATATCGAACCTCGTCGCTACTAATGATCGTGCTCCTTGCGTACATTTCCTTCATACTTGACTTTGTCACTACCGTGACGCTGGGTGCTACTATACCTCATTCTGCAGCGAGTATCTGGTGCACCTCAAGATATGTCAAGTGTTAACCCACTTTTTCATATCCCAGATCATCAACGTTCGTACTCCGAGCGCAATCAAAGCTAAAGTCGTATTCCACTCTCAGGCTAGACGGATAGCCGGCGAAGATGAAGCAGAAGCCATCCGAAAGAACGGTATTGAGTATACACTCGAGCAAGCCGATCTAGGTACCGGTGGAAACACAATCGACATTCAGAACATTCAATACGTGGGCGATCCTGCGTTCAACAAGCGCGACGTTATAGATTTTGATGTAGAATTTCCTGGAAAGGAGCTACCGACGCCTAACAAGGGGCAGATGTCTTGGACCTTGAACGCAAATAATGAACTGGAGCTCAACGCGAGGTTGGTCAACCCACAAGGAGTGATGATGGCTCTGATCAGTAAATGGAAGGTGTTGCCCAATTCACGTACTTCATTCATGATACCGGTACGTCTGGGTGTGGATTGCGTATTCGTATTCATGCTCATAAATTTGCATTTGTTCCCTCGAAACAGAGTGGCGTAAACTCCAATCTTCCGAAGCCTGAGCACATGGAGTCAACAGGCCAAAGAGTGAAATGGGCCGATAAGCTCACATCCAAGAAAACCTTTGACCCTGATGATCCGTTGGAACCTAAGGGAGCTAGGGGAAGAAATTAGCACATAATGAATGGTCTACGAACAACAGCGCGCGCTATCACTTGGTCGCTGCCGTCTTGCATTGCTACAAGCATTGGTCCTCCCTTATTCAAGTTCTTTGTTGATTCTCTTCAATTGAACTCTATCTCAGTCTTCTCAAAGATCCGCCTGAGATCATGAATTTATGTATTCTATGTTGTACGTAGGGCATTGGGCAGGCAGACTAGGTCGGTAACGCGATGGTAGAACAACCTTGGAACCATTATCCTTGATGAGCTTCACCTTTGCCTGCATATACATATGATGACCACGATAGGTTGACATTCCACCAGTGATCACATGCATGACGACCCAATGATAATATACGGCAGACGATCTCTTGATCACCAGAGGAAAGTAGCGCGGGATCCAATGATTGCAGACAAATAGAGCGGCTGTGTCGCGGTCACCCCTTAGGGCAACTGAATATGTGCAACGTAGATAGCATTTAGAGTTAAAGGTTGAAGAAATAACGCGGATGGTTATGTGAAGGAGGTTACATGAGATGTCTGAAAGCGTGAATTTCTTGAGTCGGGCTTCGATTAAGAGATTGCAATGTTTAAAAGTGAATTTGAGGAGCAGGTGTCGTGCGGCGTCAAAGGCGACGTCGTCTTCAACGTCACTGGCACAGTCGTTCAAGTCAGAGTCGAGTCTAGATCCTGAGGGAGTACGTCCAGCGGTCTCGTTGGTTGAGGTACACGAATCTTGAGGACGTCAGGACAAGCAGATGGATACCCTAAGAATTGAAGGAGGCATTGATCAATCAGTTTGGGGATCACAACTTGACATGCACATGGGGCTCCTCATGTCGTGTACCTGCTTGGTTTCGGCTGCGGGTCTTTAAGAATGGAACCGATGAAGCGGAAAATTATAATGGTCAACGAGAATAGTAGTAATACGTATATATTGAATGATACTCACCTGGAACGGATTTATACTTCGATGGGCTCCTGAGGAATTCGTCCATTGAGGCGGTTCGTCGTTTGGCAATAGCCGCTGTAGTGTTTCTCTGCAAATACAATGAGTCGTCGATATTTCAACAATTTCGACGATTCTCACTTCTGCCACAGGAGTGAAATTAGTAATATCTCCTAGTATCCTGTGGCTACCCAACGTCGAGACTATGAAAATCATTGACTACAAAGTGCTCAAACGTCCGAAAAGCGATCAACGTACGTTTCTCTTTCAGCTTCCGCTCGAATGATTCCCTGTTTGTAATAAGTCTCCGTCTGTGGACAAGATACACTGTTGACCAGCAGATCTTACCATGCCTAAGAAATATCAACGAGTGCGTCCAGCAGTGGAGACCAGGCCTCGTTGATGAACTCATCATCAAAGTCCACATCTCCTCGACCCACAGCACACAGTAGCAGATGACCAGGAGAAGGTCGTTTGGAATCCGGGCATTCATCGATGTGGTTTGATTTAAACTTCAATCGCCTGTGGACTGTTGAATTCGAACGAGCCAATTGAAGCAGATACCTGAAAAAAAGTGGATGTAAGTACAACGAAAATGATTGACCAATCATCCCCGTAGCCAGAAACTCACGGCCAGAAACTGGTTCGAGTTAATTTTTCCGTACGGCTCGGTCTTCAGAATTTTTCCTATCGCTGCCGATACTTTTGCGAGTCCAGCATCGTACTCTGCATAGTTCCAAGGGAAATTTATAGCGCGTCGTAATCGATCTCTAGAGGAGGTCTTGAGGTTGGGTTCTGATAAATACAAGCTGTTATAGATTGTTGCAAAGGAAAGCCAACATTTGGGGCCATAGGACAAACGAATTGTGGAAGGATTACGAGAACTTGAAGATGGTGGTTGAAAATAATGGAAAAGCTGTACCAGCGCTTGTGCGTGTTGGCCAACTTAAAATCGTTCTTTAACTTTCTGTACTGTGGACGCCAGCTATCAGCCCCCTGAGACTTAGAGAAAGGCGACGACCAGTACAGACTCTAACTTGGCCGCCACTATCGTCAGTGCTACGCTCAAACAAATCCTCCTGCAGTTATTGGTCCGACCTTCGAAGCTGTTCTCAGAACAATCAAATTGGACACAACCATGACATTTTTTTATCTTGGAGAGACGACCATCCTTGTTGCAAACATGCATGGCATCTATTATTGTCATAGATTATGAAAATGCATACAAGTCGGTGTCTGCTCATGTGGGGCTGTCGAAAGAAAGGAAGCCATGTTCTTGCAAACGTTGTTAGATCAATCAGCATGATTCAGAGGTCAAGAAGCGTGTGGCTCATGTTGAGCATATGGGCCAGGCTCCATTGACAGATATTTTCCCTTGTATAAAGGGATGGCTAGACGTACATCCTTTGAGGGGCCGCCAACCATGTTAAAGTCTTTACTCCTCTTTTCCCTTCCCCTTGCCTGCCTCGCAGGTACCATACGGAAGCTTCAGGAAAGGCAGATCTCCGGGCCAATGGGTATCGATGTCTCTCACTTCCAGGGAACTATTGACTGGACATCAGTTGCCGCGAATGGGATCAGTTTTGTCTTTATAAAAGCCACCGAGGGGACCAGTGAGAAACACCTCATATCTTTCTCGAATTCCACTTACACGACAATGATATTACAGCCTTCCTGGACCCTGATTTCTCCGATAACTATATCGGTGCTACTGATGCTGGTCTAATTAGGGGCGGGTACCATTTTGCACACCCAGACATTAGCTCTGGTGCTACTCAGGCAACATACTTCCTTGCTCATGGAGGTTCGTACTGTGCAGTAGTGTTCTGTTCAAGACTCCCTTAACCTGCTCCTCAACCAGGCGGATGGTCCGCTGATGGTATCACCCTGCCGGGTATGCTGGATATCGAATGTGAGTGCTTCTTTCCTTGATACATTCTCTTGGGCTTTCGGTGTTTATTCTTGTTAAATTACCAGATAACCCAAGCGGCGATGAATGTTACGATCTCAGCACCTCTGCTATGGTCTCATGGATTCAGGACTTCTCCAATACCTATGAATCCCAAACGGGCAGGTAAGCTGATAGGTTTTTCTCGATGTTGAATTTTCCAAACTGAGCAATCAAACAGATTCCCAAGTCCGTTCATTAATTCGAGCTATTTTTTCCTGCTCGTCTGACTATATTATATCGTATTTTTAGTCATTTACACAACTACCGATTGGTGGACGACTTGCACAGGCAATAGCGCCCTATTCGCGAATGACAATCCGCTTTTCATAGCTCATTATGCCTCAAGCATCGGTACAATCCCGGCTGGTTGGTCGTAAGTTGATCCAAGGCTATCTGTACAAGTGAAGAAAAGTTAACGGCAGCAATTTCCTTCTTCAGTTTCGCGACCTTTTGGCAGTACAGTGACTCCGGCGCTAATCCTGGAGATCAGGATGTGTTTAATGGTAGTGCTGCAGGGCTGAAACTGTAAAAGATTTTTTACACCTCTCAGACGAGACAAACTGACGATACTTGGAGCAGAATAGCACAAGGATAATAGGCGACCTGTAGGTAGTACAGCATGGCCAGTGATATTTTTCAGCCGTTGTATTTCATGTTAATGTCGCGACTAGAAGGAACAGAGGTGGTGATGTCTTGAGTATATGCTATCCTGAATGCATGTTTGAGGGTGAAGTACTCGAACTGTTGAGAACAGTTTTGACCGAGAACAAAATCCAGCTCATGTCTATCTCGACGTACGTACTAGAGGGCTTGATCATCGCTATGCAAAGTTGAGCGAATAAGCGGAATTGATAGCGGCTCGATCGCAGGAAGAGGTATACCGGTTGGGTCGTAAATATATGGCAGTTCAAAAATTCAAGTTAAAAATTCAAGTTGTAATTGACCACCCCAACCCCTTCCCACTATTTGTTTGGTATCCATTTGATTCCACGGTACATCGATCGAAATCGAATGCATGTGCTACCCTACGCACAACTAATACAAGTTACAACGTCTGAGCGTTGTTTTCGGGCCAGAACGAACATTAATATACATATTCCATATACGTACATTCAAATTATTTTGATCAAACTTCAGTTGAGTATCTAGACACACCTTGTTAAAAATGTCGTGTGAACCAGAAAACAATAGCTGAACGCACTTTCCAAAGGTGGTATTTGGGGGAGCAAACGTATTGAGCGGTATCGAACGGTGTTGATCAATTTCCTGTTTCTGATGCTCAAAATTGAGCATCTTCTCTGTTCATACCCTAAAGGTTCGTACCGTGGCGCTAGTTGTCGTGTAAGCTGTTTCCCAGCCATCCATGTCAGTGGGTCCCATCGACGGTACTCTCGTTCCCAAGTGAAACATATTAGTACGGTTTGTAGTCGTATTTTGCTTATCGGTTCCCCTTCCACGAACCACGCGACGGGTGTTCAGTCTGGATACACGGCGGGAAAGGATGAGTGTCTGTCACAGCGATGCACAAGGGATATCTTACGTTGCCATGAAAGAAATCGCATACACTTCAGAACGACACCATCAGTCTCGACTGCGCCCAATGACGAGATTAAGGGGAAGTACATACATTTGCTCAGAATGAAAAATACCGCGATGAAGATGAGATTATCGGGCATGAGATTGTACTGGTCACATATTCAGCAATCATAGTAGTATGGTAGAAGGATTAACTCACTAGAACCACCGTAGTAACACTGATGACACTGCGATCGATGTCATCAGATTAATATTCTATAACATGATAGAAGCAAAAGAAAAGACCTGATAACAAGAGTCCGTCAGTTGTTCTGAATCCATCAAGATGGGTGAAGGCGTTACCTAGTCAAAGCGCCCGTGTTAATTGCATATTTTATTAGACTGCTGACCAGAGAATCAGATCTGTAGCAGAACGAGTGTCAGTTGTGGAGCTAAGAAAAGAAAGCATGTGCTTACTGGCGATAACCGGTACGCAGTTTGTTGAGGAAGTAGCACAGTGCAAGAGCAGTGACAATGTCTGTTAGGACTCCGACACCAAGCGAGATAGTTCCTAAGACCTGTGTACCAAGGTCAGAAATGATGTTTGAAAAGACCAAATGCGCCGTACGCACGCGCAACCTCACAACCGAAAATACATCCGGAAGCATGAACCTTGCAAAAGAAACAAACTTTTGAGCCGAGTGCAAGATTCGGATCCTGTCCAAACTCACGATTTTACACTGAAGACTGAAGTACGATTCAGTAAAGCAAGTCAGAAATGTCGATCGAATAACTGACCAATTGCCAAGGACAAGCCACCGATAGCAAGAACCATCTAAGATGTAGTTTAGTATTGACATGCCTTCTTGTTCATCATCGACACTCACGATCAAGCCGGTGATCCAAAAATTTCGTTGACTAACTGATGGAACCTCAGAAGACATCCTCTACTTGGAAAGCAGGAACGAAAACTTACAGCGCCATACTCTCAGTGCAAAGGAGCTATACAACAGAAGGTCCGGTCAAAATCAAAAGAAAGATTAAAACGACGCGCTCACATCTTGACCATTGTGCCCACAACAGACTAGAACGTTATTGAGTAAGGTATTTTGTCGTAAGGAACAAACTCTGCGTACCCCTAATGTTTGTTGTAACTATTGGATATTGTTGTTACATCAGTTATGTGACTTCTTCGTTGAATACTATCACCCACAATGAATGACCTGAAATTCTCTGAGTCAGATGTTTTGATGTTATTCATATACTGATACTCGAGAACGAACCAGGTTTGAGCTCCCTCTATAAGCGTAAGAGGATTCGAGAAGTTCGAGATTCCATAATGATAATAAATTTGGCCAATAAGAGCTTGATCTACTGTTTCTAGAGTTCTGCGACGACGTCGATTCCGATGGAATAATTGCAGGACGATATACACGTACAGGATTAACAGGACCTGCAAAAATTGGAGTTGTTTAGTTCAACAAGCCTAATGGGAAAAACGCGAGGACGAACGATGAACTTGTAGACCGGTCTATCCAAGGGATAATTGCCCAGATATGTGTAGATTTGACTCAAGAGAATGCCATAAATACAACAAGCCATGGCAAATCCGACAAAGAGAGCTCCCAGCGTGTTATCAATTGTCACCTCCGGAGACACTGTTGTGACCGATTGCGCCATGGCGGACGACAGGGAGCGGGTATCAGAAGTGGTCAGTAGAAGGGAAAGGATACAGAGTGGGATTTGATTTCGCAGATGGATTTCGAAAACCCTATGTATATTGTGGAAAATCCAGAATTGCCACGGGAAACCAACCGCGTGCTAATGGATACATAATTAGAATTGGGTTTTCGGAAATGGAAATGACACAACGGCTCAACGGAGACGTACCATCCGGTTGTGAAGTTGAGCTCGCAACTGGGTGCCTTTTGAATCAAATAAATTGGGCCCCGTCGAACACTGAGACGAGGTGCGATTGAAAGGAAAAGATGAAGAGCGGCATAATTTACTAATTGAGGGTCGAAGCTTCATCACCTTCCCCATCAATGGCCCACAATAGCCCACAATTCAGTGGGAACTCAGTTCATCCATCACTTGCGGAACCACTTGCCATCTTTGTTCGCAAGATTGAGCTTGGGCGTTGAAGTTCGAAGCTTTGAGATGTCTACGTGCTATCAAGAGAAGGAGATGTGAGCGACTCTGACAGTTTGATGGAGTTACGATGAAAGAGCAGTCGAGGATCTGTATCCGCTACTACGCAGTGCAGAGGCTGATCTGGTGTACTCTCACTACTTGAATCAGCTTGGATCGAAGGAAAAGGCTTACCAGTTGTATTAATTCGGATACCTGTGTATAGCCGATGAATATGGACGTGCGAGCATCGAGACTACACTGGCTGGACCACAGCGAAGCAGATGGCGTGGGTTGGCGGCAATTGACGGGTATGGCTCACACACCGATACAAGTCCGGTCGTCATGGTCTGTCAAACCCGGCCTGCGCAGCAATTTTTCATTCTGCAGGACATATATGTATTTTTTTGTGCTCCGTGGAGTTCGAGTAAATATTCGACATCTGTTCTTTCGAATTCTTCCGCTTCCTCTTTGTTCGCTGTCGCTTTGGCCCGAGAGTTGAATCTGACTTTAGTCTTCATTACTTTGATTTGAAAGAGAGGACGCTGGATCATTACCTTAGGAAAGATGTCACTGCAGAATGAGATATAGCAACGCCGTGACGAATATGTACTATGCACATGATACTATGGTTCACAGGGTACTTCCGTAAACAGGGTACTTCCGCATTTTCGAAAATCTCATATTTTGAACGTTGTAGGTCAATAAATGCCCCCGGACTTTTTATGTAGTACTTTTTAGGTTCTCTATGAACAAACTGTACTATATGAAATAGAGTGTATTCAAGTTATGTATATGTACAAGACCAAAAGACTGTAATATACAAGCGTGATTTTAGATTGAAGCATCAGGAACCATACAAAGAGCTGGTAGATTACTGTAAAAATTACATGGGCATTAAGTTGAGGTTCTAATCGACTAGCATAGCAATTTTAGAAGCAATCCAATATGTTGTAGAGATTCGACAAGCAGATAAAGTGAAGAGGGTATGCGACGTGACAATATTTGATTCCAGCCTCATGCCGTGGCCTCGGCAAACTCTCCAAAAGCATGATCAACACAAGTTCTGCCTCAACCCAGCATCAAATGGCCAAGTGTGCCAGAGTGCCGAGCAGCGGCATTGACGTGACTTAGTGTGACCCAAGATGCAGAAGTACCCTGTTTTGCTCGGTCATGGTCCGACGCTCTGATTATGCCTTATCTGCTCTAACATGTAAGATAAAATACAAGCTTAACATGATTCTAAACAAGACTGTCTACTCAGATTTTTGATTACTCGAAAATTTAAGACGTTATACGCAATATTCAAGAAATCGGAAGTACCCTGTGAACCATAGTAGGTGAAGCAGAATGTTTACTAGTACACGTGATATTCACGTGAGTTTGCACGGGTTTTTGCTCGAGCGCTCATTTGACATCATTGACTCTGCGTCAGCACATGTATTGGTGGGGTCAATCAGGTATGCTTATTGGGCCAGCCTTGGATCGTTCTGCTGTGATCAGTTAGTCGCCGCATAGTTAAGTGCTTCGTACATGTCTATTTACATCGAAAGTTAAGGAAAGTGCAGTGGTTAGTTTCAGAAGGTGGATCAAAAAACAAAATACAGAAACTTAAAATAGTTGACGATATGAAGTGAGAAGGACACGGGCGACATTATACAGTATGTAAGTATTGATAGTTTGTGTGTCAAGTGGTCGATCCAAAAGGTCCAAAGTATCATTAGTGTCTAGTATGGAGACCAAGTCCGACGCTGGGTTTCGCCCTCAAAGAGAGACAATTTCCAGTCTAATTAGTATCGTTGATTAGTAGGGATCCAGCATGCATTATTCAAGAATTCTGTTTGAGGCGGAGAAGTTTGTCGTGGTAGGCCCGAACGGCAGGAGAACCAGGCATGTAGTCGCGTGCATTTCCCGCCTCCTGCACCTCTTCGACGACACCTTCCATATGTGACTCTAACGTAGGAGGCCGATGGAATATTATCTGGTGTAGAAACATTAGTGACATAGATCATGAATATAATCAAGTTATTACCGAGCTGATAGGTCTCGTATAGTCGACGTAATCAACCAAACTTTCCGATGACGCCCCCCCTCCCGGTCTTTCCGTGCTCTCCGATGACCTTGATTCCAGCAAGGCGGGATCAAGTAACCCATCGGGATGATACGAGTCTATTGACTCTCCGGGAGACGCTACAGGCGTTATCGGTGGGAGAACCGGAGGTCCAGACAAGAATGCAAGGTCTGTCAAAGTCCCGGTAAACTTGGGCCGTATAGGTGGGTTTAGGAGGGAAGACGGTCGTGAAGGAAGGTCAAAGTCAGTGATGGGGGTATGAGAAGTATATGGATCGAAGAAGGGCTCAGGATCTACCGCAATACCTGCTGAGGCCGGAGTAGAATTACCTCCTCCGCGTAGCCTATCAGGCTCATCGGAGTTGACTCCAGGATCAAACAGTTTCGGAGACGACAGAGGCGAAAAGATGAGTGACGAGGAAGCGCCAAACTGAGAGAGGGGTCTATACTTCGATAGCGTATTAGGTGAGATTAGGCTAAACTGCGATTCGGATTTCGGATCTGCGAAGGGGTCTGGGGTTGATATGTCTGCTTGCATCCATCCATGGTAAGCTTCGCCAGCCTGACCGACAGCCCTCGGATTGTTTGATTCAGCTTCTTCGAATGAGATTAGATGCTTTACTGGGCTAGCGATTTCTTCTTTTTCATCATCTGCTTGATGGCGTGGCAAGACCGAGGATGACCTTGACGGGTCATTATTGCCCACTGCTGCATAACTATGTACAGCAGCCATGATACTGCCATAATCCTCCCTTTGCACCACAGGTAAAGTCACCGGACCTTGATACTGTCCACTATAAAACTGCTCATCCTCATCCGCTCTTTCATCTTCTATCTCCGAAACCAGGGGAGGCTGCCATTCCTGAGCAGTCAACGGGCGGGAGGTAATGCTCGGCGAACGCCCTTGAATAAGTACACGGCCAGAACGTTCTGTATAAGTAGTGTCTGGAGATCTGGTCCGTCCAAGAACACGCTGTCTGCGGTTCCGTGTTGCATAGAAGAGGACTAAGATACCACCGACAACGATGAGTACGCCGGCGACAATGACTCCGACGATAGCAGCTTTGTTTCGCAGGATTCTATCGCAAATCAAAACAACTTATTAAAGTGAGCACGTTGGAATGCAAATGAAGTACTACGCACGGATTCGGTTCAATCTTTCCGGTTGGTAGTGGAGTGATGACAGTCACGGTCCCAGTGTGCGTAGGTATAGTCGTCAATTGGCCATTAGGCAGGGTTGAAGTTGTCAACTCCGTAGTCAACTCCGTCAATGTTTCCATTCTGGACGCAGTACTGGGACTAGGCGTTGCAGTCATCACTACTTCAATAACTTTGCTTGTCGGTGCAGTAGTAAAAGCAGAGGAAGCGGCGTTTGCCACCACTGAAGTGGTTATGGTTGTGCTAAGACCGGTAGAGATCAACACAGATATTGATGGAAAACTTTCTGTTACAGAACTGGGTATTGTACTGTTGAAAGGATTAGACGACATCCTGCACCAAATAGAGGAACCCTTACAGTGGATCGCTCGGAACTTGTGGGCCTGTCACTGGGGAGGTAGAGATGGAGGTGCCATCTGTAGACATAGTCTCAGGGATTGCAGAAAAAGTCGTTTTGAAATTTGAAAAAGTCGACTGCGATATAGTAAATCGTGAAGAGATCGCAGATGGAGACGGAGTCGAAAGGGAAGTCGTCGAAAGAGTTGGGATAGTACCCCCATTAGATGATGATAGTGAAGATATAGTACTTGATATTCCAGAAACGGTATCAGTGAATGTAGAGTCCAAACTTGTGCTCGAAGTGTTGGAAACCGAAGATTCTGACGAAGGTGTAGCCATGGACGTATAAGACATGGAGGTAATGTCGTTGGTCCCGGTGTTTTCTGATGAAGAAGAGTTCGGTGTGCTAGTCTCGGAAGAAGAGGAAGAAACTGCCTCAGTTGACGTGTTAGATACCGCAGGAACTGTTGGAGAAGATACATCTGAGGGGGTGTACGTAGAAGATGAGGTAAAGGAACTTGTTGCTGTAGTGTCTGCGACAGAAGTAGGAGATGGTTGTAAAACTGTAGGTGACGCCGATAAGGCATTCCCGGTAGTTGCAGAATTAATGGATGTCTCTGTTTGCGTTGACGTTGACGTTATCGATGAAAGGCTCCCAGTAGAGGAACTCTCTGATTCAGAGGTTGTCGCCGGTGTAGTTGTTGGCGACAGAGAGTTAGATGTGACATTCTCCGAAGAGGATGTAGCGTCCGCGGGTTCTGTCGGGAGAGATGCACCTGTAAGAGTGGACGCCGTATCTGTGACGGAGGTGGTCGAGGATAGTAATATTGAAGACCCCGTAACTGGAACTGACGTTGACGGAGGATTTCCGGTGTCTGTGTCGGATGATGTTGGAGAGGAGATCAGAACTCCCGTGGCTTGAGAGCCGTTGGAAACAGATGATTCCGTACTGGTCACTGTCTGCATTGGAACGGCCGTTGTTATTATTGACGAGGAATTTCCGCTAGAAGGACTCCCTGGCTCGGAAGTCGTCACTGACATGGTCACCGACGGACGTCCCGATGTGACTGTCTCTGCAGAAGATGTACCGTCCGCAGGTTCTGTCGAAGAAGATATACCGGGAAAAGTGGATACAGGCGTGGTGGATGTATCTGTATTATCTGTGACGGAGATGGAAGGGGGCTGTGAAATTGAAGATGTAACTACAGTTGAGGTCGATGGAGCATTACCAGTAGTGTCTGAAGATGAGGTGGATGAAGGAGTCAGAGGCCCCGTGGCGGAAGAGCCAGTAGAAACAGAAGGTCCCGCGCCAGTACTCCCTATGTCCGTCGCTGTATTTACCGGAAAAGAACTATCAGTAAAACTCCACGGCACTGTTGACGAGATAGTTGCAGTGCTCGCGCTAGTGGTTGACTGCTCCAAGGTGCTGCTAGGGGGGAGGGCCGAGGTCGGATATGTGGCGGTTTCGGTGCCAGGTAAAGAGTCCGAAGAATTGCTGGTCGAGGAGGTAGCCGTAAGTGTGGCAGAGTATGGACGGCTTTCCGTCGGGACAACACTGAAACTAGATATGAAGGTATTTTCAAATGTGGATGTGGACGAGTGAGCTATTGAAGTATTGGTGGAATAGAGGGATGAGGAAGCATTACTTGGATTGCTGATCTTGACTTCATGAGGTCAGAAAAACGATTTGTGCAAAGTGACTCACCCACTCATGAATTGTCGTTTCCTTGTGGGTGTATTAGACGAAAGGCTGAACTCAACATGGGAGTTGAAAATAAAAGAATCGTTAGTGTGTGAAGAAAATATAGCGTTCTGCATGGAGCCCCCAGGAGCCCCCCTGCAGGAATTTTGAATTATGGAGCGTCAGCGGTGTTGGAGTCTTCCACATGTTCGGGGATAGCGTTCCGTTTATAGTGATGACATGTTCAGTTGATTATTTGGAAATTCCATGTAAGGAGAACTAGCTTTGACCCTCGAAGTCGCGATATTGCGGTGCGTTCCTTTTGGCAGGCGTATGAAGACATAAGTATAGGAAATTCCAGAACGAATGGATGGACGGGCTTGAACACCGATGGAAGGAAATTGGAATGTTTGATTTCAATATAATGGGGTCAACCTATGACGAGGTCGAAAGATAATACGTGTGATAAACGAGTGATGGATGTAGATATGGGAACAAATGAACCTGGATGAAGGCAGAGTTGAGGCGGGGTCCATTCAATGCTTTTTTTTTTTGCTCCAACAGAGTGATGGCGTTCGTATTGCTCGAACTCCCTCGTATGTATTTCCTGTACAAAAACGAGAGCCATGGTGCATGACGAGGATATTAGAACTGGAGTATCCCTTACCCGGACAGTCGATGCCTAACGACGGACTGAAAGAATCTCGGATAACATGAAAAAATGAACGATGAAATTCCGTTGGAACGAAATATATACACGTTCATACTATACATACATACGACTCGAGGTGTTAGGTTCTTAGCCAGGCAGTCTTTGCGATCTTCTTTTGCTTTTTTTGTTCCTTGAACCTTTCCTATGTGGAAACTTGATTCAGGAGATAGAGGCTCAAGATCATGTACGAATCACATACCAAGTCCTTCTTACTTGGCCTCTTCCTCTTCTTTTCATTCCCTCCTGCCTCCGCCTCCGCGTCCTGTTCATGAGCTCTCTGCTTCTCCCAAGCATTCACATCAAAGTAAAACTCGCTCATCCTCTTCGCCCTTTCATACTCTGATAAATGGGATGGATCTCTACCGTCCAGGCGAGTGAACTGGCCTGTACGAGCGTTAAATTTTGCCGCAGCACCATACGCGCCTGAACTCGAGCCCGGAATTGGTCCAGCCAGCGATGGATCGAGATGAGCAAGAGATGGATCAATGCCCTGAGCGATAGCGGCTGCCTGTAGAGCATTGTATGATGACAATGCTGCACCGTCAAAGGCTCCCTCAACAGGAGCAACAGCAGAAGATGAGGAATCTGTTGGGTTTTCGAGTGCGGGATTCGGCGTTGTTGAATCCGGAGCTGTCACGAGGGGATTCTCCCAAGTTGTCTCGTTCGTTTCTGCATTGAAGAAGTAGTAGGCGTTATACTGGGGCGAGTATATGGCCTGCCATGGCGTAGAAGAGGCTGCAAATCCTGGGATGGCAGATCCAGATGCATTAAGCTCTATACTTTCGGCGTCCTTCTCAGACGGCTTTTTAGTGATTTCCTGAGCAGTAGTTGAATTTTCTTCAGTGTCTTTGGGGAAAGAATTAACGGAAATATCTTTAACGCTCCCTTCCGAGTCCAGCTTTTCTTTCGACGGCCCAGAACTTGGCGACGTTGAGGTAGAAGAAGACACCGAAGACATGGTGGTTGTTGTCACAGTCAGACGCTATCTATCCATTAACGGCCCGGGGCTCCTTTGATTTAGAGGGCCCCGAAAAATCATGAACGAAAGCGTAAAATACAGGGGATTATAAGCGAGATACTCGAAAGCGTAGTCTATGTAAAGTTCTTCGCCTGTAAACCTGACGATGGTGTGCCTTTCCGAAACCCAAATAGACCCACGTTGATTTTTTGAGCACCGAGCATGTATCAACTACGCTGGCGTCGTGATCCTTTTATAACAGATCCCACCCATCTACCAATAATCACACATATTCCCAGACTCTACTTCCTGGAATTTTGAGAGAGTAAGTCGAAAGAGAGAAGTTCGGGGGTAAAGATTATGACGAGCGAGGTATGTTAATCATGAAGCGAATATACCGATGATTCTGAACATAGGTACGCCTTGGCCCTCTTCGCCCATGAGTTGACATTCAACGAAATGGTTACCACGGGAGACGTAATGGTCAATCATGAACAGCCTAAGGATCACGCTCAGAATTACAGAACCGTTGTCGATAAGAACACTTACTTCGGTTGAGGCTCGCCAACATCTGCGGCATTTTCCAAAGTTTTAGCACCAGCAAAATTATCGTCAACCCAACACTGAATACTGCTACCCTCTCTGACATCCTTTCTAGGTTCCAAGATGTAGTACACGCCGATATCACCGGCACCAACAAGGATAGGAATTCTGATTTTGCTCGTTGGAAGAGAAGAGTACCAATAGTGAGCCTTGGTCTCGAGAGCAGCGCCGCCAGCTGCGGAGGCACCGGTGGGATGGTAAGAAAACCACCCAGACCCAGAAAATAATGAAAGAGGGAGAGGGTTGACCAAGTCATTGGCGCTAACACAGTAGGGCGCTATTTCTTCGTAAGGGCGAGCATCGTTTGGTTTCGTATTCATACGACCAGGAGGGACATGCAACAGAGGAACATGGGCCTTCGAAGTGTCAGGTAATTCAAGCTTAATCCTGTTACCATCGACATCGACATCCTCCTTCCCTTTTCCCATTCCAGGCTCCGGAACAACGCCTTTACGCGGTCCCATTCCTCCAAAGAGACCGTGAGCATTGTCTGCGGTGCCAGAGTCAGAATGCCTTTGCGGCACGGCATCGTAAGATGACCCGGTAAGGACAGCCCAGGCAGTACATGTTTGAGACTGGAAATAAGCGATGAGAACGTCCGAAAGTAGATCATGGCCTGAGGGATTAGCCAAGATAGGATCAATGTAGTATTTAGTGATAGAGGAGGGGTCGTTCATGTAGTCCGAGAAAAGTGCTGATTTCGTGGAGATGTGGGGAACGTCGTAGAATTGGGCTACGACATTATGCCAATGATCAGGACCAACAAAACCGTATGCATTGTGAATTTGAGGAGAGAAGTGCCCTAGCAAAAGGACAGCGGGCGCGTCTGGGCGAATGAGTAGGGATCGGATGAGCGTCTCAAAGTGTTCAGTGGTTTCCGCGTCACTATGTGGTAATCAGCTACAAAAACAGGTAGCCGGAAAGCAAAAAAAAACTGACGGTGCGTCGTCTACATCAAGTTCAACGATGATCAAATCTGTAACGTCCGGAATATGATGTGTACTGCAGTACGCAAAGTAAGCGGAGTTCGTTCTGCGAATTGCGCCATTGGTGAGTTCGGAAGCAGGATGAGGGAAAACGCTGTTCCACCACTGGAAGAATTTAGATGGATAACATCTTGGGGATATAGGATCATCTCCGGCGCCATGACATGCAGATACTACATAATGTGATTAAATCAGGAAAAAGAGGTATAACAACACTGGGCGTTACTCACCCGAGCCTCCTAAGATACTGATGGTTACAGGCTGTCCAGCCAAAGCTCGACTCAACACTCTTTGAATTCGAGCGCTGCTTCCAAGATGAATACGACTTTGTGAAAGCACAAGTGAGCCGTATTTTGCCCCAATTTCGTCCCCAGGACCATAGGCGGGACAGAAATCGAAAGGATTTATTTGAGGCTCCGTGGTGTTGAGATAATTCTTCGACTTCAAATTGGAGTTCGAATATGGATTAAGATTCGAGGTGTGATTTGTCGATGGAAGAATGTAATGTGTACACCCGAGGATAAAGATAACCACGCCAACGACAACCCAGATTCGATTGGTGACGCCGAATGGGCGCTGTGGAAGGCGTGAAAATTTCTCACTGTCTGAGCCCATTCTGGAAGGAGCAGAAATATGAGCTTGAGTCTTCCCTCGCCTGTGCATCCGACGAGGAGATGGAGAAGGAAAGGGAGCGAAAATCTGAAGAGGTAGTTTGCGGTGAGTTGTTTAATAAGTCATGTGACTTGATATGTCTCAATTCACGATAATGAGTCCTAATCAATGTATTAGAGCTTACTAGCAGTAACCCGTGCGATGCACAGCTTAATTACGCTCGTCTGTGATGTCAATTGAACCCTGCACGACGCACGTGCATTTATGTTAAGACAAAATTTGTCTAGCCAATCAGAATGATTGGACCAAGCAGGGACAAACACATAATTTTTTGTAGTGTTGATTAGCAACACGTCGAAAACTTTTTGAAAACGAAAAATGAACAGTCATGCTTCGAAAAAGCACGGTTTGATCACGCTACTGACATTGTGACCACAACTCAAGAATGTTCCGCCCTCAACCCTTTGTAACAAAGTTGCCCAGCCTCCGGTTGCGCTATAATGATCCATCCGTGTAGGCCGTCAAAGCCTGTCATATTCGTGTACCCTCTCTTCAAAAAATCATGTCGTACGAGCAATTATTACTAGAAGTTGTACAGTACATAGAATATAGACAACCCAACGCAACTTTGTCTAATGCTGATCACGTTCTCGTCACACTTTTCGACTTCATCCCAGGATCTTTTCGACGTGGAGCAACTTTTCGACGTGCTGCTAATAAGCTCTATTCAGTTCTCTTCATGAACGACAAGATGACTATAGCCAGCTAAAACTAGACTCGTGAACAACAATACCAATAGTCAAAATTCGAGGATTGGAAGATATCTCAAATGCTACCCTTTGAAGTTCCGGCACTTCCTATACCCATCTCCACGACATACTTCTGCCTCCCAATCCTCCGCATCTCCTCCATCACATCCCCGACCTTTTGAAATTCTGTCCATTGTCGCCGCGATGCAGAGCTGTAACCATCTACCCCTTCCAGGACAGGTTCGATGAATCTTAACCTCAGCGCGAGCCATTGCATAGCCTTAATATTGTCGACGAATTCTTCGATGTTTTCTTGTATACCCTCGGCATATATAACACCTGGATAACCAACCTTTGCAAATCCGGAGATACAGAGAGACTTTGACCATTGCTGAAGGTTTCGTCGCTTAGTTGGTGAGATGAGGTGATGGGAAATGAACAAGGCGTGATGCATGACTTTGGAAGAACTAGAACGGGAACTTCGCAATGATAGAACATCTGCGTGTGTAGATGCTGGTTCCAAAAGTTTAGTTTCGCGGTCAGCATGGATATTGTCGGCTTCCCCACGCAACATAGGAAGAAGATCAAGAGAGAATAGCTGATAGATTGGATATCTGTGTCCTCATCAACTCAGAAGCCTTCGATACTAGAACGATGCGAAACATACTCAGAGTCTCCGATATCTTCAAACTTCTCTTTCACAATCCGCTGCCATCTCTCTTGTTCGTCCCTCGAAATATCTTCCCCTTTCACTGCAACTAGGTTTCTGTTGTACAAGTGATAAAGTAACCTCGAACCAAACATTGTAATTTTCCAACCCGACATGCAAACTGGGCGAAGTGAGATTTAACTTTTCGAGAGAATCGCTGTACCCGAAGGACACATAAGAATGAAGAGCATCATTCCAGTTGTTGCAATGATCTAGAAAGAGGAAAATCTCTGCGGGAAGCAGCGAGCAGTGGATGAGCTGGAGTTCCTGAAGTATGCGTTCCATGCAAGTTTGTATCTTAATGTCGTGCGCTACTGCAGCAGAACATTATGTTATACATTATCTGATTGGTACTTACTTGGCCTCTGTGATCCTTTCGATTTTTACCAGGCAATATTATTCTGTGCTGCCAAGGTACCATGTAAATATAGAAATATGTATCTACTATATTAATTATATGCTTGGCTATGAGCAAGATGATTGTTTCATCCTTTATGAACATAGACAAGTGATAAACATACATACCCCGCTCACTATAAACACGTAGGAAATACCAAAATGTAGTCCAAGCAACCAGTATTATAGATTTCTCCCTCCGTCTATTTGATGAGCAAAACGCTACCAACATCCTCGCGAGAGGACTGACCAGCTTATATGCTGATATCACCTTGGTGCTCGTTTTAATTCATTGTATATCCCTCATGAATCACGAAAACCAATGACAAACAAGCAATTGGGTTTCATAGTTCTATACTTCGGTCATGACGGACGACAACAGAATCTTGGCTGCGCGACCTGTTCGACATTTCCTCCCAGATAGGATCGACATCAGGTCCTTCAAGGTCTCCTGCACCGTCCCAACCCCAACACCATACTGTATAAGGAATCAGAATAGAAAGATATCAACAAACGTAGTCGAATCGGGCTGGCAAGAAAAGGGCAATGAACTCACCGTGATCGGGTCCAGGCACAAAATTTACTGGCTCGCTCTCTTCCTCCGTGAACAGTCTGTCGTGCGGGCCGAACCAAGATCGGTCCTGGGGGTCGGTACGAGGATTATCAGGAAGCCCTCCTAGGCGGACGTAGCCTCGGATGGCGGTGAAATTTCGTCGATCGGGATGTATGATATCGTAAACTTTCTATATGGAGCGACAGAAATTCAAGAAAAGCCACAATCGCAAAAATAATAACGCACTCGGTCGTAAGCCAGCTTGACTCTGGGAACCATCATGATTCGCCCATATCCTGATTGCCAGTAGTCATTGCAAATCAACGAACATTCACTCGCCGAACACTCTCCCTCGGTAATTTTTGCCATCCTAAACTTGACATGTGGCGGAGTGTAAAACGGCGCAGGGTCCAACACCGCAATTCCATTCCAGCAGCTTTGCACTTGAATAGGCAAATGAGCCTGGAAGCGTTGGGATGATTCAGTGTGGTGAAAGATCATTTCGAAAGGTGCATTTTCCAACGCGGTTCCATTGATATCACGGGCGACCCAATTGTCGTAGAAGACAGGAGCGCCAATCTCGTCGTGGTACATGTAATCTGCAGCACAAGTGATTCCAGCATTGTTCCGGCGAGATTGCCAAATGAGCTCGAGAATGTCATCGACACAAGGAAGAATATCATTCATGAATACGATGGTGTCAAAATATTCTCCCTCAGAATCGCGGAGTTCGTGTAAAGGGACGAATGCGGAATTCCGAACTTCAGCGAGGTACTCGATACGATGGTTAAATGCACCTCGAGTACGCATGGAGGTCCGGATGGTAATTCGCATGCCGGTCGCACGGGTGAGGGCGTCGTAAATTCGAAGAAGCGCTTTAGTTTGGTCCGTTGAACCATTCTCATAGATAGAAACGAAGACATTGTGATATCCGAGGATAGCGGCAACACGAAAGAGAGTAGCAAATAAGTCGGGTATGACATCAAACGAATTGTAGAGGTTGATTGCGAAGAAGTATTTGTGCTCGCTCGGCATGATGTCTCGCCGCTGATTTTCGATGTGGTTTTCGGATGAAAGACCAAGACTATCAAGCCAGGACTTTTGTGAGGGCGTTTTATGGCCAAACAGAGGCGCATAACGTTCCAAGGATTGTTGTACATAGAGAGGCTGGACATTGGAAGAGCACTCTCGTGTATAGTGAGGTGTCAGAGTAGTCAAAAGATCCAGGACGCGGTATCGTTGATCCGGCGTTGGAACTTGTATTGGCTGCTTGCTGTGTTGCCTGACACTTGCTGGTGTATGCGCACTCCTCCATGTCGGTGTTGTATTCTGGGAGCTACCGGTCAGAAACTACGTGCATGAAGCTACAGTCTACGCACAGAGTTCCACGACGTCAGTCTGGCAAGTAGAAAACCACATATTACACCAAGTGCGATAGCAAGAGGGGTCGGAATTTTTCGCAGTTGAGCTTGAAGACCTGACAACTGATTCATCGTCTACTCCCAATTCCGTAAAATCGAGGAAGACCGTGCGCGGAATGTAAAGCGCCAGCTGGCAGGGTATAGTTGCTGAGAATGCGGTCAAGGAAGAGCTTGTTCGAAAATGGAATTAAGATGGAGGTGAGAAACTCAGAAAGGAGCTTGACCGACACCGACAATATTTGACGCCGAAACCTTTCGGTCTAACACGGCGAAGTATGTTTTCGAACTCTCACTCGAAAAAAAACTCTTAATTGAGTTGGACTATTCCGCAAGTATGACTACTACTTAGGCGCGGGGAACTGTTCACTAATGATCAATGAAAAGCTAATGTCCACGTAGGTCCAACAAATGGTATCTCTGCAAGTTGTTTTCAATTTTATGAGTTTTCACAGCATGTGATCCCAGGCATCAAGCATCGAGCCGTCGACGTTTATGCTATTAGTATGGCTGTCAAGACCCTTTATCCTGGAGCACTGACGGAGACTCAACCCAGCTTGTGAGTATCTGGTGGTATGATCGTTGTAGATCGTTATAGATCGTTAAGTTGTTCGATGTTTTCACTCAGACTTCCAAAACTTGCTATCAAACCATGGATTCCAGGTCCTCCTCGTTCTATAACGCTTATCAACGTGCTAGTTGTCGATCCGGCTTCAGGATCGCTACTTGGTACCAATGAGAACGAGTTAAAGCACACAATAATAATGAAAAACGGCAAGTTTGCTGAAGTAAGACCTACAAATGAGGGAGACAAAAATCTCGTTGAAGAAGAGGAAGTTGTAGTGGTGGATCTCAACGGTGCATACATTTGCCCGTAGGTCGAACTCTTACTTCTCTTTCATATTGCTGCCAGTGATAACCTGATTCCTCTCAGAGGTCTTATTGATTGCCACGTCCACGTTACAGCCGTAGCAGGTGTAAAGGTGAGGACATTTTCTACTGCTTGCGATACTTCCAGTTCGCTTACTCGTTCCAAGAGCATGAGTGAACTCATGCGTGTTAGCGCACAAGAAGTGCATCTGCGGACTACGTACAATCTGAAGGGCGAGTCTTTGTTCGTATATAAAAATTTCAAGGCTATACTAACAACACCACTCGAAAAGAGATGCTCCAGAGAGGATTCACAACTGTACGTGACACTGGAGGAGCAACTAAGGTCCTAGCAAACGCAATTGAGGAGGGGCTGATTCTCGGACCCCGATTATTCCAGTGCGGCAAGGCTCTCTCTCAAACAGGTTCGTATCGTGATTTTCAACATCCCGATTCTTCCCCCCTTTGAAATTTTTGCTATCAGGTGGGCACGGCGACTTTGCTCCTGCGCTTTCCGGGGGTCATGAACTCGGATGTTGTGGAGGCGGAGACGTAGGCCTCTTCGCTCGTGTAGCGGATGGTGTACCCGCAGTGCTGAGCGCTGTGAGAGGAGAGTTGAAAAGTGGTGCCGATTGTACGTTGCACTTCCTTACCTATTCCGACTGAATGTCTTATTCCGACCATAGTCATCAAGATAATGGTCGGCGGAGGTGTCGCGTCCGAGACTGACGCGATCGAAACAGTTCAATATACAGCAGAAGAAATTCGTGCCATTACGACGACTTGCAAACAAATGGGTGGAAAATTGTGTAAGTAACATCTGAATTCTGCTCAATCAGTTCTACACCCCATTTATCATTATTTATTCGCAACAGCCACTGCTCATGCCTATACTGTTGAATCCATACGACATGCTATCGAAAATGGTGTCCAGGGAATCGAACATGGAAACCTTATCGATAAATCTACGGCAGAATTGTGAATGGATTTTTTTTATGTACGATGTTTGGCATACTGACCTTGATCGCTCGCAGAATGTCTGCTAATGGGATATATGTGCGATCCTTTCGCTGATTCTTCTCGAGTACGTCTAATTCGCTTGATCTAGCCAACGCCGACATTATGTTGCTATTCCATCATGACTAGGCCACCATTTGAAGATTTTCTGCCACCGGCAGGAAAGGTCAAAAATGCAGAAGTGATGAAGCAAGGATTGAAGGCATTGAAGACTGCCTCAGATGCGGGGGTAACTATTTGCTAGTACGCGCATAGTTCGCTTTGAAGTTCGCTTCGATTTTTTATTTTTCATGCACATTTGTACATCTCAGCGGGTCGGATCTTCTCACCTCAATGCAAGCTCTGCAGACGGAAGAATTTACGGTTCGTGCTACTGTACTTCCATCGCCCGATATCCTACGGCACGCCACAACGAATGCAGGTTTGTGAATTTTGACCGTTTCTCATATTATACAAATTCACGCACTCTTCCTTTTCAGCGAAGATGCTTGACAGGACTTCCCTGCTCGGTACTATCTCCCCAGGGGCATGCGCAGATTTGCTCATATTGAACGCCAACCCATTAGAGGATGTAACAGTGCTCGACCGTCCGGAGAATCACTTGATGGCGGTTATCAAGGGGGGTAGAGTGGTGGTAACCTCTGGGGCGAAGGAATTGGAAACACTTGAAGGTTTGAAGAGATGAATGAACACACTTCCTCGAATCCCGCAAGTACTTTTCGAGATTCAAATTACAATTAGCCAGTGGTTTATGTCATACGAAATGAGTAGCACGTATGATAAATGAAAGTATAATGGGTATATCCGGTGTTAAGTCGTTCTACGACAATGTCGATGACTTGGTATCCGAGGAATCTTTCAAATTTGGTCAGTACGGAGTCCTGCTTCACCGGCATTGAGACAAGACATACAGAAACCCTTGCTCGTAAGGTACTCTTCGTGCTCCTTTCTGTGTCCTTTCACGGTAGAATCAACGGACATGCGCCATATCGGGAGACCAACCTAGACAAGCAATGATTGAACACCGGCAGTAGATGATAGAATTGAAAGGAATAATGAAACGAACCCAACCAATGAAGTTCCATAACGAGTCCACCATGAAATTTCCTGACGGAGCAACACCTCTCATGGAAGCACGGAAGATATTTCCTAGTAAATCCGGCGATATATGAAAGTCACCATTCTGCACTCCTCGCAGTAAACCCTTGGCATATTGGTCTCCCGTCATACCAGGGTCCGTTTCTTCAATCTTGAGTGTAATTTTGGGCTTGGTAGCATTCTCAATGTCATAACCAGGTGTGTACATTGTTCCAGGGAAAGCAATATGGACGTCGATGTCGTATAAGAGGAATTCCTGGCGAAGAGTGTCCGCAAGTGCTACATGTATGCCATTAGTGTCAATTGAAGATTTTAAGTAACTAATATATCTGACCTCTTAGAGCCATCCTTCCTGGACCATAGGCAGCGTACCCAATAAGTGTGATGTATCCAATGTAGGCTGAATGGAATACAATTTTCCCCTTAGATTTGTCGCGAACCATGCGTTTGGAAGCTTCTAGAGCAGTCCACGCCTGCACCCAGTATGTCTGGTCCATTTGGGTTCTCATCGTTTCCTCTGTCTCTTCAATGAAAAAGCGCGGATGGCAGGAGCCGGCCAGCATGAATATAGCATCCGGGTTCTTCCCTTGGTGAGGCTCGCAAACAGCGTCAAGAGCTTCGCGTGAACCGGCAGCCGTAACAAGGTCGTACGAGTAGCACTTGAGAATTTGGTGAGGAAATGTACGGACAGCCTTTCAGCCGGGCTCCCTGAGCATCATTCCATGTGTGTCCAATGACTTGGGTCGTACCTCGAGCTCCTTCATTGCATTTTCCAATCTCCGTGCATCTCTCGACACAATCGATACATGTGCTCCCTTTGACACCAGTAATTTTGCTACGGCAAGACCCAGGCCAGACGAACCACCAGTCTAAGAGATAGCTAAGATCAGACAGGCCTCAAACAGCTCGCACAAATGAAACACTGACCACATAACAGTGCTACACATCAAAACACTTTTCTGAATACACTTCTTCGATACATTATCATAGTTGTACGGTTCAAACTCACCTTGTTTTTGGGATCCCAGGATTTGGAGAATATGCGTAGCATCACTGAGGTGAGAAGGATGAGAAGCCCTGTTACTATCGCTGAATATACGGCCTTATACATCCACGACGACGGGAGAAATAGAAATTCGAAAATGTTTCTACCGAAATGATCGGAGATTACTCGATCAATAAATTACTTGGCAGAATGTGGCAGTGCCACCGGAAGCAAATCTCTACTTGGGCACTTCCTCGTACCAGCTCGTGTGCTTACTTGCAGAGCTCAGCTTCAAAGCTGAGGGGGTGCATTGCCTCGCTCGCTCTAAGTTCTTTGAAATTGAAACTTGCATATGCATTTGCGCACCGCCGAATTCGTAGCCGTTGGTACGCATCAATCGCAAAATCCTTTCATCGTTTCATAGTTGGTTTCAAAAGGTTTCGAAGCGTTGAGTGGCGGGATCGCAACTCTGGGAAGCTACAAAGAAACTGAGTAAAAAACTCATCGACGCATATCTTTGCACATTCGCACCGAGGGACCATCACCGCGAAAAGCGGCCAGGAGGAGTTGCCTTTTGGTTTTATACATCTTACATGTTTTCTCCATCATCCGCGCCAGTTCCAGCCAGTTCCGTGCGCTCCGTCACCTTAACATTCTATTCAGAACTCAACATATATACATGAACATATCTTTACAGTTCATGCTGCCCCTTCCGTGCCGAAATAGACTAACTCTGAGAGGTAATCGTGAGTAGCGCGGTCTAGTTTTTCGTTGCACAGCCAACGACTCTCAATCATAACATCTTCTCCTGCTTCCTTCATCGCGTCCGCTTTTCACCAGCCAGCCATGGGGGTCTCTGTCGTCCAAGGGCAGTTCATCTCACTGTTCTGTGAAACATGCTTCTACGGTCTGGCGTTTTCAATTATGTAGATTGTCCGCAAAGAGAATGTTCAACGATATACTACAGGAATGTACACAGTTCTGTTTATGACTTTGCTCGTGAATTACAGGTGTGACCTAATTTATTAACGTTGTCAACTTGGAGTGATTTTGTGTCATTGCTTTCAGGGAGAAGCCAGCCACCAGCCGCTCAGTTCAAATAATTCGAGCAATCACAATCTTTCAATATTGCATGGTGACGGTGCATATATCGCTGGCATTCTATCAAAATTACCTAGCTTTCACGGTGTTTGACGATGCTGAAGCCGAATTCAACAAGCTGGGAGCCGCTTCGTATACTCTTGCACAGTTGGCTATCGAATGGACTAATGTATGCGCCGTATCCTTTTCCGGAGTTCGCTTGTTTAACTACTACATCCTTTCAAGTGTGCATGTGCTGATTCCATTCTGATATGGCGCGTATGGATTCTATGGAACCATAGTCTTTATGTGGTCATCGTACCAATAGTCCTTGTCATTGTTTCAACGAGTACGTGTTGCCAACGGACTCACTCCGAGTGAAATCCTAACCATTCCTACTTTCAAGCTTCGGGATATCTCGTTTGTTGGTCCATGAACGCCGTTGATAGTTCTGCCTCGTCCGATTTTGGGGATCTTTTTGGTCCTGCCGTCGAGAAATGGGCGATCTTACTTGCTATCTGCGTTATACTCACGAATATAATATGTACTGGGATGATTGCTGGTAGAATATGGTAAGCGTTTTGATGTTCTCGAGTCCGATCTCCAGCAATGACACAGATTGTAGGTGGCACAATCGCGAAACGCAAAAGGCTATGGGTCTCAATGGTATGCCGCATAAGTATCGGAGAATTTTCTATGGTATATTGGAGTCGGGAGCGCTGTATCTTCTTGCATGGGTTAGTTTGAATTTGGTCTTCCTTGATTGATACTACATATCAATGATGTTCATACTGACCTTGATCCAACTGCTTCACATTCATTCATGAAGATAGTGGCGATCCTTCTGTACCTGATCAATACTTCAGCAATCATACCCATGCTCGATATCATCTCTCAATTATCGGTCCGTGATTCTTCCAAAGGTTTTCCTAATATCGTCCTTTATATAAATCTTTTCCAGGGAATCGTACCTGCTCTCATCGTCATCATCGTCTCGCGAAGCATCGATGCAGCTACACACTATGAAGAAGCTCTTACCACAATCAACTACCGGTATAATTCTCGCATGCAAATGGGAACCTCTTGCACAGTGGATCCCGAGCTCCAAGCATCTCCAAAGAATTCTCTCGAAATGATTCCAGTACATCTGACGAACTCTTATGAACCTGAAAGTCCTGCAAGGGAGAAAAGAATGGTATTCGCGGAAAATGCTAGTTTGGAAAAGATCCCGAAGCATACTGCAACCACGGGGACACGCACAACAGTTAGTGGGGCAAGTAGCAGAACAATGGGGGCTGGTTCCAGAGGAGAGAGTATCGTAGAGATAATTTGATATGAGGTTAGAATAGTCACTGTATCTGTAGTCGTCAAGCTCTCCATCAAGTCACGCCGTTTCGAGGATGGTTCTATCATCGTTTAGGATGTTCCGATAAGACAACCTTTACGATGATTTGAAAGAGTTCTTACCGAACGTATCTTCCAGAACTCACCTACTTTCACTTCGCAAGATATTACTACTTTTCATTCAAGGTGAATTTTGACTGCATGGGAGTTTCAGCAAAACCTTTATTTTCTGGACGGTCAGTAACTCTGAATTGATCTGGGATTGACCATTATTTGACTTGGGCATTCAATATTGAGGTGAGGGTGTTGAGCGCTCCAAACGCCTGCCATGGCGCCAGCGGCCACGATGCGATGTTCACGTGCTGAGATTCTCAAGTCTTAGTTACTGACGTTAATTCTAGTCCTTGTTGTTGAAGATGATGGACGTCGATGAACAAGAAGCCGTACAACCCTCGCAACCACCACCACCACCACCACAAGCTAGAAATACCAGAATTTCTCCACCTGTCGTATATGTTGACGACAATCATCCATTTGATCTTGACTCCTACATCTCAAATTACACTGGAAGAGCAGCTATCGATCGGTTAACACATATCGTCTCCGTGTGCCCTTCTGTAGCTGTCGACGCTTTCACTCTTGCTGTCCGACTTATACAGAAAGCTCACGATCCGGGTCTGTTTCAAACATTGTGCCACGCTTATGAACAAGTTGCCGCGTACTCTAATGTCAAGTTGCCCAGTATATCAGAACTTCCTGCTATCCAGACCAAGTGGACCGATGATACACTGAAGAAGAATCAGAGTGAGAAAATGAAGTTGGAGGCGGAATTGAAGAATTATTCGAACAATATGATCAAAGAGAGCATCAGAGTGAGCAGGCTGGTTTCTTCATCCATTGTGGAACTCATTGCATTCTTATGCAGATGGGTCATCGTGACCTAGCAGAATTCAGTCGATCAGTAGGAGACTACCCGTCCGCTCTCAAACATTGGACCAAGTCACGCGAATTTTGCACAACTAGTCAGCATGTGCTCGATGGATGTTTGTCAACCATTGAGGTATGATATATATATGTTCTTACGATAACTCCTGATGTTATTATAGCTCCTGATCGAACAAAGGAACTACTCGCATCTCCCAACCTACGTCTTCAAAGCTGAAGCTGCGCTAGAGGCTGTGACGAGCAGCGCGGCTACTCTCGCGAAAGCTGAAAATTCAAGTGGCGCAGGCGGTTCTCGCAAGACAGCGTCTGCTATGAGTCCGGATCGTGAGATCTTGCAGTCCAAGTTAGACTTTGCCACCGCACTTGGACAGCTGGCACAATCAAATTATGAGAGGGCGGCGTATCACTTTCTGAGATTGAGTTCGGGGACAGGCAGTGGTGGAGGTTTGGGTGACTGGTTTGGAAAAGTAAGTATTCTCCTAATTTGCATATCGGCCGAGTATGTTAATCATGTTCCAGCTCGTATCGCCTGGAGATATTGCCATCTATGGTTCTGTTTGCGCGCTCGCGTCGTTATCGAGGTCCGCATTCAAAGCTCAGGTTCTGGAAAATCTATCGTTTGGTGTCTATATTGAACAGGAGCCACATGTTCGAGAAATGATTGAAGCGTATATGGCCAGCAACTTCAAAGGTGTCCTTGAGACGCTGGGCAAGTACAACGTGAGTCGCTGTTCTCAGATATCTAATCTCTCAATGATTTCACCTTCGAATAGACTCGTCACACCATCGATATACACCTGTTCCCTCATTTGACTACCCTCAACTCATTAACTCGCAATCGTCTTGTTTCTCTATACTTTGCACCTTTCAGTAGCATCAAGCTTGACCGTATGGCACAGGCTTTTGGCTGGAGCGTGGTTGAAACTGAGGACTATGTTGTTGGTCTCGTGAGGAGTGGTGATATTGGTGGCCGGGTCGATAGTCGTGCCAAAGTTTTGCAAGTTAAGAAAACAGATCACCGAGCAGAGTTGTTTGCGCACGCTATCAAGACTGGCGTCGAAATAGCGAAGACCAACAAGAAATTGCTGTATAGAATCAAATTGTGAGATTCATCGCTAATCCTTCTTCTTGAGTTGAACCTGAATGACCTCTCTTTTCGTAGACAACAAGCAGAGTTATTGATCAAACCGCCAAAAGGAAATAATACTGGACAAAATCAAATGACCGAATACTTACTGGCTGAGTAGTGGTACAACTCTGCATCCACTCGTAGGGTTCTTTAACGTTTTGCTCAAGTCGATGTAACGTATATATCTCACACTGTTCCACGCAGATTTGCATGTTTTGTATGAATGTTTCCTCACGATTTTCAGGGTCGGCTGAAGTAAGCTATTCAACTGGTACTCTGAGGACCTGCCTTATGAATATGGTACATGGCGAACACACTCTCAGTTTTGAGCAATCAGCGTTGATATTTGACCGGTACATAGGCTTGCATAGGGTATATATAAAGCGAAAATCAAAAATAATAGGCGTGTAAACAACGTCCAACAAAAGTCCATCAACCCTTTGTTTCCATTTTTGAACTTCCCATTATTTCCATTTTGCGACGTTTGTTTGTCCATTGTCTGTCAACCATTGTATCGCTAAATTTCAAGGCACCATTGTTCTGGGATTTGAACCCCGCGCACACATAGGCACACATCCAAGCCGTATAAAGGGATGCAAGTTTCCTTCCATTTTCCCAGCTCCTTTAGAGTTTCTTTCTGCACACGTATCCTTATTGCCTCTGCAAATTCGACTTCTTTGTCCACCTGTTCAATACCCTTTTGAATTAGCCATGAAGTTCTTTGTTGCTGTCTCCCTCCTTTCTGCCATAACCAGCACCCGCGCCTCTTTACTTCCTCGTCAGACCTTCCCCAGTGCGCGATTTTTCCACTCCACCTTGTCACTAACATATTCATGACCTCTACTCAGCTTGCTCCCAGTCCTGTCTTGCCAACGCCGACCTAGGAAGCTGCAGCGCCGACGACGACACTTGTCTGTGCAACACACCTGCCTTCATCTCCAGCACTGCAACCTGCATTGCCAGTTCTTGTACCGGAGATGATTTGACCGAGGCAAATGCTGCAGCCCAGGACCTCTGTCTCGCAGTGGTACGTTTCTTTAATGGGTCTTTAGCATTTATACTGATATTTATGTTTTGTTTGTAGGGTGTCACCCTGACTGATTCTTCAATCGCTATCTCAACTTCGACTACTCCTGCTTCTTCTGGCTCTGCCAGCGCCACCACTACTTCTGCTGTGTTAGTTGACTTCAGTCCCTGCTTTCATGATAGTTTTCTTACATCTGCTTCAGTTCTTCGCAGACTTCATCGAGCTCTAATGGTGCACTTTCCAATGGAGTGAATACTTTCGCTAGCCTCACTGCTATTGGTCTTGTTGCCGTCGTTGCCTTGTGAAATCACTTGGCCAAATATGCATTACGCCTGCTTCATCGTAATACCCTCGACCTTCATTTTTTGGATTTAATGGTTACTTCGACTTCGATCTTCCTTCCACGATGTTTACCGCAGCACGCTCTTTTTGGGTTTTATGATAATGATAATGCATCGATGATGTATTACTGGCCAAGTACTGGTTTAGTTTAATTTTTGTGTCTTCGCTGTCCCATATATATTGTATCGATATCGCATCCTTGCTTCCAATATACCTTGAACTTTCGAAATTCTCGTAACCCATCTCGATCCCAGTTCAACGTTGAATCCTCGTAAGTGAAGAGCGACCCTCAAGGTGAGCAAGGAGATCCTATACTTATCTGCTCTGTATTGATGTCCGTTTCAGACGGTATCGTTTTTCACCCTGGGTGCCCTGACAAGCCACTACCTACCTATCCAAGCCATATGATTAATACATTGCTCGATAAGCAACGCAAAAACATACTACATATACATGGCTAAGTAGCTTTGCACAACCCGAGGTTTTTATCTCCTTTCCCCCCATCCAAATACTTCAGCATCAAGGAGAACTATGATTTCACTTTTGATTTTTACGCTTACATTACTCACAAGTCCAGGTTACAGTACATATGTATGGCCTAATCACCTTTACGACGAGCTGGAGCATCTCCTCGTCGATCAGGAGGGATTCAACAACGGTGCAGATTTCAAACGCGCGATCACGCCGTGTACATACTATGTAAACGGAAACCAGACGTTGGGACGCATGACGGCGGCACAGTGGTTGAGAACAGCATTTCGTGAGTCTGATGCACCTTTTCGCGCAGCTTGTGCTGCAGCTAACAAGTGCAAATGCGCAGACGATTTTGCTACAGCGGACGTTGCTGCTGGGACAGGGGGGATGGATGCCTCAATTGGTTGGGAGACGGATAGACCCGAGAATGTAGGCTCCGCCTTCAATGATTCGCTGAGTTTCTTTGCTCCTTTCGTTAACCAACATGTCTCCAGTGTGTCATAAACTTTTGATTATACATTCGCTCTCTTCGACTAACTTCTCGTCACCAACCTCTAGTGGCCGACTTGATTGCTTTGAGCGTCGTCATATCCGTTGGCGTGTGTTCCTCCCCGAATATTCACATCCCTTTACGCGGAGGTCGCGTGGATGCAAGTGAAGGGGGGACGTTCGGTGTTCCGGAACCAGAGACAGATATTCAGACCACGCTTAACCAATTCGCACAAGCAGGCTTCAATCAACAGGATGCTATCGTGAGTTTGTTCGATGCTTTCCCCTAATTGGACTAACTAACACCTAGGGCTTGACTGCGTGCGGTCATACTCTCGGCAATGTACACCATGCAGGATTCCCTCAAGTTGGTGAGTGTGTACTGTTACGTTTTAATTTTGTATGTTTCAGAGCTTACTGGACTCTAGTCGGTCCAGAAGCCGTGACTCCAAATAATACTGGAGGCGGAGTGCATTTCGATTCTACTGTGGATGTTTTCGACGTCCTGGTGTACGTGAAGTCATCCGATCTCTATTCAGCGTTGCTGACTTGCGCCTTTCAGTGTGAATGAATACCTCGCAGGGAATGGTCAGCGAGGAGGTATGTGTGTCGATAATCTGATTCTTCAATACTCAGCGACTACGCATATGTACCTTCTAGGTCCGCTGGTCACTAGTGACAATGTTACTGTTCGCTCTGACCTTCGCTTGTATACATCGGATAACAATATAACAATGGAAGGGTAACTGAAACTTAGGTACAACCTCATGCTCAGGACTGACTATGCTTGCGTAGGTTATCAGATTCTCAGGAGCATTTTGTATCTGAATGTGTCTCATTATTTGCACGGATGCTGGATACTGTGCCCAACTCTACGACTTTGTCGGATGTGATCATACCTTTGGAACTCAAGCCTGTCAACATTACTTTAGATTTCGTGGAAGACGAGACCGGCTTTCATACCGTGTTTGCGGGATATATTCGGGTGAGTGCCCACCGTTGCTAATATACATTCAAGTCAACATCATGGTCACTCGATAGCTTCTTTCTACTACTTTCACCGAAAACGCCAATGTTACGTGAGTGATTGTTGATACTGAACACAATGAAAATATCGATCATTCACAATTTTAGACTCTCCTGGCTCGATCGAAACGGCCGCTCCTCCCCTGCCTTTGTCACAGCAACTACCTATCATGCTTCAGAACACAAGGGCACCGGCATTTTTGGCGACACTTTCTTTCATGTCTTCAACACCACTATCGATCCCACCCTAGGAATCTCTTCCTTTGATGTCAATGTTGAAGATTCCACCGGCGAAAGCGGTAGCACTGTTAGATACCCCATCCAGGACCGAGTATTTGTTATGAAAAGTAGAAGTACTGTGGACGATGAAGGAAGAGCTGAGGTCACTGCCGCGGTAAGACGAGAACTTTCCGGTTGCAAATGCAATTCATTGTGGTGTTTCTCGTACTAGGTGCTTTCATCCCCAACAACGGACGTTAGCAGTGTGACCGCAGTTTTCTCGTTTCCGACGCCCCAGATAGGTATGTATACTTACATATTATTCCTAGGATTTCTGTACTTACAGCGTTCTTTCCTTAGGAACTATGAGCCCGAGCATCGAATCGTTGTCACTCTCGCTGATGCTTTCGAACTCGAGCGTAGTCTCTGATCTAGGATATATCATGTTTACCACCTCAACTCAGCTGCCTTTGAGTATTTCCAACGCGTACCAAGTTACCGTAGATGTCATTGCCGATTTTGGCGATGGGGAAGTGACGGATAAATTTCGAAGACTCAAGATATAGGTTGAAATACAGATGCATTATATGTTTATTCAATCTGCCCCAGGTCAGTCCTGGGCAGTGTCGGGAGGAGAAGACAAGTCCCAAAAAAGCATGAGGAATACATCATACATCATGCATCATGCCTGATGCGTAAGCTTAAAAGATTCGTGCGGTTATTCCTGACGGTCCCTAGTAAAATACTGTGGTGACAGTGTAAGCGTAGTCTCATACGGAATCGGAAAACGGCATCGGAAAACGGCATCCGTCACAATTGCTTAGTCACTTATAAAACTATTTTTGCCGAAGCGCTCAGCGTATCCTAATTTCCTGACGGGCCTGAGAGACCCTCAATGACTATCACCATCCCATGGAAGATAAACGCGCCAAAACGTACGCTAGACTCCTATGCTCATACTCAATAACATTCGTTTCTGATATAAAAGAATGTTCGTTATAACAACAGTCTCCAGGCGCTCTCCACATTCATTGACAAGCAGAGGACGTTGTTGACCAGAACCCATGCTGATATAAGTCGCCTTCACGAGCTGAGAAGTCGAGCAGTGGAACATCCAGAAGATTTCGCGAAGAATCTTTCCAAAGAAGTGTGTTCTATACCGCCTATGTTTTCATCTGATGTTAATGATGCTCGTTGCAGTTGAACGAAGGCCCGTTCAAGCTCAGTGAGCTTGAGGACGCTGCTGATCGTGCTCCAGAAGGAATCGAATGGTCTCTTTTCTCCAAACACGGTACGCGGCACGCCCTCTGTAGGTTTTGCATCTTACAAGCCGTGTGCCACCCACAGACCCTGCGCCGTTGCAAGCGCTTGCCTCTAAATCCAAACAACAACCGACACCTAGTGCTACACCTGATCTATCAGACTTCCACCGTCACATTCGGGAAGCGAAATCCAAAATCTTGGATCCTATATATTCAACTTGGGATTTATCGTTTAGTCCCGTCATCGAAGCCAACGATGATGACGAAGCCAAAGACCAGCCATCAGTGGATCCGGCGGCCTTGAAGAAAGCAAAAGAACGAGAGAAGATCAAAGAGCTCAAGAAGCACATGATAATGCCTTCAGGGTTGACCTTCACACCCGCAGGTCCCAGAAATAGAGGTCCTGGAGGAGTCTTCATTCGACGGGACACAGTCGACGAGAGTATGGATGTAGACATATCATTAGATACAGAAGGCAACTTTAAGCCTGCTGAACCTGCTCCGACAACAGGCGGGTCCTGTCCCTCTCCATTAAAACGCATGACCTCCGTGGCACCTCAATTGCTTCCATCGACACCTCCCACATCACTCGACGAACCCTCCAGTACCGGAGAATCCACTGCCGTCCCTTGTGCCAAAAGTTCACAATCAAAATCATTGAGGATCAAAGTTGGTCCACCGCTAATACCGCCTGCGCCACCGTTGACAACACACCGGCGTCGGAGATCATCCAGGGCTTTATCCATGTGCACAAGTGATATGGTTGTAGATGATACTCACTTTCCTCCAACACCAGACTCGCTCCCACTTCCAGAAACCGAGCCAGATCCAGAAGATTTGCATGTGAAGGACGACAACCATCCTCAGACCCTTGGAAAGCGTTCAAGGCCCAAGTCGGAGACATACAAACAACCTTGGTCTACTTCAGAACAGCAACTTTTAGAAGCGCTTCTCGAAGAGATTCCGGAAGGCGAGAAAAATCGGTGAACAGAATTCCTTGGTTCCTATACAAGCCTTTCTCACCTTCATTGATTATTATTATTACAGGTGGAGAAAAATCTCGGAGGCAATGGATGGGAGGCGAACACCGAGACAGGTTGCTAGCCGGGTGCAGAAATATTTCGAGAAGCTGAAGAAATTCGGAATAGAGTGAGCAGATTCGCATGTTCACAATTCTGTCGTCCTTCTGGCAGCTGCTCTCACTCTCCTTGTGCCCCCATTTGTGTTCTCTTTCTGCCGTTCTCCCTACTCAGATGTATAAGTCTTACCAGTTTGGACACCATTGTATATCCTACATACCCTCTTTGCCATTATATATTTAGTTATAGCCCAATAACGTTACAGTAAAGCAATTATCTCTGCATTATAGTTTTGAATCAACTCAATCAATCTCGTTGTAGCATTAGGGTTTCAACTTGTCGGTACATGGCATTGAAATGGATCGTCGCTCGATTTCGTTTAGCGAGTGTATGTAAAATATCCTCGGAGAAAAGGGGCTGATCACCACGTCGTGGACCAATTAAATAAACCAGCTCTTTCATTCTTCCACGTACTTGCGATATTGCGAGCACACTGAGAACGCGTTCGTTTCAAGACATCATCCATTCTTCCTCTGTAACAACAAAAGAGAGAAACGGCGAACCATGGCTGGAAAATTTGATCCTCAAAACGCACAGAATCTCGTTGAGGTGAGCAGGAGTCGTGCGACAATCTGCAAGGTGAAAATCTGATGAGGTTCACTTGCAACAGATTGAAAAACAGTAAGAAACAAGATCTTACTACGTCCAAAATCGGGTTGATTTGTGTATGTTCACTAGATTCGCTGTAAAGGCTGTCGAACAGGCCCAGGTGGGTTAGTCGTAGTTCTGAAACGGCAAAAACACTCACCTGCTTTTTCAGACATATTGGAATCTTCTAGCTAAAGTTCAACCAAAAGAATTGCGTCTTACCAAGTATATCTGGTCAATGGAGTGCCCGCATTCGTTCCTAACAGCTCACTAGGCTTGATGATGAGATATTTCAACATACTATGGAAGCATTCCCTGAGCTCGCCAAAGAGCCTCACGAGAATCTTACGAGGCTGGACGAAGAGTGGATGAAGAGTGCCGAAGGAAAAGAGAGATGGAGAAAATTCATCATGTCGTACGTCTTGAGATCGTGCATTTGGATGGTAATGCTTATGGTTTCTCTTCGACAGGTACGAAAAAAAAATCAAGGACCACAACTTTGGCTCCCTCATCCGTATGAATGCCAGGGATGAGTATGCTGAGAAGAACACAATATTTGGTGCGGCACCCTCATAATTATTTTTGCTTTTCACTAACATTGCTATCGACGTGTCAAGTTACACGGATCCAGGTACGACGTTAGCTCTCGTGGACTTCTCTTCCCTTCTTTATACTCACATGCATTCCCGTTCTCAGTTCTATGCCATTGAGGTATTTTGCCCTGCCTGTTCTACGCCTAAACTCATTACTTTTCTCCCCCGGCGTCTCAGATATCAAGGAACAGACTCGGCCTCAACGACAAGGCTCACGAAATGGCGAAAGAGGAGGTGGAAAAAGAGAGACTACAGAAAGAGCAAGAGGATGCAAAGAAGAAAAAGAAGAAAGCTTCTTCATAACTGATTCCGAAAATTGTAGGGTGCTTCGGATGTGTTTCCACTGTTGATATCACAAAGTATTGTTATTGATTCTCACATCCAGGATTCGATTTGTACAATATAGTTCGTCTTCTGAATATCATGCTCACTAAACCTCTATCATCTATACAACGTACCAACTTCTCCGTCTCCGTTTTAATATCGCAGCGGGTGTCGAGGCTTCGGTAAAATGGATGTTCCCATTTGCGGAGACAAACGTCGACGGCTTCTGATAATCGGTATTATGTTCCTTCTGTCAATGTACCTTTGTCAATTCGAAGCCTTGTGCTCAATTGGCGGAATACTGAATGAGAAAAGAGGATTTATGGCGAAAAACGGCGGAGCCTTATTGATCTTCCAATCAACTTGAGAACAAGCTATCTCTTCGCGCCGCTCTTTTCCGACTCCACAAAGGTCCATTTAGGTGACTACGATGCCTCCTAACTTCGGACTCAAATGTCGTGTTCCATGCCCTCTTACTATCCTTCAAACTCTAGCATACCAAGGACGGAAAACTCTTGCCAATTGTTTTCACGAGTGTCGCTCAACTGTTCGATTAGGCCGTTGAAGCAGCGAAAGTGCCAAGAGCGTAGAAGATGGCAGGTCATAAACAGCTAAATACTCGAAGGCTCCTTTCACAAATATGCAAATTTTGCAGGACAAAACAACCTCGCAAATTCGTCTGCCAATAACTTCACTTTCCTAATCAGTCATTGTCAGTAGTATTCATATTTCCGAAACGAGAGTTCAACACTATGACTCGGAATGTGTCTAAGCGGCAGCACTCTCGCACTGTAAATTTCCTTCATGTTGAAATGGTAAGTTCGAATGGGATATAGTAGCTCCAAGTTCCGGGTGTCAATGCTTCTCGAATCTCACCTATGTATGATGAACATCCTCATCTAATTCAGGAACCACTCGCAAAGGACGTGCGCAATACCCTGTCAAGAATTTAAGCGGAGGCTGAACGTTGAACGCTGAACGCTGAGTCCTGGGGCAATATTCTGCATACTTAGGCAGGTTCAGCCAATACAATCTGAACACACGCATGTGATCCTCGCTGGTAGTTTATTTTAAAAAGTCATTGATATACCGTACAATCCACTATGAGTATAGTGAGCTTCAGGTCCTGTGAATTCTGTAAACTCTGGCAGAACAATGTCACTAAAGCAACAGATACAACGGCGATAACCTTTGACCCAACAAGAGCGGAATAATGAGTCCAAGCTAAGTATTAAAGTAGTCGAATCTCCAGGGGGTTCGAGCAAGCAATCCCGCGGGGGGCTGAGCATCCAGTCTAGCTGCAGATTTCCGATACGATCTCCACAACCATTATTATATGTTCGGCCATTAGTCTCCTCATCATTCCGAACTCAGATCTAATTGAGACTCTGCGCAATGTCACTGGATGCTAGAAGTGTCAGGCTTACCGGAAAAGTGTAATAAACTCGATAGAATCTTGAGGAACATGTACAGTAAAGGATTGATCAATAGTGGTCGAGTTGAACTCTCACTCACAACTATTTGACGACTCGGAGTTACAAAGAAACTGCAAAAGTACAAATGAAACAGTACAATGATTTAAGGTACTTTGAATCCAGAGGATTAGGCATCGAAATCTTACATCTTCAACGCAAAGCCTAGTACTAAAGATTTCTAATTAAAATTTATCATAGCTTAGATCCCAGCTCTGGGGGACTGATTCGGAGTCGAGTTGCAGAACATACTACGTGAGACCGGGTTGCAGTAGTAGGAGCTATTTACTGGTAGGACCATACGCATCTCATCATCATAACAGACAGCTTCGAGTAAAGGAGTAAAATCCTGAGTATATTGCGAGCAGCTCTGACACGTGATCGTGTCGACTGAGATGCCCTTCAGAATCACAAAACTGTTCACGGTGACTTCATCTCTGCACGAATAAATGACAACCGGCGCCCATCACGGGAAGTCCTTCAGCACTATATCGATCCATATGGAAAATCCACCTGGAATCATGTACTAGCAGGAGTAGAAATGGCTTGTTGTATTGATTTTTCTCTGTGCTTTCAAATTGCATGTTTGCTGACGCACTTTCGGCGACGCTTGCGCGACCGCTGCTGAACGATCTGGGCCTTTCTTCTGCTCGAAAGACTCGGGCTTTGACACGGAATTCCTGCAACGGTCATACGCGAGAATCGGACATCATTTTCGAAAGTCAAAAGGGAAACAGAGCGAAGAGTATGATCGGCCCAACACAGTCAAAAATTAAAATCAATATAGTAAAGCCTGAGAGCACGGACTGCAGGCAATGATTAATCGGAGGTTAGTGATGTGTCTTCACATGAGATCAGGAGCGATATCTAACAGATGAAGAATTAGTGTCAACAATTCCAGTGGAGTCAAACCACTGATACTATACTTCCAAAATGGCTTACAGCGCACAACCTACATGTGCCACACACATGCTTCGAACTGACCAACAACTCTTCGGATATATTCGAGAGTTGTCATTCTGTAAAGAAATAACATCTATGGCATTGGCGGAGGGTAGTATCGTTGTTCCGTGCGGTTTCAGTGCTTGTATGCACATTTTTTTCGCCAAATTCATGTTACCATGGAATTGCAGCTAACGTCTCATATCCTTCAACTACGTCCAAAATACTTCCAATCCTATCTATCACCACTCGCAAATGATGATCACTTCATCGGACAGAGGTAAGGATTTCCCCATCCATGTTTGAAACCACTGGTACACTGTAGGATGTGGGTCTTTGCGGGGTTGCATCAGTAGGCTGCCGATGCCGCGAAGTGCGGATGATGCAATTCCCATGGAACAGCAAATCAGGGTGATTCCAACATAGGAAGTTTAGGCACACAAAGGTGTGGAAGTGACTCTGAGCTTCGTGCTGCAGGATTGTATATGCCTTGGACATATTACAAATTCCAAGTATTAGATATTGAGAACAAGGAGGGAGTCTGCTAACTCCCAAACTTTAACAACAGCTTATCGGGCAAGGTGTCTGTATGTATATGGTCTTACCATTACCATTGGTGAGTTGCTTTCGAGGGTCCATTCTACTTCGCCGGCCTTATGCTTTCTGCGACCAAGCAGTCAAAATATAGCTACTCCGATGACGGCCGGATGAAGTCTTTTTGATTGAACAAGATTGACAATCTTGTCTTTTTTGTGAATGTCCTAGGACCCTCGCTAATGATCATAAGTCACAGTGGGTCCCCCAACTTTACTACCTCTTCCTTGAGGACTCGACTAGCTCACTGAAGCTTCCTAAACCGTCAGCCCATTGGGGTAAAGCCTCATGCACTATTCTGGCAGCAACTTCAGAAATTGAAATCCAGCAATCCGCCGAGCTCGAATCAAGTCGGGTGCGTGGTGGTATTCGGAATCCGCCGGTCTTGCATCGTAGCTGTACGATTAAACCCGCCCTCATGAAAGGTCACCTCAACCTGACAGTAAGTTGTGGACCGTGGTACGTACATATTGAGCCTTGATCGATATTGATCCACCAACACAACTCTCTTGCTGAAATAATAGTGGATCACATCGCTAGAAGTACCCTTCGAGACATCCATTTACCTTGCCAACGTCAAACCATGGTCGTTGAAGCGAATGTAGGAATAAGACACACACACTATTTGTTCAGAGGGTTGTAAAGCGGATGTTGTATGTAGATAGTTCTAGTGAGCGAAGTTTCGTAGGGAAGTAAGTGGTTACAGAATGAAGAATTGGTGGACACTGTCACAGGGACTTGCAATTTCTTTATATTCTGCAACAGTCTGGATTCCCAGACGTTGGCTGGGATAGCATGGCCGACGGCTTGTTATATCGTCATTTCACTGGAATGTGTAACACTGTTCGCAGCCATTAAAGCTGAACACGCAACTACACACAATTGAGACACCGTACTGATGTCACCCATGTTGCCCGATACCGCTTACTTGTGAGCTGAAGTTACTCGTCATAATCTAAAAGTAGACGGGCTATAGTGACATAGAGGTCGAACTTCAAAATCTATGATGTGTCCGTACAAATCAGTACGTTCAATAGTGCGACATAGACACTGTACCAGTACTGGCAGTCTGGCACTGACAGTTCACATTCAACTCGAGTCTCGACGTCAAAATTGGGAATTAATTTTGATATCGAAGAAAATCGGTAACGCAGGTATATTCCCGATATATATATTGTTATACATGCTTAAGGTAGCCAATGAAACTGAGAAGGTCTGGAGAGAACCCAGGCGTATTTGAGGCACCCTAAGGCCTTTGACAAGAACACGTCGCTATGCCGATGTTCAAGAACGTTCCCCGAGCTCCCGGAACATAAGAAAGAGCTAGAGAGGGGTTGCTCAGCCTGGAACCGCGTTCGAGGTGCAGAATCATTGGGCGTTAAGATCTGAAACCACTCTGGAAGGAGTTAAGACTGGACCGAGAATATTTCACGAGTTTCCCATCATGTCAATTGCTGATGATGTTTCTTGGAACAAAACAAGTACTTAGCGCTTGCCGTGTCCAAACAGAGCGGTGAGCTCGATATGATCCCCTTCAGTCATTCCAAGAGTCATGTCTTGGGGCCGACTAGAAAGAAGTGTCCGAACGAAAGAAGAGATGGAGGCGGGCTATGTCTGAAAAAAATTCAGATGCGCGTGAGTTATACCATCTCCGAGAAGGCCAACGATCATCATACAATGTAACACAATACATTGGCCACAGATTTTTAATGTTGAAACTGAAGGTTCAAGGAGGGAACAGAATTTTTTCACTCTACATTTCTAAAAAGAGTCAAGGTCTCGTAGGTGAGAAATTGCAAGAAATCGAAGGGATATTCAAGACTTTTCTCACTGACTACTCCGAGGTTTCATTTGTTTTGTGCTCTCGCTACGCTGGGGCAAGTTTCATTTTACTATACAGATCTTGTTGATATACTCAAAAAGGCAAATAACAAGAATGAATGAATGCGCAGTTACCACGAGTGAAAAATCTTGATACGATATCTATGAACAAGCAACAAGACTTGCCTCAAGGATAAAGGGCAGACCGGCAGTAAATTATAAATGGTCGAGACTTTGCTTGAGCTGCGAAAGGGGGAGAAAAGGTCGCGAAGGACGAGTAGAAAACACAGCCGGTCCACGCGTTTTGCATTCCCAAAATAGAGGTCAAAGCCTTCTATAGGCGGTTACGGGATATTTGAGTGCCCCTTTGGTTCGCGAACACGAAGGTTTGTATGAATCGGGAGTGCATCATGTTGATGGTGAACGGAGGTTCTACTTAAGGCAGGAGGCTTCCAAGAAGAAATAATGATTATACTTGTAAGTATCTACACGGGTCGGTGTGGAAAGAGCAGCAGAAGATGGACCGCAAGTACCTTCGTATACAGTGGCTTGACAAACCTTGACTCTAATAATTTGTTTACCACTAAAGAGCAAGCACAACAAAATCGAGATCCTTCCTGAGATGGTAAAAACGGAAGCATCTTCAGCTTGATCGCCGATCAGAAATTGTCCACTTTTGGCACTCGATTTCTGAGTGGCAACGGCAAAGTCCGTTGGGACAAATATTGCCTCACTCTTATTCGCGGAACTACCGTGTGAGAATGGTATGTTCAGGGTAAAGGAAACGCACGAGGTGGGGACAAGGGTTAAACAGTGCAGGACGTCGGGCGGAACAGGAATTTTTTTATATTCCGTGGGCAGTTGAGATAGAGATAACTGGCACGCCTCTGTACCGCGACTGAGGTGTTTGACGGAGGAATTCTTCCTCGAACAAGGCTTGACTATTGAATCTTGGGTTAGCAATTGAATCGACCGAAGCTGCACCGAACCCAAGACCGAACCTAACCGATTGCGAGTGATTGATTTCAGGAACAACACGAGTAAACTAGTACTACATCCAGTCGGTCATCCATTTGTGACTGTCCACGCTGTCCACGTTGGACAATACGGTCACGAATATTCCGCGGAAATACGAAAATTTGCGGGGATTCGAACCACTAAGGTGTGGCTCAAGGAACGTATGGCGAGCGGAAAGAAGGAGAAAACAGGCGAGGAGGGAGTAGTTAGTACGAAGCTGAAAAGGTCTATGCCTCGAGGAAAAATTGGAGCCTGAAGCAATCCGAATAAGTTTACATGACCTGATGACGCGCTGAAAGCCAAGCCGGGGCGCAGATGAAGTCTAGAAGAGATAGGGAGAGACTACGAAGGGGCAATCAGATAGATTTTTGGGTTTAACGAGGAGGGAATGAACGGAACGAATGTTCCAGAGAACGGACTGGAAACATCTAAAGTGACAAGTGTGTGCATGTGTGGAGAGTTGTTGCTTTTTCTAGGAGTTTGACAGTAGGAGGCGGTTGGATTGCAATTGGTATCTATGGCAAGGGAAAGAGGACGGCGCAAGATTGGAGAGCAGCAGTGGGTTTGAAGGTTTGGAGAGACGGATGGATGATGACAGATATGAAGATATGAAGGAAACTTCGAAATGCATATTAAGCCACTGAGAAAAAAAGTTATTAAAGACCAAAGTTCGGAGACAAAGCGTCCAATCCTGACATCAGAAACAAAGAACAAGGAGAAGAAAGGCAGAAAAGCCGTCAAACGCGTCGTCAAAAGAAGGAAGAGATTTTTATCCGATTTGATAGGAATTTTGACCGAAACTAGGAGCCGAATTAGGAAAAGGGGTGAAAAGAATCCACGGCCGAACCCTCGATTAGTATTTGCTCTATTTTCTGCGGAATTTGCCAGAGGTAGCGGAATTTTGCAAAAATCTAGATCTGGATTTGAATTGCATCTCAGCCTCTTTTTTTTCTTTTTCTGAAAGCGAGCGGCCTTTTGAACCTTCTTTTTGGACAGCTTGCTGTGGGGCAGTACATATAGTAGCGCCAGCCACCCAACGCAACCCATCTGTTTTTACCAACTGTTTGTTACGCTTGGTATAACCTCATCGTTTATTCTCATCCTTTTCAACAAACAAAGCCCACGCTTTGTCTTTACGTTATTCGAAGAGAACGGACATACGCGACAAGACAAGATGTCCGGTACAGAACGTCCAGAGCGTAGCAGAAATGCCAAAGCCCAAGCCAGACATAGAGCAAAAAGAAAGGCTTACATTGAGCAAGTACGTACCAATTTTGTCTGATGCCTTTTTTTCACGACTGATCTTGCTGTAGCTCGAGCAAACGGTCACTAAATTGCAAACTGCTATGGGTGTTACCCCAGAGCAAGTTTCTGCTCTGCCACCACCTTTGGCCAAAATTCGGGAGCTCGAACAAGAAAACGCGCGCCTTGGAAAAGAAAACGAAGACTTGCGTCGTCTGCTCGCAGAATCTGGTATTCCTATCAACGGACCTACTTCTTCAAACAGTGGAGGTTATGTGCCATCCCCCAACTCGTACAATAGTGCTGGACGCGGTATGCAGCTCAATCGGACCTTGACTGGGGGTAGCCCTGTCAATGGAAGCGGTCCAGGCGTAGCTTTTCACGACGCACGCAATCTGACAGACTCCTATGGTGGACTCAAGAGGAGAAAAATGAGCTCAGAAATGGACTCGAATTTCCCGTCTGAGAATACTGATCTCAACGCTCTACGCGCGCCACCGCCTCTTACTATCCCGCATCATTCTTCCTCGTCGCAACACTACCCATCGTCGCATCCATCGTCGCATCTCCCGTCTCCGCACCCTACTTCAGCACACGGTCCGCCACACCATCACTTCAGTAATATGGCAACGTCTCCGTTCCAAATGCCGAATACACCAGGCGCGTCAAGTGCGACGAGCAGTCCCCCGTTTTCGGCGAGTTTTTCACGTTGATAAATGTGGTGGTGTATTAACGAGTCTCGTATGTGCTACTGTCCTCGTGTTTCTCTGCACTTTTGCTTCCTTCTTCTCTTTCTCCCGCGCTCCAGCCCGCTCAAATGCAAAATTCTACCGGATCTGTATCCCACTCACCAGTATCGCAACTCGGAAATCTTAGCCGTCCGGGCACGAGCAGCTCTGTGAGCTCCATGCACCCGTACAGTCACGGCTATGTCAAAGTTGAGGAAGAAAACTATCATTCATCACACCACAATGCTCATCACTCATCGCATTCGAGTGCGCCTGCGTCTACCGGGTACACTCTTCCGCCGTTCGATGCGATGGACCCCACCCTCGCTGGTCCTGGGTCATGGCAAAATGCAAATCATGGTGGCTTCTCGACTGGTGATCGCGGTGGTCCGGGAGGCTTAGGCCGGTGATCATTCCTCCTCCTTTTCATCGACCAGAGCTATTCGCTCAACATAGATGTGTGTAGATTTGAAAACAACTCCTTGAACTGGCGACTTATGGAAGCACGGACTTCCGCAATTTTGGCGTAGGCAATTTCTTTGCTGTTTTCGGGCGGATGTCGGACTGGCTTGGAATACAGAAGAGGAGGTGTGTATTGGTATTTATTACAGACTTCGCTTGCGGACTTGGTACTATTCCACCTAAAATCACACTAAACGGTCGACGTTATGTCCTATCCTATCATCGTTCTATACTTGTGGTAATACCTTCTTTTTCTCTTGTCTGACCCTCTCTTTTCCTCTCTCTCTCTCAATATACAAATGTCTCTGTGCTTTCAATCTATTGTCTTTTCATGCTATCGTGTATCCTGGTTTTTCCCCTCTCGTCGTCTCTTTCCTTGTGCTCAAACTCGATCTCTACTCCAATACCTTATCACAGTTACCCTTACACATTACACTACCTATCGCTGTCCTATCATCGCACATGTTCACCAAATACATAGAAAGTACTACTATCCTTCATGGTTCATGCGATTTTCGAATTTTTTGTCCAGTGGCAGCAAATTCCTCTTATATGCGTGCTCTGTGTTCGATGCAAATCTCGAAACGCAAGGCCGTAAAGCTCTGCTTACCTCGGGTCTATCTATGTATATCATCTCGATGTTACGAAACGATACCTTACGGTACGTGCGCAGAGCAATACAAAAATCTTGGTTCTTCTTCCAGACATCTGAATTAGATCTGGAGATAATTGCAGTGGGGATTCCAGGAAATTCTTGAAGGTTGGATATGTCAGCCAATAACGATATGCACTGATGGTACCTCCTGCCGAGGTATTAATATCCAATCCAGCAGCCTTACTTAGGCAGCCTCCCGTTTATACCTGGTTCGTACTTGGGTGTGACTTCCTTCTGATATCCCAGTACAGTCCACCCGGAGTCGCAGAATTGGTTGACTACCACCGGCTTTTGGGAATCACTGAGTGCTGATAGGCCGGCGGGACAAAAGTCTTCAAGCCCACGACGGGGTTATTCGAACGTCAGCAATTCTATCCAACTCAAAGATCTTCCACAGCTGTTCGTCATTTCATCTCCTCGTCTCAGTAACGAGATCATAATATAACATGATATTCATTGTGCAAAAATGACGAGAATAACGAAAAAGCTGGGACAGTTCGCTCTAATCTGCTTCAATCTGCTGTTATGGAATTGATTTCAGCATGCTACGGGTCCGAGAACTCGACGACTCGACGACGATTGACACAGTGTATAAGAGCATAAAGAACATGTTTCGTACATACATATACATATGTAACATAATTTGCCATATAAGGTAGAGGAACTTGCATCGGTCATTGTATATGTCAACTAAATGTGGTTGATTTCGATTCGCTTTGACCGTTAGAAAAAGTCAATCCCCTCAACCATATTGGCCTGGACAACTTTCTGGCTCTTGCCCTCCAAAGCCGCTTTTCGTTTCATCTCTTCTCTCTCCTTGATAGCTGCGCTCAATGCAAGCACCCGCCGTTGTCCTAGACTCAATTCAACGCGTCCATGATGGGAGGTACCCACAGTAGAGAGACCATCAGTAGAAGCATTGGAACCCAAAGGGGAAGCGGAGTCGGAGGAAAAAGGATTCTTCATTGGATTGGCTGTTTTCCCTCCAGACCTGGTGTCCTCTTTATCAATTCCACGAATGCCTAGCATGCAAGCTCCGAAGGTGAGAGCTATTATCTTTGCCACTTCCTCGTCAGAGGCATACCGGCCAGGTCCTGTGGTACTCTTCCCTTCGATCAGGACAGGGGATGTAGAAGGACCGGGAGTTGTGCTTCTGACTGAACTCTTCTCTCTCGCGTGAGTAGATGAACGACGGAGAGGAGGGCGACGTGGTAAAGGCGAGGCGACTGATGAAGGAGAAATCGAAGCAGGAGAGCCTTTACCTAGATCTTTCAAGCTATGTTTCTTCTTGAGCACTGGGCCGGAACCTCGGTTTTGGCCTGCAGAGGATGGTGTAGCTGGAGCGGTATCGATACGGCAGCCGTATCTTTCCCCAAGATCATTCCGGATACCTTGTGCTCGTCGGCGAGCATATAATTCCTCAAGTGGCAAGATACGGAGTTCAACCCGATCCAGTGCGCTGTTCTGTGTTACTTCATGTATATTTTCCATCTGGACCTTGAGAGCACCAACCGCCGTCAAAGTAATTGACGCGAGGATAATGGCCGGACATGGTGAAGCGGGATGAGCAAGATTCATGAACGCCTCTGAGTGTAACCAATCGTAATTGAAAGCGTAAGACACTGAGTTGTCCTTACTTAGTTGCAGGCTCACTGCCATGGCTGTGGGGAATTTCGGTGCTGCGCGCGCTATGTCAGAAGCAGCTGAGCCTTGTGCGAGATTGTCAGCGCTTTGAGGATGTCTGGTAGACGCAAAACTAGAAGCACAAAAGGGAAGATAAGCTGTACGAAGGTCGTCCATCCTGTTTTGAGATAAAGACAAAGCGTCAAATTCGTGGCCAAGAATGGAGATTTCATGAGCCTGATCAAAGTCGTCAGTACGAGACTCCACGCGAAGTGCAGTCAAACTCACAGTTCGAAAGTTTCCGCCAACGATCTTAGTTGAAATCGAATGAAGTCTGTAATATTTCAGGATCGACTGGATTGCAACTATTCCTGGATGGTCGAGCAAAGCTTCTCCCTCTAAATTGTCCGAAATAGCGACGTCGTCTTGAGCAGCCAATCTTTCATACCATGATAAAACCTGTTTGCCCAGTGAGTACCTATTGGGCTCTTACACAAGAATTGTATGATCTCACACTAGCCACATCGATCGTAATGTAGCAAGGTCGAGCCTCCGCGCATGCGATAGCATGCATCAGTCCCGAGACCGAATACAAATTGGTGGAAATGCCGGATCTTTCAAGCATGGCAGCTGCGAGAACACCGATTTTTGTGGCGGGAATCTCCACACACATTTAAGTCAACATTGAAGATTTAAAAAAAGTACAACCACTTACTCCAATTGTCACACGACTTTGATCCACTCCCGCAGTGACAAACTTCGTAAGAAGTTCCTTAGCATGTTCTACGATTACCTGGAGAGCAAGTGACGTAGTGTTGGAAGGTCGATCCGATGTGTCTCTTTCACCATGACCTAGTTTCACTAAGGCTAATCGTGGGTCGATGAAAGTGAAATGTGGTCCAGGAGCGTAGTCCATCATTGTGACACCTATTTCAACAAGCTGGAGTATATATGAATAGGGAACCGTAGTGGCATTCGAGAGGAGGCCTGTAAACGAACCAATTGATAAAATACATGTATGCCTATAAATAGCATCTCTGGGTCTCTCTGAAGAGGATTCTTGGTCAAGTGATATCTGGTCGTGAATTACTTCAATCAAAGAGTACACCAATTTCAGACTGGAACGTACTTCTCATATGAGTCCACTACTTTCTGGGTTGCAGAGAACAAGTGGTATTCACCGTTGCGGTCTTTCCTGATCGTTTGAAGAGCGACCTCTGGATTTAATCCTGATGAATTTGATCGTCGTTCAAGCAAGGCTACCACATTCCGCAATGAGTATCAATGGAACAGGATTTGAAGTTACTCACTGTCATAGTCGGTTGTTTCCGCAATGATAGGAATACCAGAAAGCCGTATCGATTCATGTAACGTCGGCCGCCACTCCGGGACATCCACCACCTGAATCTGCTGTAATTTGAGACGTTTGCTCGGAGGAACGGCCGGTAAAGAGCGAATTGTTCTCGCAGGTTTATTGCATGAAGTTGAATCGGCGACGGACATTTGGAAGATTGTAAGGTTCAAAAGGTGAAAGGCAAAATAGCGTTGACCAGCCCCCCGCAATGCCTATATATATTCAGGACAGGATGTAAAGGCAGCAGACCACCTGAAGGAACAATGAGTTGCCAATTGTGGTCCAAGAGCATGTCCCACAAGAGTGGACAATCACTTCCACTACTAACTATTGTGATCCTGAAAGGTCCAATCATGAACCATACAGGCCTTACCTTGTCAAGGGGCTTTTCGTCAGTCCAAGCGCTTCGAGAGATCTCAATTTCGAAGTCACTCACCAGTAGTGGTCCCCATTTGTACATCGGAGGTTTGAAGTAGGTTGATCAGCAACCTGACGTGTAAGGAAAACACGGACCCAGAAAGGAAGTAAAACAACAGTTTAGACCATTCTAGCGAGTCTTAGAGCGAGACAGGATAGCGCGAATTCTCCAAAGATTGTTGATATCAGTCTACCTACAGGATACGAACACTACTGTAACATTATTCAAGCGTATTTGCCCTCCGATTTGGTACTGTTGAGAGGTTGACCGTAAGGCATTTCATAGGCAAAACCCAAATGACCACCATTGAAGCTCGGCGGTCCAGGTGACAAACCGGATGCTGACAACGTCGACGAATTCAAAGACACCTTGCTGTAGTTTCGAGGCTTAGAGAACCAGTTAACCCTCGCCCTACGCGCGGAGCGTCTTCCAGATGTGGAGTTCGTGGCAAGCGCACTGCGACGTCTGTTGGGGAAACCAGGACTTGAACGTGAGTCTGCCGCTGTCCGGCTATTCCCGGAATTTGCGCCGCTACTGCGCTGTTGTGATACGACTACGTTCAAATAAAGCGGACTGAAATATGGAGAAGCATATCCGTCAGGGGCAGGGACTCTAGTATAAGGGTGTCCACCACTCGCGGCTGCCATTTGTGAGCACATGGTCGCTGGATGATACGGGTCTGTGCACTGTCGGTAGTAGGTGTAGACAAGAAGGGAGGTGAACGCCGATGGGAGGAAATAGAACGTGAACACATATAGGATCTGAGACGAGGATTCCGAAGACCAGGCGTTGAAACATTCTAGATAATTTGATGAGGGGATGCAGATAACCTCCATTCAGGCGAACTTACGCCTTTGAGCATCTTCAGGACTGATTGCTGGGTTAACAAGCGTGTCGGCGTTCCTCTGCTAGAACCCGATGTGAACCCCAAAAGAACATAGAAAGAAAACGGGCTTCTCACGTAGAGCAACTTGACGACGACGATCTTTCCCCTGTTTGCAACGGAGACACACTGATTGACGACATCCTCCTAGAAACTCGTGAGTTTGAATGTAGCCTGGTTATAGAAAGCTCCGAAGACGGACGGCAAACTCAAAGTAAGCAAATGCAACAAGTACACCTGTGATCGTAACAGCCAATGCAGATCCAAATGCCAGGTGGACATATATCCGAATGAGACGTAGTCGGCGCTGTTCGACTTTGTTATCATCATTCCATTATGGGAGATTCGGGTAAAGCCCACCATCACCGTGCTGACGATACCGAATATCTCCACCAGGCCTGTACTGACATACATCAATCCTACTGTAGCGAAAATGGCGGTGCGTTTTCTGGAATGAACTGGCAGGAGAAATAAGTATGCTGAGAGTCGAGGAATTAAAAGGAGGGTTAAGAACGTACGCGCATTGTCAACTTGTTCCAGCTCGTTGAATGAGAATGCCTAGTCGACAATGAATATTTACTTGTAAGATAAGAGTATACAACATGAACTTGCAATTAACAAAGCTCTATGAATGAATTTTGATACGTGAGGACAGATATCGGATAAAGAGCGAATGCGACATACGAGAAAAAGTATCGGATCAAATTGATGGAAGCCACTGAGATAAACCTCAGATGGGGTCCATTACGAGAAAGGAAGGAACCACACCTATAATTATGAGCTTTCTCCAATCCGTCTCATACACCTGTGCAAAGAACGAATCCTTTTCAACTACCCGGGACTGCAGAACTGATACATTCATAAAGGGCATTAAACAACCATCCAGATTCGATACTGCAATGGGACGTACGTTGGCGTCCATATCTAGTATTATCATCTGGTCCAGGAATGAGCTTAGAACTTTGTAACAACAAACCAGTCACCTTCAAGTTGGAGAGGGGGCGGTGGAATTCTGCGGGTTGCTACCATCGTTCAACGATGTTTCTTCCTTGCTCTGTTACACAATAACCAGTACCGTGTGGGGAGGTTTTTTTGAATCGCCATCGTTATTTAAGAATCTTCGGATAGCGGCCGGATCACATTTACGGCGATGAATGTGATAGGCGCTCCGTCCACATTGAGTTGGAGGCCGGTAGCAGTGTTTGGTACAGCCTCCGGCGGAACTCGAGTCGCGGCTCGAAGCGTTGAGTACTCGTATCCGAGGTCGGAGATAGCCTACAGTCAGTGCAAGAGTATTCCACCGAAGCCCAGCAGTCAGAAGTTAGAACTAGCAAGAGGAAGAAGTTATCTAGAAAAATTGCGAATGAACAATGGTCTAGAGTGACAATAAGGCTGCCGGTGATTAGCCGACATCTCATCACTAAGTACTGCGCTACACATCTTGCTTACAACCGTCATCCTCACTATTGCTGTTAACCTTTGTTTTATCCTCTTTTTAATCACCTCAGAACCCGATTTCTGCGAGTTTTTGTCCTTCTAATCCACTTTCCGCCTACAATATGCTCAATTCTCGTTCGCCTCCTACTGGTGTGTACAACAATCAAATCTTGGTTATCACAAATGATTCACCTATCCACCCAACAGGCGCTTCGCCGTCCTACGTTTCTCGACTTTCTGCGGGCAGAAGTTTGAGATCCATTGTGATGCTCTGTGGGTATCAATGATTCATGACTTTCGTGATGCTCTAAATCTAAATCAACAACCTCTTAGTCGCTTTCCTGAGCGCCTTGTACACTTTGTTATCGTACGTAGACATCCTGTTTGACTTCTTTGCTGAACCTGATTTCGAGTTTTAGAGCTGTTTGTAAATTTCAATTCACAAGAGTCTCGCTCATGATGATACTGGCAGATTGGAAATTTCCGGAGCATCAGTATCGATAGAGGACGTGCGTTAACTATCACCTTGATTTGTGTATCCCTGCTTACTCTGCCTTTCACGCAGAAAATGAGTCGAAGCTGGCGACTTTCTCATTAGTCTTGGGTATCCTCTACATCACTGTCTTCGCATTCGAAGTGGGTTCACGACTCACATTAAACGCCATTTTACTTATCATCGCTCTCAGACTTTCGGCATTGCTGCTACGGTGACTGTATGTCTTTCAACATCTGGGTCTTCTAGAATTACAATAACAACTGTATGTAGCAACGACAACAACTTGTTCACGTCTACGCTATGTTGTCTTTCGCGACAGTGTTAATCGCTGCTGGTGGCGGACTGTTAAACGTTATTGTCCATTTCACGATGAAAGTATGTTCCTGCTTCCTAATCTACCGGGGTTACATCGAACATATCTTGACAGAACGATATCATTGATGAATGCACGAATCTTGTCACTGGAGACGATGTGGTGTTTTATCCTTTCGGATTTTTCGGACCTGTGAGTCACAGTGTCATTGACGCAGCCGATGCGAGAAACTGTGAGTGAGATTGTTCTGCAGTGGTACCGTATCGTTGACCAAGGCTGTCATAGGGTGTCAAAGTGAATGGGACCATGATTCGTGGGCTGACGTTGTCGAATTGCTGATCCTCATTTGTGCGCAGAAGTGTTGTTGAACTCTTGCTTGCAAAGCTGATATTCTGTCGCAGTTCTCTCCATGATGTTCAGCCTATTTTCCTACGCTTATTATCGTCAACTTCTTGACCCTACTAGCGCCGCCAATGTCGTTCGCGCACCTATTCGCGCACCTCCTTCAGGCTTTCCCTCTCACTATAACCCGGCCTACAACGCTTCTGTCCCAAGCCTTGGATATCAATATGGTCCCTACGGTCAACAGCCTTACGGACAGTTCGCTCCACCCCCTGGCCCTCCTCCCCCCATGGATGCTGCTGACAGCAAACCGCCTGGATATGCTAGTGGGCCTGGTTATGGATACGAGATTGATGACAAGGCCAAGGAGAACCCTTTTGCAGACTTCGATGAACATGTTGACAAAGCTGGTGGTTCACAGGAAGAGCACGATGTCACTAGTCGACCTGCTCCTGGTGGAAGGGATACTTTTGTTTGAGGGATGAAGCTATCGTCAGACCTTGTATGATACAGTACACCCTACGTGGGACTCGCCTTGATCTATTGGACATTTCGTATATAGTGTATTTTTGTCTATTACTGGATATCTTGCCATCGTGTGATTTTTATCACCACATTCGTCAAGTGTGCTTTTGAAGGGCGCCTACTCTTGCGCGTCTATCGATAGGTAAAATTTCTAGCCAACTTGAACATTTATCGATATCTACGGAATGGGCTTCACATATATCATAGGTGAGATTGGATGACATTCGGAGAGATATTTTTAACCGTATTTTGCTAGAACATATGGAAGAAGATGACGAGAATTCGAAAGTTGTACCACCCTGGGTCGAGTTAGAGTACGCGGTCGGTTTTACGACGAAGTTCTTTCCATTTCCCAACTCCTCTCAAACTTTATCGTATTTAGCACATGCGTCAACTTGCAGGGGCCGAATCTCAAGTCTACTTCGCACACCTATCGAAAAATTCATCGAGGTCCTTGAACGCCAAATTCGCCGAACTCGTCTCGGATGGTCAAGCAGAAGCGGTTTGTCACGAATCTGGCGTGTTGGACTTAATCAAAGAAAGATTGGGTGGGTCATTGGAGAAAGTCTGCCTGTTGGACCCAAAAGCAGAAAAGGAACTTTCCCCGGAGGATGGAGATGGACGGTTTGAATGGTTTCTGTTCGGGGTATGTCTTTTGCCCATTCCCCCAAGAGCATTGAACGAAAAAAGGTTTTCAGGGAATACTAGGTATAGTAATAATCTTATTGCGCTCAATGTTTCTTGTCGCTGACATATACATGCCTATGTATCTGATATGTACAGGCGATGATCCACCAAGGGATAGAACGGCTGAATTACGAGTCATGGGCTTTCCTGCGCGTCATCTTGGCCCAACGCAGATGACTACGGATACAGCATTGGGTGTCACTAAACGCGTCGTACATGACAAAGGTACGATATACGTCTGTATCCAGAGTAAGCGTTGATTTATGGTTCGTCTAGTCCCACTCAACAACATTCCCTACATTGTAAGTAAATAGGTCAAATTTTCAAAAGCTGGATTTGTGCTAAGTCGCATATTATTCAAGGATCATCCTACAATAAAATTCAATGCGAAAGTATGCTCATCCTTTTCTATGGCTAACTCTTTGACTATATACTACAAATGCAGGACAGCGTCGAAATGCCTTTCAGTGCGTATTCTTCCTCTCTTCGGTGTTTCTCACTTCTGACATTACATTTGTATGTCTCCAGAGTACATCGCTGAGAATGGTCAACCGCTTCTCCCTCCTGGAATGCGTGAACTTTTGTTCGAAGACATGAACAAGGGATTTGAATTTTGAACGGACCAAGGTACTCTGGATTCAACACGATGCGGTTGTGGTTGGCATTCGCTGTGTACTTTGTTGTTAATCTCAGGGAGACTATGTATAATAAATATATGTATTCTGGGCGTCTTGGCTGATTCTAGGGGTACTATGGTTAAGTGTGTTGCAGCCGATCAAGAACTATCACATCCTAGAATCGAACATATTGCGACTTTGAGAGTTACGAGACCGCTAGCGGCAGCTAGCCACTGGCAACCCACACCTGGCCCTTCTTGAGCTTAGTGAAGAATTACAGTATTACTAATAGTAACGGTAACACTCATTGTTGCGGTGCGGTGCCGCTTCAAGGCACGTGAGGAACAAGAACTTGAAGGTCTCCTCCTTTAGCTTCCTGAACATATATGCCTTCCTTTGAAACCGCTACAGCCAAATTATAGCTCCCAGTAATCACACTGCCATCTAGCGGATGCTACCGCGCCTTCAACTGCAATTCTTTACTCATACTCTTATCAGTCCCTGATTGGAATCATAATGACCTCTGCAATGCCCGCAAGATCCAATTCTTCCGTAGATGGTTCAAACGACGATGAAGCTAAACCTTATATCATTGCTTCGGAAATCGGGAGGGGGAGCTTCGCCATAGTATACAAGGGCTACCATGAAGTGCGCAGTGCCCCTTATATGTTCGTTGAACGAATTTCAATGTTGTTCTACAGGAAACTCATAAGCAAGTCGCCATCAAGACTGTTAAACGAGACAAACTCTCTGCGAAACTGTTTGATAATCTCCAGAGTGAAATCCAGATCCTGAAGCTTTCGTCTCACCGCCATATAACTCGATTGATTGACATTGTTGTGTGTAGCAGCTCACTTATCAATGATTTGATTTGTTCGCTCAACTTCCGCCGTTAGCAATCCCAACACAATATATACTTAGTGATGGAGTACTGTTCAGGTGGCGACCTCACCCAGTATATCAAGAAACGGGGTCGTGTCGAAACTTTGGAATACATACCGAGACCTGGAGCTGCCCCGCAGTACTACCCTCATCCTAGAACTGGAGGTCTCGATGAAATCGTTGTACGCAGCTTTCTCCGTCAACTGGCCCGAGCTTTGAAATTCCTTCGGCAACACACTCTCATTCATCGGGATATCAAGCCTCAGAATCTGCTTCTGAGTCCCGCTTCTCTCGAAGAAATGGCCCGTGGTCACCCACTTGGTGTTCCAATTCTGAAAATTGCAGACTTTGGATTCGCCCGCTCGCTTCCCAAAACCATGATGGCTGAAACATTATGTGGATCACCGTGAGTTTTCCTTGACTTTGCTAAAAATCATTAGTTTCTATCTCTGGTCGCCTTCATAGACTCTACATGGCCCCGGAAATTCTTGGATACAAGAAATACGATGAGACAGCCGATCTCTGGTCTGTAGGGGCCGTTCTTTACGAAATGTCTGTCGGCAAACCACCATTTCGTGCTCAGAATCACATTGAACTGCTAAAGAAGATCGAAAAATCCAAAGGCATCAAATTTCCCGACGAGGATCCCACTTCTTCTGCAGCCAAAAGTGGGGGAGGAGGAAGTGAAGCTCTTCCCGTTCCAAGTGACATCAAGAAACTCATCCGAATGCTGCTTAAGCAAAAGCCTGTCGAGCGTGCGAGTTTCGACCAGTTTTTTGGAAGCACCGCAGTTGCCAAAAGCAAGTTCCCAAGGCAGAAGGCGGACGCAGATTCGGAAGCATTACCAGTGTCCTCGACGTTGAGCGGGGCTACGAGCACGGAAGGGAGCAGAAATGAAGCAGAGCCGGAGCAAGGTGCCACTTGGCCTGTCAGACCTGTCACTCCCGAGTCTCACAAAGTAATTCCTCCGGAAGTACTAGATGAGAAGGCTATGATTCCTCCTAGTAAGTTCAATTTCCGTCGGACGTCGACATTGGGTGAACTGGGAAGCACTCCACCTTCAAATGATACAGCGACTCCCAGAGAACCGTGAGGGCATATTCTCATTCATTGTGACACCCTTTTCATTAGTATCTAGGCCTTCGCAGCCACGGCTTGTATCTAGACAGTCATCAGCCAGTTCAAATCGTAGTGCTCGTCCACGAATACCCGCGTCGAGACCCCTTTCTATTGACAGTTCCGTCATACCTGGAGAAACTGACGAAGATGGGCTATTACGGCGAGAATACGTACTTGTAGGAGACACTCGTGCAGTCGAGTTCAATCGGGCAGTGGATGGTAAAACGGTTCAAAGCCTTGCAATAGTAATGACTTAACTCATGCTTATATGATAGAACTTGAATCAGTTCCGCGACGACCTCTGCAAGAACGACGCGTACTTCCTTCGCCTTCTTTAGAAGATTATCCCCCCTCACCCGTTAATAATCAATCTCACGACATAACTTTTCCTCCACCGCCTAGTGCTATCTCTGCTCCCCCTCTGTCTTCCTCTCCGTCGAGTTTAGCTTCTCGCGCCGCTTCGCATGCCCTGAACCGTGCACTTAGCTTGGCCTCCAAGAAGCTTTTTGGCACCACTCAGACCCAACATCATCGTAAATCGTCTTCGACTCCAGTAACAACCAGACCACTTAGCTCGCCATCTTCTCCAAGACGGCCCCAGATTCTTCCGCTGGGCGCAGAGGAGCGCGATCCGCTGGAGGATGATCTCCTCAGGGCTTTAGAGGAACTTGCTCAAAAAACGGAAGTTTTGACACATTGGGCGGACGAGATGTATGACTATGTCAAAGCAGTCCCACAGAGTGCGTACCCAGTCTTCTATCTGCTGCCCACCCTCACGCTCACTGTCATAGAGCCTTTACCCGATCCTAACAAATTCATCAAGCGTGAAGGTGAAGCGGATAAAATAGCCAGGAAGCGGAAACATGCCGATATGGAGGCGGAATACAACGCCGTAACATGTGTTGCTGTATACATGCTCCTTATGTCCTTTTCACAAAAAGGCATCGATAAGCTGCGAAACTACCAGGAGCATATGAGCATGCGGCATCCAGACGGCGATTTTATGTTCAGCGAAGGTTTCGATGACGGTACGCGTGTGAAGTTGAGAGCTGCCCATGCTTTAAGTTTTGCTAACTTGTGTTCCAGCCTTATCATGGTTCAAAGATCATTTTATCAAGTGCAATGATCGCGCTGCCCTCGTCAAAACGTGGCTGCCTGCACAGTACGATGGTCCCAAAAGTTGGCTCGACCAATTAGTTTACGATCGTGCATTGCTATTGGTATGCTTCTCGATCTCAATATCTTAATATCTATTTGTTGTAATGAGGGGTAATCATTGACAGAGTCGTACGGCTGCAAGGAAGGAACTGTTAGATCAGGCTACTACTCCTGACGAATGCGAGAAGTTGTACGAGGAGTCACTTTGGTGTTTATATGCACTGCAGGATGACCTCCTTCAAACCGGTAATCCTTTCATGGCGGAAGATCAGGCGACAATCGCAACTTGTGAGTCTCTGCGTGTTGTTCCATGGCCGTATGTTTCCAACTGCAATCATAGGGATCAAAAGGACCAAGCTCCGCCTTTTCAGATGTCGTGCGCGAATGGCCATGAATGATCGGGACCGACTCAAAGATGCGCGCGCGGACCAGAATCTTGCTGATGTCGCGCGGATCCCTGCTCCATGGGATGCTAAGCCTTCAGCGAAGGTCAATACCCCGTCGTGATTTATTTATATTCGCTGCATCACATCTTTCTCTGCTTTCTGCTCTTCCAAATGCCAGAATCTTCTCGTATCTTAAACATTAATATCTCTTTCTTCTCAATGTCAATGGTTTTCTCGGTAATTCTTTTTTTGCATATCATTCTTTGCCTGTTGTCTGTTGTTAACTATTCTACATATCATCGCATCATGACTATCAATTTTCTTACTGCATCGGTGTATTCCTTCTGCTACTTGCATACTCTGGCATTCATTAGATCCTCACTTGTATATGTATAATTATTTCACTTTTCATATCACGTTGGACAATGATTTAGGATTCAGCGCAAAAAAAAGAAAGTAAATAAGACTAAGTCATACAGTAATTACAATTAGAAAAGCGTGGTATGTACAATACTGTAAAAGCTGTAAAAGTGGAATGAACAACGATGCGAAGCGATACTCGATTTGTTTATACGTTGAGAAGTTGTTTGAAGGGGACCAAGGGATTTACAAAAGAGAGGTATTAGGAAGGTAATTTATACATATGTACTTCCAAGATTATTTCTGGCATGCGTCGCGTGCTTCCATAGAGATGTTCGTCAGTCATAGGGTGCCGTCACGACAAGAAAATTCTACGCATCTCCTGCGTTTCCTGGCAGACAGTTCTCTGAGTTTGCGAATGTTCACTTAGTCAGAAACATGTTTGGAAAGAAAACTCACTAATCTCTTAACTCAAGGCGACATGCTTTTCTCAATGATCTTCCTCATGGGATTTTGACTAGCCGGCATTGAACCCGATCGTTCCAACCTATCGAACAGCACGAACAGTTTCTCCATTTCCTGTTCTTTCTCCTCTTCAGTCATATCGGCAGTAGCAGATACAGTAGGCCCAGTGGGCGCATACGTTCCCGTGATCGGATTTATTTCGCGTTGCCCGGTGGTCAAGGACGAAGGATCGGGAGCAGAAGAAGATTGGGAAGTTGAAGGAGGAGGAGGTGCAGACATGACACCTTTATTGAAAAGAAGGCCCGCAACATGACCATAGCCAAATAAGCTGGAAAGTAACGCGGCTGAAAAAAAATGAGTGATCCGGAAAGCAGATCATATAAATATGAATTACTGACCGTCAGAATCACAGGCTGCATAGAGCATTTCTCCCACTGCATCTTTCAGCCTGGTATGATAAACGCTTCCTAATAATCTGATGCACCTCCCTAAGAAATCTGCCCTTTCATCCAGTGGATTTGTCCTATCAAGATCAGGAGGGACAGTCCATTCCCGCATCCTAACCCGATTCGATTCATCCGCTAGACAGAGCCGGGTGCATAGGACGATCAGGGGCGACAGAATATCATCTAATGAGGTATCCGAGGGTGCCCCGGTTGCTTCCAACTCCTGCTTGAAAGCCTCTCGGACTTCTTGTGAGTCTGGATCTGAGTTGTCAGGGAAGTGATGCGAGAAGGTAATCTCAAGTAGATCGTGTGTACGTTGGAAAACATCATAAGAGGTGGAGGGAGGGCTCGGTGATGGCGATCGTGAAAGAGATTTGCGACCAGCAGATATGACCGATAGAGCACGGTCCAGGGTGCTTGGCTTGATCGAGGTGGTGGAACGTCTATCTGGAGATTCAGAAGGCCCCAGAGTAGGACTTCCCATTACAGGTGAGCTGGAAGCAGAATTTATATTTGTCGATTTGCGACTTGAAGAAGTCCGACTTGAGGTAGATGAACGACCCGTAGCAGGAGGGATCATATTGAACCATATCGGTCGCAGAGAAGGATTAACTGGTATAAGGATTAAAGCATGGATGATATGCGTCAAGGGGGCGACAAGCGGCATAGGAAATGTAGGCGGTATTGTGTGATAGGCTCGTAAGAGAGGCGGAAGGAGCCTGTAAAGAAAATGTTTGGCGTTGATGTTCACTTCAAAACAGGACGACGAACCCTTCTAGCTTCACACTCCACGAGTCGTCCCACTCTTTAGCCTCGCTCGAGGGTTCACTGTCGACCATCTGTCGAAATTAAGTTGAACCAGCAATACATTTGAGGAAGATAATGAGTACCTTGGGGTAATGCAGCAAAATGTTGAACGCAATCTTAAGAAGATCCGTCATTGCGTCCCGCGCAAATTTCGTTCCTGCTAGAATGCTGACCATGGTTGCGTCTAACTTAGCGGCAATGATATCGACAATGTTGCGCCCTTGCCGTTTCTCTTCTATTAATGATTGGATGAAGGCTGATCGTGAAACCGTCAAGAAAAAGAGTATCCGAGCGAGTGTGAATATCTGTTCTGGAGTCGTCGCTTTCTGAATGGAACGACTGAGGACAAGAGGAAGGACAGAAATGAAGCAGCTCACATCCAGCATGGACACGCAGACGTCTCCGCCACCGACTTCTTTTGAGATTAACGTCTGCCGCGCGTGATCAAAAAGCAAAAGGGTATTCGCTATACACCTCAACGCTTCCGTGGATGCTTCTGGTTCGTCCTTGAGAGAAGCTGAAAGGGATAACAGTGTCGACAAGTTCCCTGCCTCAGATAATGGTTCAGAACCAGAGGGTATCCTTCCGAGGGTCTTCACAGCGAGTAGTGCTTGCCCCGCATCTAGAAAAGCGATGAAGTATAAACTCGAAATCAAGTGGATTAGGAACCTTCACACCCTTTGCAGCTAGCCTGGATTTGGGACCTAGGATTTTCAGATCTTTCAAGAGAAGCCTGATCAGTTCTGCGCGTGAGGATTGATTAAAAGTGAAGGGAAGTGCTATTATTGGGGTTAGAACGTTCTGCCCTGTTCTGAAGATTGATACTCACCATTGATTATAGACTGGAGTACAGATGTCACCTGAGACCGTGGCGTCGAAGACGATAGCTCAGTGTACGTTTGCAAAACGTCCGCCATGGCGGGAGGCAAGGAAACGAAAGTTCAGAGATTGCCGAAACAGCAATTGCCATCGGGCCGTAAAAAGCTGCCTTCGAACTCTAGAATCATCAATCAAGCGCAAATCTTTGTTACCAGGGGGTCAATTAACAGCAGTTTTATAGATACAAAGACATGAACGACAAAACGAATCGCAGAATGCGTCAGAGAACATAGATGCTACATAGATTAGACTAGACTCTAAATGCCACAAAAGAAACAAAACAGAAGATGCGGGGAAGCAGGTGATTAAATGATACAATATCCACAACTTTCGATATATTATTAGACCAGCAGGATGACAGAGCAATAACAGTCCACGACGACCCAGCCGTCCAGGGTATCATCTGAAGATATTTTCGTTTGAGAACCTAGGATTTACTGTCGCATGACAACAGCTAAGTTCATTGCACCAAGGACAATGTCCCAAGCCAGATCGAGTGTATCCCACAGTTCGGAATCAAACAAGCCCAAAACGACCATGTCCTGCCACAGATCTTTGACGTGGGCAGTATATGTTGTCAACGTCTGCAAGTTGTGACCTGATGCTTCACACAAGTAGAGGGACAATTGGTGAAGGGCCGGTCCTGAAGACATGGTTGCTCTTACAGCGCTGTGCGACAGGTTCGCAAGGAAACTTGGGGGAACAGGGAAGAGTGCCTTGAGCACGCCGTCTAACCGATGGTCGTACATGAACGAGCGCAAGACGGTGAAGGCAGCTGGTGAAGGAACAGACATTGGTATGACAGGAAGATGAAGGGTATGTGAAACAGCTGTATTAGGGGTGCGAAGCTCTGGAAGACGCGCACATTGTGCAGCAAGGACTAGTGAATGAACAGGAACCATGATGGCCTGTGTATCATGCGAAGACTTGGACGAAGACACGGCCAGAACATGGGTAGGATAAGTAGGAGTTGCACGTGAAGGTGGTGCCCGCAACGGGATAGAAAGCGAAGGGGGCAAGTGCGATTTTGGGAGACTACTCGGAACATGGGAAGGAGCGAGAGAAGATAGACCAGCCATCATCCTGCATAAACGTGTTAAGGTAGAAGAGTGGCAAGAGACAAACGCGTGCTTACTGTGGTGCCTCCGACCGGAGCCTTCGGCGAATGTAATCTAGGGGGACATTGACAAGTTCTGGCGCAGCAGCGGCAATGGCTACTGGAGAAACCTCGATAAACTCGGGACGCGCCAGAGTCCGAGGTAGCTGTACACTGGACGACGAAGAGAAGGTCTGAGAATCACGTAGGCCGTGCGCGGATTTACCGAAAGGAATAGGTTGCGCGGACATTGGGTGAAGCATTTTTTTGAAAGGTGAATTGAGATGAACGAAATTGTCGAATAGCTGAGGAAGGAGAGCAGATAAATGAGCTGCGGGTATGGTAACGACACAAATCATTGCAGACGCGCTTTATATACACTTTTCTTCAGCGTCAAGCCAAAGTTGCTAAAGTGTATATAATCTAGATCGCAACAACTCTACATTCCCATTTTAGTAGGTATCAAAGAAACGACCTAAACGAGCAAAAAGGTCAACTATCAAATTTTTTTGCACACGCGCCACGCCCTCTCTTTCAAACTCACCTGAAAATCTTTCTTTGGACGTCCTTGTACGTTCTCATTTACTTTGTGCTTCCCATCATGCAAATGACCGTTTTCCTTAGCAATGGCGTTGTACTCTTTCTGGGTAGTCTTGAACCAACAAACTTCTATCCTTCTCAATTCCCGCTAATGTTTGATATTTCGTACTTTGTTGAAGGGGTGATTCCGCAGGACGATGAATCATTGAATGGGTCTTTTTGCCTGTCTTTGCTTGCAATCATGGGCGTTTAGCGATGCTGATGGACGTGAGAAAAGAAGGATTGGCGGGGATTCGGCTTTCCCCTGTTTTCCCCACGTCGCCCAATATGGACCAAAGCCCGTATCAGATTGAATTGTTTGTACTTGTACTCTGAATGGAATGTTTGCCCCGTGAATGTAAGATGACAAACATCTCTTCATCCTACTTGAGCTCTTCGACGTGCACTGAGTCAATGCGATAACAGGAACCTTCTTCCAATGACTCGACTACATCTGGATCCTTGAATTCTATCCAATCCGACCACTTCGATATTCAATTTACATCTTCCCCTTCCGGCTCAGTATCTCAAACAATCGGATTCCAATGCCCATTGTTCGCCTTCAATTACATGTGCTCATTATCCATTATTCAGCTCTTTAAGGTCTTGTGGGTTCTCTCGCTAAGCACTTCCAGGACCGACAGACCACCACCACCTTTTAATATGTTTCATACCTGTCGTCTTTTGACGCCTCCTCGTTCATTCAGTGGACCAGCTTGGACCCACAAAGTGCGGTTTTCGTGCGCCTCATTTTGTATCTCAGTCCGTATCGATGATCGTCCTATTGTTTTTTGCCCTAGGAATAACTGCAGGGAAGTGTTGGTATCAACATGAGGATTCAACATGAGGATTCAAACGGCAAACACTCGAGCCCTCTCAGATTTGAGCAGACTTAAGTCCGTCGCTTACCAGTGGCATTTCTTTTTACTCATCGTCGACGTTTCTATGCGACTCATTTTGTTATAGGGATGTTTCTGTAAAGCAAAGGAACTTTCTCTCTAAGCCTGGGCCTACCTTCTTCCATTCTGCGCTCAGAACGAGGCCCCGCGTATCATCTTCTCTCCGTGATTTCTAGACTGTTGGCCGGTCACTCGTACGAACTGCTCTTGAAGTCAATTTTAGGGTGTGTACCTAAGGACTTCACTGTTTCAGCCATTCATAGCTTAGTCCTTCACAGCTTTCCCGCCGGGTATGGTCATCCTGTATATCCTTGAGAGTCCCATTTTCGTCCATGTCGAAACGCCCTGCATATATTCGGGTTTGAGGAATATGTAGAGCCGGCCAGGCTGACCTACATGCGTACGTATGGATGGCTGTATGTCAACATCGTTTCTTCGATGCTTCAAACTCGAAGTTGCTCACAGAATCTAGTGTCAATCCATCAGAGGAGCAAAAATATCCCCGGGAATATGACAGTGTCCACACAGGTTTTGAACAGGCCTTTATTGTCCTTTTCGGGCTGTACACCATTACCTCTTGATGCGTCTACCCCGATAAGCCCATATGCGGGTGCGACAGCTTCCCGCCATGACTGCGAACAATACCTAGTGACTGCGATACATTCTGTTCGATGATCCGACATGAGGCTATCATTCCTGATTAGTCCTCTGAAAACGCCGCAACGTGATTATTTGAGAATTCACAATCTTTTCAAAGTGTATTCCGGCTGGTAAGGTCACACTGGGAATATCTTGATCCATTTTACGACTGGTGGCCGCCTGGCTATGCTATTGAATTCTCTACTATTCCCTTCTTGGAGCAGGCTATACAAGTTCAATTGGCATGCATGTGAGTGGTACACTCCTCTGATTACACTGTCACCCCAGGTAAACATGGAGTATATATTGGGGAAGTATTCCAAGACCCTCCTCAGCCTCCGCCTCGCAGAATTTATGTTGACTGAGTGGCAAGCTCGTGCATAGATGTCCAAGAGTCTGAATAGACCCAAGTTCTGTCCTACTCCCAGTGCAATTGTACAGTTGACTCCGGAGACGAGCTGCACTGCGGGTTACACTCCGTTTCTGCATCTGAAATGATTTAGATTGACCCGGAAGTGTCTCCATCCTCGTTCTACACTTTGCCATGTTCCTACCCAGAATTGATCTGAGGGCGCCATATTCACCACGAATTTCCATTGTTTTCGTGATTGCAAGATATCTTGTGCATTCTGGTAAATCGCGCTTCGAATATGAAGAGTTTTGAACAAGATCTGTTGATTACAAAGAGTGTACAAAGATATTTACGAAAAAAATACTGTATGAGCTGTCCGAAATTCGATTGAGATCTCATAAGAGACTGTACAGCTCTCAACTTCGAGGTCGCGAGCTTCGCCAATTCGTTCGCCTGGAAGGTCTCAATTACTGAGTGGCACCCATTCCCTGCATCCCATGCATTCCTTGCGACGGATTACCCATAATTAGGTTTGCCATCATTGCTTGTAGTTGATTAGGATGCATCTGGTTATAGAGCAACATCAATTCCGGTGATATATTCATGGGCACTGGTAGTGGCGTAGGGGGCATGGTGAGCTGAGGGACGAGAGGCTGAAGAATTTGAGTCATAGACTGTTGGGGCACAGGGGTTTGGGATTCGCCGCTTCCAGGCTCTGATTTCACCACGGCATCAGAGACATTGCTGGGGGACGGAAGTCGTTGTGGATTAGGCGGCGACGGACGCTGTGCACTGCGAGACGATTTCGATGCGGCTTTAGCCGCCCTTGCTTTCGCTAGGTTGTCTGTACGTGGAGAGGCACCAATAGTAGGTGGTTTCGAGCGAATGGCAGTTTGTGGTTTTGTTTTTTTTAATTGCGAAGGACGCTTCCGAGGCTGATAGTCCTCATCCTCCTCTTCAATGTTCGAGTCCGAGACACGTCGACGTTTTCCTTTGGCTTTGGCACTCGGAGCTGGGGCTGAAATGGACTCATTCTTTTCTTTCGACCCGTCCCGGATAGATTGAATGAACTCTATCATTGTTTTGCCGACACGATCATTCATACGGATATCCTTGTGTTGGCCACGGACATCGTGACGCATATCCTGGATAGCCTGACTAAGTTCAGCAAGATCCATTTTGTGATTGAGAGATGGGAGGACGCCATGAACGTAGATGAGAAGGGAGAAACAAATCATCTCAATCGGCGAAACCTACAGCGCGAATTTAGCAAGCGACAAGGAAACACTTTAAAAACAAATACGTGCCCTCTGATACGATGTGAAGGGCGTTGCAAATTTCTTGTTGTTAGCCATTTCTACCATCAGCGAATATGCTTCCTTGACCTTCTTCGCAAATGCGTCCGGAATAGTGCCATAGTCATCGTCGTCACCACCGGCTGATTTGCCACCTTTTTTATCCACGCCAGTACTTGATAACCACTTCTCGACTAGTTGCAAGCTACCTGCATGCTTGAGGGCCGCCCCACTTTTTGTAGTGGGCCATTTGTCCATCAGATAGACAGCTTGAGAGATGCAGCGAAAATCCGAGCCACGGCTCTTGTCCCAAGGGATATTAGGGGAGCCCAAGGTTGTTTCAGAAACGAATTCTTCGAGGAGGTCACGAATGAATCGCGCACGAGGAGTAGTGATGACATGCAGTTTCTCAGCGGAGGTGAGAGCCATGCCTAGTTGTACACGCTACGTGATGCGAATAAACAACTGATGCACGACGGCGGCTGAAAAACGTACTTGGAAAATATCTCTCTCGTCTGCATCAGTCAAACCGGAGTACTCAACACACACGACTTGCTTGTTTGAAAACATCTGCCTGTATTTGTCAGGCAATATCTTGCGTTTTGCAGCATTTTTGGAAGATTCCGAAGGGTCCTTTTTGAACCACAATTTTTCTCCTGTATATCTGCCAATAGAACGTCAACGAATCCCGACTATCAAGGTATTGAGAATCATTTCTCACGGGTCTTTGTCTGAACACATAGGGGAGAATGATGAGATATGAAGTCGAGAATTTCATTAGAGGGAAGAAACAAACGAGGAATCTGTAACGAAAATCAGGATCATCGAATCATAAGCGAAAGGTCAAAATTCACCAATCCATCCATGAAACTGTATGACGGGGAGAATGAAGCGGTATTAGGCCTGGTTTCGGTGCAAGGCCGACCATTTACACGCACCGTTGAATGCTCGTTAACCTTTGCTTTCCGTCGATACAAGTTTTCGATTCCCACCCGTCTTCGTGAGTTTCTACCGCTGCGTTTATTGCATTAGGATTGTTTAGACAAAGAAAAAGTCACGAAAACAAACCAAAAATTATGGGGGGAATATAAAAGTTTCTGAGGATAGAATCGATAAGGTTGGTCTGTTTTTCTTTTGTCCAGACGACATCTAATCATATGGGATCAGGCGAAAGTCCAGCGAGTTGAAAGACTAATACCTCGCTGGTACTCTGGTTCAAGGTTGATATCGGAGTTATGAATCTGGTCTTTTTGGTCCAATTAGTATCATCTAAAAATAATTATCACGCCACATACCATATAGAGCCTGAGCAGTGTACGTCGTAGCCCGAGGTGGTTTTAATGCTTTCTGTATACTATAACCACCGCTTGCACCTTTATGATTGCGGGAGCTTGAACCTTGAGCATCATTTGCCAACTCATCTTCTTCGGATAGTTCAGAAAGTTCTTCGTCTTCATACATGTTTTGCTAGAGCACGCTTCAAAGTTGAGCAACGTTTAACGGTCTGGTTGCGATAGGATAAAGAATGGATGTTCATGCGTTTTGGAAGAAGTCGTAAGTGAGAGAGTCAGTCTATGCAAAAAGAGCCAAACTCCCGTTACATACAGGTTATTGGAAAACTTTGATAGTGAGAGAAGTTTGACAACAGATTGATTCATTGAATTCGGGAACCCCAATCGCGTGACCTATCAGCGTCTGAAAATTCTAAATTTGTCTCTTGGCTGCTCATTATTCTTACATGCAGAGATGTAAAGAGCTTGGTCGACTTTCTAAGGCCCCTCATTTTTCCTCCTTACTAGTATGTCCTACAAGCTCAACTCAGACTATTCTCTCTCTTTTCCTGATATCAGCAAATAGTTTCGGAAACAGAGCCCCGCATCTTCCTCCGCCATCCAACCTTTACAGAAGGCGGATACCGTTCTGGATCCAGGTCATCCGGCTGCCTATCTACCAAGGAAATTTCTTCCTCGTTTTCGCAATAGCATTTTTAGTGTAACGGCCACACCTTTTGGTTTACTTGAACCGGAGTCCATTCCGTGCCAACCGCCGTTCGATGTTCCCTTCGAAACATGGGCCGAGCGCATCTCACGGTCTTTAAACGAGCCTGTAACAAATGGACTCGACGGTCCAACTCTTGCCCCAGTTCGTTTACTTAACTATCAGAAACGCGGACGTCTGCCTATGTCTTTGGTCACGGTAGTGGGGAAGAAGGCAACAAGCAAGAAGAAAGTTGTTCGCCTGAGGATCATAAATAAAGTCAAGAATGCATTGAACTTGGCAGTCACACGAGTGGCGGACGTAAAGGATGGAAAGCTTGTTCTTGACGAAGCATTGTCACGAGAGAATCTTATATGTCGAGGTGTGCCACCAAATGACTTCCACTTTATTTTCGTCTTACGTGCTTTCCCTCTTCAGGCTGGACATACACTGTTTATCCCACCCTCGAAGTTTATCGGATGTCTTTTACTGAGCTTATCCCGACGGTCCTCCAAGCTTTAAGAAGCATACTCAAGCAAGTAACTGAACTAGAGAATAGTTGGGCACAGAAGTCTTTTGTTTGTCACATCTCTGATTACAGCCATCTGCCTAGATGCTGATTTTCAAATAGGAAAATCAACTTCATAAATCATTTACTCGGAGCATCACCCAGCATTCTCCTGCGTCCGGCAAACTGCCGCTCAAAACCGTGACTTCGCATGAGCGCAGAAATGTGAGTTTCTCCTCCTACTTAAGAAGCACGAAATTACTAATTTTGGCGTCAACAGCGTCGACTTCTCGATGCAGAAATGAATGATCTGACAGCTCGCTCACCTATGTCTTCTGGAGAATGGTCTTCCGAAAGGAGCACAATGAGCGGTGGGACTGTATCTACACAATTTCCATCGCGGACGGAATTTCAACCATCTCTTCCTCAAACTAATTCACGTGTGAATATGTCCAGACATCCCGAAGAGAAAAACAGATTGGCTGGCAAAGTTGAAGGACTATCTCAGTTACTTGCAGTACGTTCTGTATCATATCCAGCGCCTTTCCTCGAAGTTGACTCTATTCCGATAGCGCATCAGTTCTGCAGCCCCTCAGATGTACCAGAACGAGGGTGAAAATCTTCTGGAGGAAAATCAGTCAAACCACGTCGACAGCCTTGCAAGTCATCCTACTAATTCCAGCCCTGTTACATCGAAGGACCTTCTTCATATTCGCCGCTCCCGTGAAATTCAAGTCGCCACGTCATTGAAAGAGAAGGTGTTTACTACTCGTCCTATCGTCGGCAACATCCCCCAGGTCAAAGAAAAATTCAGGTTCAAAGACAGCGTCTCACAAAGGGATCGGCAAAAACGCGAACGCGAAAAATCCGAAAATTTGTCGCGTTGGGTAAAGACAAGGAAATCTGAACCGTTTAATCTATAATGCCTTGGTAGAGGGTATCAATTTGGGCATCGGCGTCCCAGGTGACAAGGGATCCTCGATTTAGATAGAATAAACATGAATGTAGTCATATCCAGGATAGCTGTAAAGGCAAACACTCCGTTTCTATCAAACAAGCTTATAAGCACCTTCGCTTTTATCGCTTTACCTCAGCGTTGCCTCTATGGAAGAATCGACATGCTGACGAAGATGTCGATTGATTCCCGCTACCTCTTTAGAGGTAGAAGGGTCTTGTAGACCCAACATTTCGATTTTGCGATCAAATGGCTCATCACGTGCTTTTTCGTAAACACTTTTTAGTCATTTCGTAAAATTTTCTTTTGTGCTTCTACGATTTATTCTCTTCTTTTATGGGATTGACAGACAAACTTTTGTTTCGTTTCTTCTATATACTGTGGTTTTTGCTACATATGATCATTTTATTGAATTTATTGTTTTATACTTTTTAAGCACAGCTTCGTACTTTGTATTTTAAGACTCGCAAATAGAGCAAAAGTCAACACCAAAGACAATGTCTGGTAGGGAGATTGTCCATGATGAGAAGATCTAGTTGCACAGTGTACGCGAACGAGGGCCACGAAAATGTGATCACTGATGAGTGAGTGCCGGAGGAAACAATTAACGAAGAGTGTCGATGGGCAGGATATAGATCTGCTTTGCAATTGCTGAATGGTCAACTGGTGCATGTACAGATTTATGTTCCACTGACCATACATGGTCTGATGCATTTACTGCGTTCTCTGTCGTATGTGATCCTTCTCTGAAGTGTTGCGGACATTGGTGATCTCGTTCCTTACTTAATCCTTAGATGGTACACTCACTTTCACATCTTCAATAAACCAAACCGTTGACTGGGTAGCAGGCTCTGCCGCTCGCCGGCGCTGCTTGGTTATACCAAAGAGTACCTTTCGAACAGGATGTTTGAGAGTTGTTGAGAGAGCCTTTTAGGTGCATGAAATCGCTCTGACGTCTTTGAATTATGTAAATCCCCATTACACGTTGCTGCAGCCTAACATGTCCGACGAGGCCGCGTACTTACCTCTCTATTCAAGATTTTTCAAAACACGGAATGAAGAGTGGCATTAGGTTGAGTTTGCATAGGGACTCCTCATTGTACTTTCGTTCAGATTACTTACAGATATATGCTCAAAGGGCCAGAAAGTATAGTAACATACTATATAATATAATCTACATACTACCCCATATTTCAGTCCAACCGATTTCGAGTAAATCGAAGGGCCCCACTGTATTCAGAATATGGACCTCTCACCACTTCAACCATTCACCATAGAGATTTGGACGCTCCGACCTTATGTATGACTCGAATGTCCTTTTGAGAACAGCAGACCAATCCAGATCGCGCTTATCTGACTCTACGGTCTCCTCTTCCTCGGTGTTTTTGCGGTCCTCCGCAACGACAGAACTAAATTGAACATCCTTGCCTTGTAGAGCTGCTCGCGCCATCCGCTCCCCGACGCTAAATCTTGGTCCGAGGTCAGGCCAATTTCTCGTTGGATCGAATGGTTTCCACCTGTAATTTAACAATAAGTCGAGAATCCTCATAAATTAGAGAATGCCCAGACCAGAAGTTATGGAAGTGATATGAGTATGCCCCTTTGAAGAATCCATTGAAACCCAAAGATTGTGGTGCAGCACTGCTCTGTTGTGGGGTGTCGAAAAAGTCCGCGAACCTAGCATCGAAGAGTAAGTGGTCGAGTTATAGCTTCATGATATACTATGATAACACGCACTCAACAAAATAAGGTTGTGGAGGCCTATCTCGCTGATAATACTCGGTGTTCAACCACGCTGAGTCGAACAAGGCATCTGGTAGTCGTAATAATAGTCCTTCGATATGTGCATCGGCTGTATACCGAGAGACCGTCATAGGGTGGAAGTCGAGGCCATTCTTCAAAGCAGTCCTGAACAAAAATGAGCCTAGTGCAGAGCCCTTGTTCATCCTCAGGACTGCGGTGTTGTACTTTTCAAGTCGTGACCACCGGTAAGCAAAAGCTCCCTTCCATCCCCAGAGTTCTTCCCAGTCCCGTAGAAGGATAGTGTCCGCATCGAGATAGATACCTCCGAAGCGGTGACAAAGCACAAAGCGGGCCATGTCGGATAGAATAACTGACAGTCGATCGTACGCTGAAGCCGACGTGGAGCCGGTGCGGTTCATGATATCATCATCATCTGCTTTCTTTGTAGACGTCTCGTTCAAACTACTCTCTTCCTCGTGCTTTACGCTGATAACATAACCACCCGAGTTGAAAAGGGAGTCCTGCAATATTCTCCACTCGTTTTTAATTTCTGGTACCCCGTCAAGCTGTTCAGTGGTATTCCAAAGCTTAAATTTGATCACATCCTTGAATCGAGGGTGAAGGAACGGTGATGCCCATGGACTGAGCTTCAACTGTTCAAACATATCATCGAGGGCATTTGGATTAGGAATTGCAGCAGCGGGACCAGGATTTATCCAAAGCCAGAATTCGGGACGGCACACAGGTGAATCCTTGGGCCATTCCTCTAAATGGATACCAGTGTTCTGCGTGTAGAGGAAAGATAGAAGGGCGAGATATGGTTTGTCAGTAAAAGGACCAGTCCAGAACATGTGAAAGAGGCGGGGATTCTCTGGGTCGCATGGGGTAGGGAGAGCTGCATTAGGTGTGTGTTTAAGTGGAGAAGGGAGTACCAGTTGAGGTTCCCATTCGACACCGCGCTTCTTAGAAAGTCCTGCATCAGGATCCTCTGCAGCGTCCGCTTCGCCAGGAGCAAGAGGACGTCGGAGTGGATAAGGGTAAGTTTCTTCGTCCTCTGATTTTTCAGACGGAATTTCGACAGTCGCGTTAGACTCTTCCTTGTAAATGTACTTCCAATCATCCATCTTTCCTCTTCGCGTACGCTGGCCATTATCGAGTCCACCACCAAGTCGCAAAATTTCCAAACAATCCCTGACATACTACGAAGGAGGTATCTCTTTAGCGGCGATCAATTATTGCACACGATCGTCGTACCTTGTTCCCGGAGAAGTCGCAATGCTTCATTATTACGTCCATGTCAGCAACACTGCCAGGTACAGGACGCGGTGGATAGGCAACATTTGGCGGAGCGCTTTGAATGTCGAGATAAACTCTTTTAGAACCGACGCCCAAAGTATCGGTGTCAGTGTTAGGCGTCACCACGGAGGGTGGCGGTCTGTAACGTGAAGGAGGCAGATTTCGCTGTTTTATAGGCAAAGCTGGATTAAACGGAGGTGCAGTAAGGCCAACCATTTTGGGTACTGTGGATATAATTAAATAAATGATACCAGCAAAAGAGTGGAGAAGACACACTGCTGCGCCGAGAAGGATAATGGCCGCTGGCAATTTCCCACTTCCATATTCGCTGTAAATCCTCCCTCCTAAACACCAGTGTAGACGTGTCCCCGGGAGGCCATGATTCTGGCCATTCTGGAGCTCCAACATTTCTTGAGAACAACATTACGGTCATGACCATTGCCATACACGCAAAGCAAATGAGAATCAGTGTTCGTTTTCTACCCATTGGCTTTGGAAGTTTGCCCTGGAATTGACGCCACGTAGGCAAGTTCGGAGCTAGAACACGTAGATGGCGGTTCGGAACGCCTGGTATCGGTACAAATATTAGTTTCGTCCAAGATCCCTGAGATTTGTGGTGTAACTTTTCGTATACAGCCGAATGTGTAGGGAGCGTAGCGCTGGGCATAATGCTCAGAAAAGGGGCCAGCCGTGAATACAATGGCCAGCGCAGCGCCGAGAGCGGAAGAAGAGACTATAGAGATGAAAGAACAGACTGGAAACGTGTCTGTACAAACTTTAGTGGCTGTGCTGAGAAGCAAGTTGATCGACGTTCGCTGCTCTCTACTAAATCTATTTTCGCCTACCCCTCATTTCTACCTACAGGTGAATATCAATTCTGGCCCTTCGACGACCTCATAGATATCGAGTTTTGGACTGCTCAATAGCCTGAACAGCCGCTCGGAGTTTTCGTTGCATACACTCTGTAAATATACAAGTTCATAGAATTGTAGATAACTAGGAGAAGTATCGAGTTGTTCAGACAGTTCAGAACTATGTAAGCAACAACATTTACAAAAACACTCATCCACTGTGATTCTTCACTGATCTGCATTTATTCTGTCCAACACGCCAGAGACCGTGACATCTGGAGGCATATCGCGACTTCAATGGGTGGTTTACAACAAACATACTCGTCTTTTCCTTGAAGACTGTAAAACAAAATAATGCAGGATACGCCACATTCATCTTGCTTCTGGCGCTTAGACTCGATTATCTTGTCTGGAAGCTAGCAAAAATACTTCCTTCAGCTCGATGCCTGGTAATCCACAAAATTTATACTGGGCCTCCTCAACGCTGAAGGGCTCAAGGAATGGTTGGACTTCGTATCGGCGATGGAAAAAGGAATTCCAAGAGTCTATTGGGCGAGAGTCGACATCTCTTTGGACGGCACTGTAATGCAAAGAACAGATAGTTCTCGAGGTATATATGCATTGTAGGCATGACTTGTAGATGGTCTGCTTAGTCTGCTTTGAGGAAGGGAGGGAATCGTAAATTGAGGGTGCGCGCTAGCAATGCAGAAAACGAAACAGATGGTAGGTAAGTGACGTTGTGGAAGAAGGGCAAAATCAACGCACTTGACTTATTCAAGTCAAGAGTGAGGTGTGTTGGTGACCGATGCAGTCCCGACAACAAAAACGTATGAGCGACATCGCCGATAAAGTAATCCAAGCGAACGCCGCCATGCCATGGGTCGTGAATGAAATCCTCAGACGCAGGAACGCTCAAAAAGATAGTTGTAATAGTCGTCCGACCGGATTGCAGTACACTGGAGGGATCTCCTTGCCTGCACGGTCCGCAAGCCGAACGCAGGTACAGCAACATAAGCGATGCTTGTACGGGATGTAAGTCATGGAAGACAAGTGCCTCACGATATCTGATTTAGCGCATTTTGACAACGTTCCCCGCTCATCGACGGCTTATATGTTGTGAGGTCCGCTATCAACCGATAGATCGAAGCTGGACTCGAAGGTTGTGCATGGGGAAGTTGAACCTTCTGGTTTGGCAAACCATATGGATCATTGACATTTGACTCTATTTCACTAGAATTAGAATGTCCTAGAAGCAACAATAAGGCTGGGAAGATGCGCAATGAGCATTTGCCCTACAGGAAAGCAAGTTGAGATGCGGTCTTGTGTTGAACGCAACGGCAGAAAAAGAAGCCTTGGAAACAATAATGGCCGGTCACACGTGCTTTTCGTCTCCCTTGCTCAACTCACGCGCCAGTTATGTGCTTTAACCAGGTCTATCCTAAATCGGCCTTTTTACAAGACTGACATAGCTCAGTCAGTCTTGTTCAAGTCGTTTCGAAATGCAAAAGCCATCGTTCTTAGTCCTCACTTTTTTCGGCTTCTACAGAAAAGTATGGCACAAGACTTTCATATTGCTTCAGAAATATCTAACCTACTTATATAGGAAGGCCAGGAACATCAATCCTATCAGAGTTTGCCAGGCAGTGAAAATGCTCGCTATCTATCTCGGAGCCGATACAAGGCACTGTTTCGTCAGGCTTTAGTTCTATAGACTGTGTCAATTCTTCCTCTTCGTCATCCTGAGGACTTGGCAGACGACAGAATGAAAGAGCTCTTTAGCTTCCTGCAACCAACGTGCCTTCACTGTCATGTCCCAGGAGCGGCAGCAGCGGTAGGCGCTGCTTGACAGTACTGTGCATCTCAAAGATTCGATGCGCTGTGTTATCTCCGCGTTCTTTTAAGTAATGTATGGGTGCGACTCAGATAGGTACAATTATTTCCAATGCTCATGGCTGCTATCGATTCTAGTGGAGCTTCATGTTGAGGCAACTCGTGGTCACGAAAAGAACTCATCAATGCTAGAATTTCGGGCCATCTCTGGCTATGGCTTGGATTACGATTCCAAGAGTTATCGCCTCTCCTTTTCGCTTTTCGATGCCAACGGAAGCGCAATCGTAAATTCTGGTTATCAAGCCGTTATGCTCCGATAAAAATTTATAGCGAAGTTCAGCTCTAACCCATCGATATGCAACTCTAGAACTTGAAAACTGAGATAAAAGATAATCAATCTCAGCGCGGAAATACCGGAGGTTTATGATGTCTTCCGAAGAAAAGAGTTTCTCGGCTCATATCAGGTTCCCCACGGCTCATGCGTCTGCAAGATTTCTGGATTTGGCATCTTCAGACCTTGAATTTACAAGTCAATGGTCCATGACGCGCACACGCATCAGGTGAGTTCATGTCCTTGGAGAGTTCAGATGTTTTTCTCAATGTTCTTTCAATAAAGGCGGGCCGATAAAGCACGTATTTAAGTCGGGTTCATGAGACCGGTATGAGTCTGGGACACAATGGTACGAACCTTTGCATCCCTTCTACTCCCCATTAGCGCGTTTTTATCTGCGGCTGAAGGTCAAACTGGCCGTGAGTTTGTCCGTGTATCTATGTTCTATAGGGCTAAGGACAGCCAACAGTTGCACCCAAACAATATCTATCTCTTCCTTTAGGAAGTATTAGACCAACAGGATGGTTATACGATCAGGTAGGTGGAGTTTCATGAACCAATTTGCTCAGCCGGCTAAGAGTTTCTTTGAAGCTGATTGTTCAGACTAACGGGCTTGCAGGCCACGAGCACGAATTCTACGATTAGTGGGTTTCGAATATTAATCACAATGAAGCTTCTTCATGCTGGTTCAGTGTTTCTGAAACCGATTGGATGGGTGGTCCTTCGTACTATTCCAGTTTGGAAGAAGGTGAGTGGAGAGACCTGACTGTAATCCCTCACTGCTCAACTTCGTCTAGCTGGTAGTTACTGGTCAGTTCATTGTCTCATGACTCCTAGTGCTGGGGCCCTTCCTCCTTGACCTCTAATCCTCGTCCATTATCGGCAGGTTCAACGCAATGGTGCCCAATGGTATTTTAGCAAACAATTCGGGCATCATTGAAAGAACGCAAGAGTTTCTCGATTACGTCTTAGCTCATCAGGACTCCACTGGTTGGATGGGTCCGGAGGTCAACACAACGAAACCGAGATATTTGTGGGGAAGGTACTGTTTATTATTTCAATCTTTGAGATATAACATGCCAACTAGGACAATAGATACCCATTCATGTTCGGTGCTATTCAGATGGTGGAATACAACCCTGACCTTACTGATCAAGTCGTCGATGCGTTTTACAAGTTTGTCACTCTTGCTAATCAGATGCTTCACAATGGGGAAGGGGTGGAGGCCTGGACTCAAACGCGTTGGGAAGATTTCGTCATGACCTTGCAATGGTGAGTTCAGAACTATGAACCCACTTGGAAATCACTGTAGACGAATTCATTACCTACAGGTTATATGATTTCCATCCGAATGGAAACGAGGCTCTTTTGATCGATACAATGGAACAGCTCAAGTATACGGGTGTTCCATGGGAGGAAGTCTTCGAAGCTCAGGTTGGTCTCATTTTGCATAACTTGCACTGTCCGACTTACCAATCAAATAATAAAGTACTTCCCGACCATAGCTAGTAAGCACTCGGAGTAGGCTAAAGTTGACCACAGCTCTCAAACTATGATGTAGCGGATGATCTTCCCAATCCTCTAGGATATGTTCTATCGGTGAGCCCATTCCAGACGAGATCAACAGCTCTTTCTCAAGTACTTTGCTACCGTCAGTGGCATGGTGTGAATATGGCTGAAGGATTAAAAGCGTTACCTGCCACTTATCGATTCACTCATAATCAATCTGGTCTGTTCGCAGCATGGATTCTATGTCGTTAATCTTGACCATAGTGATAGATCTCGACAGAGCAAGTGAGGGTTGGGATTTACTTTTCCAATATCATGGGCGACCATCCGGAATTTACGCCGCGGACGAGTATCTAGCTGGGTTGGAAGCTGCGAGAGGGTCAGTCCATTTGGAAATTCTATTCAATAATGCACTGACAATACAAGTATAGCACTGAGCTGTGCTTAGTCGTGGTAAGTGCCATTGTCAACGATTGTGGACATGAAATTTATACGCGAAATAGGAAACAATGTTCTCGTTAGTCAAATAATTTACGTCCGCTATCCGTCGTCCTGAACTCGATGACTTCCCTTTAGAGGATCATATCTGTATCAAGTCATTGGAGATCCTAAATATGTAGACCGGGTAAGTGAGAGTCAAGAACGTCCTGGTTCAGGAAACTGAACACTCACTGAGCAGGTCGAGCGAATTGCTTATAATGCCCTCCCAGCGGAATTAACCGGAGGTGGGTTGTAAGTTTTTCATCGTGTTTCCGTCTTACATCAAGTTCAGACTTCTGGTCCCGACAATATCTACAACAACAGAATCAAATTGCCGCCAAAAATATGACTCCGTAAGGATTTGAGTGGTTTGTTCACCGCGAACTCGTAGCTTACCACGCGTTCCGTATAGGAATCCATTCCCTAATGATGGGTAAGTGTGCAGCGCTTCAAGATAGAACATACTGGAACAAATATGTTTTCGAAAGCCCATATTCCAACGTATTTGGATTAGAACCAAATTATCCGTACGTGACAAATTTGAAAGTATGTGACAATCTGTTGACATTATTACAGGTGCTGTACTGTGAATCACCCTCAAGGGTGGCCAAAGTTCATCACCAACGCCTTTGTAACCACCGCAGATCAAAGTTCTCTTGCTCAGGTCTATCTTGGACCTTTCCAGACGAAAACAACTCTTGCTGCGGGTCTGTCTCAATCCTAGGGACGTCATCCAAATCTAACTCATTTATCAATGACAGAGAATCCCGTCACTGTAACGGTAAATACCATCTATCCATTCAGCGATACGTTGAATACCACTATCACCGCTGCGAAAGCCTTCACATACTATGTCCGCATACCCAGCTGGGTTGTAAATGGGACAATATCAATCAATGGTGGTACACCGTCCGCAGTCTCACCTACTAATGGTCTTCAAGCAGTACAAGTTGAAGCGGGGACTACCACATTCGTGTTAGATCTTCCAGCCGAAATTACAACAGGTTTGTTTCTCATATCGATGTACGTTTTTGTTCACTAATCTTCTCTGTACAGAAAATCGCCCCCACGGATCTATTGCTGTTCATAGAGGACCTCTCCATTACGCATTTGACAGTATGTTCCATGCCACATTTGAGCAGCCATGAAACTCATCCGCTGTCATTGTGTTTAGTTCCACGGACCTCCAAAATCCTGACGCAGAACGGAGAGCAACCTCTTGCGAAAGATCTTGAATTTGATGCATCTACAGCATGGGAATATGCTATAGACCCTTCTACGCTTCAATTCGTCAGCAAGCCACCCGCATCCGGAACACTTCCATCACCAGTATTCGATTCGGGACTGCCGCCGTTGTCAATGACGGTGACTGCTTGTCCGATTGATTGGCCTGTAGCTGGTTCCACTTTTGCCGCTTCCCCACCGACACAGCCTACCTGCACCGGGGCGCAAAAGACAATCACTCTCACCCCCTACGGAGTAGGTTTTTTGCCTTCTATTTTTCGTTCCATTGCTCATTGGAATCGTTTCAGGCAACCAAATTACGGATTGGTGAATTCCCGGTATTCACCGCAAAGTGAAGGAATAGTAATACGTCTGATCTTTACTGTGCTTACCAAGCCGAACTTATGATTTAAACGTGATTGTGAGCTGTGTGTACTGTATCTTTCCCTCAATCACCTGCTATACATCGAGTTTTCTATACCTAGTTTTGGATATTCGAACCAACTTCGCCTCTGAGCGCTCAGCGCCATGTTTTTGTGCCTTTGTTTTCCATTGAGATCACAACAAAACCTATTGGAAGAACCGTCGCGAAATATAGAACGTATCAGACTGCCTTCAATGGACCACATCAACGAATTCAATCTCCTTGCCAGATGATGTAGAATGATGTGTCACAAGGTACCGTATGCACTCTCGACTCTGTACGTCCGTGGATGATGAGAAATCATATTCTTCCACAAGTGTAGTGCTTCTCCCTTATCCGAACCATGCGGTGTGGTTCGGGTAAGGGCGAATGACGATAATACTTATAAGTGACAGCAAAGCTTCGAGATGACAGCCATTACCCCGGCGTCGTGCTTGCGATGGCATTCTTCTTCCTCGTTGCTCTGTTTGCCTGTGTAATTGGTTCCCATATTCGCTGCTCGAACGGTCTACCTTTGGAGCCTGCTCGTATTATTCAAACCTCCGCCAACATTCCGGACGTAGACATCAGTTATGTGAACAACTCTGGCATATGCGAGACAACTCCTGGCGTGCAACAGATGTCTGGATATATAAGTGTCGGAAAAAATATGAACATGGTTTGTAGCAAACTGCTTTCCAGTAAGTACGCGGCTCAAGTATCCTGACAGTGGTTCTGGTTTTTTGAAGCGCGCAATTCTCCGGAGACCGCCCCGTTCACGCTATGGCAAGAGCTACCAATCTACTACCGTTTAAGGAATTGTTGAATGCTTTGCTACAGGTTGAATGGTGGTCCAGGTTGCTCATCTATGATAGGGCTTTTCCAAGGTGAAAGAATTTTCGCAACTAGATGGTTTGAGTGACTCAATTTCGACATGGCAGAGAATGGACCATGTCATGTCAATGCTGACCTTACTACCACTATAAACCCCTATAGCTGGAACAACCTCAGTAACAGTACGTTTTATGTTCCTGTCTTCATGAGTCACAAGTTTGAGACCCTGAAAAAGTATCCCATGCATAGTCATATACATTGATCAGCCGATAGGCACTGGCTTCTCGTATGGCACAGACACAGTGAACAGCACTGAATCCGCAGCTCCCTTCGTCTGGACAGCTTTCCAAATGTTGTTCGAGACAACCCAGTTTGCTAAGTTTGAATCAAGAGAGTGTGTATATTTCAAGTGCATCAAATGCTGCAATTGTACACTGCCTTGACTATTCTTCGATTTCTTAAGGTTCATATTTGCCACAGAAAGCTACGGAGGACATTATGGGCCTAGCTTTGTGACTTATTTCGATCAACAGAATTCACTCATTCAAAGCGGGACAATCCAGGGCGAGCAAATTCTCGTTAGTGCACTCATGATCAATAAGTACGAAGTTGCTAGTCTTACTCTTTACCACACTACTAACATTTTACAGCGGTTGGTATGATCCACTTCTCCAAAATAAGGCATATGTAGACTTCGCTACCGACGCACCTGGATATGGTCAATTGCAAAGCGATGAAGTTATTGCTCAGCTGAACGAGGCTTTCTATGGTAGCAATGGCTGTCAAGTACAAGAGCAGGCGTGCTACGACGCGGGGAATTCTTCGGCTTCGAATAAGATCTGCAATACTGCTGACAATTTCTGCGTGAGCTTTCGGTCGTGGTGTTTCAGCGAAAACTACCTCACATATTCAACAGATTGATAATGTTTTCGTACCAGCAGTTGGAAATGTCAGTTCTCACAAAGCACTGATTGGAGTGACTGTGTGCTCACCTCATGATCACCTTCTTATCAAAGCGAGACTCAGACGACCTGCGACAAAATTCATCTGCATTATTTCCTCCCGAATATTATGTCGACTACCTCCAACAAGCGTCAATTCAAAGTGCTATTGGCGCAGAAGCGAAATATTCAGAGTGTCCCGATGCACCCTATGAATTATTTACGAAGACCGGAGACGTAAGCCCCTTCTATGTAGGAGCGTGAGCAATCTAACACTCATAATCCAAAATGCAGGATGCCAGAACATGGCTACCACAGCTAGGTGCATTAGCTGACTCAAAGTTGAAATTGTTGATATGGGTACTTCTAATTTGTCCCGTGTAAAATCCCTGATTCGAACTGATGTTCATTCAGGCTGGAGATGCAGATATCAAGTATTTTCATCTTTGATGAGGTTTACTCAATTCTCAACTGTCTATAGCTGTAACTGGCTCGGTGGACATGCTTCTGTCCTTGCCATGGACTGGTACGGCTCAGCAGAGCTTGCGAACACTTCGTTCACAAATATGACGATCGACGGGACTCCAGTGGCTGCAGTACAAAACGTTGACAACTTTTCCTTTGCGTGCGTCATTGTCCTGTATCTCATTCACAACTGTTATCCATTTATCCGCAATCATTAGGAGAGTGTATGCATCTGGACATGAAGTGGTACGTACTCGATGTAACAATGGCCGGACTTGCACTGACAACTTGATTTTCATAGCCTGCGTTCCAACCAGTTGCTGCCCTGGAAATTTTCAAGCAGGTAATCAACATGGAGCAATTACACTCTGTCTAGAGCAAGCTTCCTGTGAGTATATGCTAAGAGTTTCCATATCGTACATGAGCTCGAGTCCAACAGTGGATTATCTGTGTGCTGTACCCATAAATATTGCATTTACTCGACTTTCGATTCTTATATCAGTCGCGACGCGTCTGTGGGAGCACAAGCTGGTACAATTATTACTCATGCCCTATATATCAGGGGCGCGGTCAGTTGGATCGATAGGATAGATCAGAGTAACAACTACTCGCGGTGCGCAAAGTCTAGTCATTCGACCGACACTGCAAAGCAGAATCAGTATATCCATTATTGTATTATTCCAACAGTGACTGATCGGTAAAAAAAAGTAGTGCTACGACAACCTAAACTTGAACTCCAAATTTCTTTGAAAAGCTTCGGCCACTGTTGTTCTCAATTGCGCTGTCGTTTTTCTCTGACTCCGCATGGTAGTAGATATTTGCGCGATCTCGTTCTGATCCTTGTCCGACGTCGTAATTGTAGGTTATTGCCTTCTTATAGCGGCCTCTCCTACGGAAACATGGCACTTATGCCAAGGGGGCAAAGTTTCTGGTCAACAGTCTTGTAGTGCACGGAGAGAATGCTCGGAGTTGTAACCTACTTTCGGATGTTTGACTCTAAAACTTCGGTGATGAGTAATTTCCACGTGGTGTGAGCGAGCCGCCAAAAGTGAGGAGGACGATTTTAGCCAACTGCCGCTGAGAATCCTCTAAATCCGGTCTTTGGGGCTGGCAAGCTAGCCTTTAAAGCTTCTGCTCGTTCTGCGCTCTACATCCCACCTTTTTTGCGATCTTTGCTTGCTTACTCTGCTCCCTCCTTTGGACCTCCTTTGGAGTGAACGTTGAATAGGAAATACAGGGCAACCACAAACGGATAACAGGACGGTGTCCGCCAGTCGAAGAACAAGGAGATTGTATCAATCGTGATACAGAGACGATAATTTCTCTCGATAATTTCTCTTTTTTCCAACCAACATAGTGTCCTTCCATTTCAAAAATTGGACCGGATCATAATCTTTCTCTCACCTGCTACCAATCTACTAGCAGCGAACTCAATTGAAGGAAATGCCTGTCGTTGAAGAAGATCGAGACAAGGAGGAGAGGAATACGAAAAAGCTGTCTCCATCTGGACCCACTGCTGCGACGAAAAGTATGTGTTTTTTTTCAGAATTTTTCTTTTCTTCGTATCCTAATGTACCCATTTCGTTCCAATTAGCTAAAGATCTATCTCACGTCCCGTGTAAATTCTACAAAGTTGGCTCTTGTACAGCTGGCTCCTCTTGCCCTTTCTCTCATAGCGGAGTTTCTGGCCCAGGTGCTCAGAAGGATGTTTGCGCATGGTTCGTCAAGGGGAACAACTGTAAATTTGGACACAAATGTGCACTGGCGCATGTTCTTCCTGGCCAAAGTATGAGTATGGACAGGAAGAACAAAAAGTTAGCGCAACAGCAGGCTCAAGCTGGAAAGGAAGGTAAAGAAGGCAGAGAAGGCAGAGAAGGAAAAGGACGCCGAAGGGACACTCAAGGTCTATTTTGCCCATTTTCTTTCCTCCTTATGGTTACTCATGTTTGAATGTATCACAGCTCGACCTCCTACAACTCTGTCTCTCAAATCCCTCAAAGCTTCTATTTCACCATCTGCCCCTGCCCCTGCTTTGAACGACACCGATTTCACATCTTTCAGTGCTTTGGAACCCGACAAAATGCCCGCTACCGCACCAGCCGCCAACGGTAAACCACAGCAGCAGCAACCGAAATCTGACTCGGTGGAAATAACTCCGTCGTCCCCACCAAAGAGGGACTTTGGTCCCATCGGATCTCCTCCAAGGAACACCGAACCTGTGAGCACATCTCCGGGAACGCCGACGAACAAAATACTATCATCGTCTCCCTATAAGCACTCGATGCTTCGTAGCTCGTCTGGTATGGGTGCTAGCGGTACCTCGGCCACCTCGCGCCCTGGACTGAGTATGAATCGTTCTACGTCTTCCGGGAATTCGGGAGGGCTTACTCTCGGCGCTGGTATTCCCGGCGGCAAAAATCCGTCATGGGGAAGTATGGGGAACGGTTCCGATATTGGCTCTCTCCCTTCTCTTCCGTCCGCCTTGCTGCGCCCATTGAATGGCGTTCAGCCTCACACTCCCCTTACCTCAGCTTCTTCTACTGCACAGCAAAGTAGCAAGGACTTCGATTTAACATTCGAGTACGACGAATACCTAGGCAATGGTCCGGGGCGTGCAACTCCAGGACGAGGCGCGTCTTCGTTCTCTGAGGTTATCGTCGAAGACGATCTCGACGGTCTGGACGACTTCCTGCCGAGTTCGTTAACCGACCTTCTTACTCCTGAGGAACGTAAACGTAGATTGTCGCGAAGCAACTCGTCTTCACATCAGGACACTCATAGTGGGCTCACGTCTCCTCACAGCTACAGCTCCCGACGTACCCTGGGTGTTCCTCTTGCTTCACGTATCGAGGGAAACTCCTCCTCAGGAGGTAGTACACCTGGCCACAGATATTCGCGTTCCGTCCCGATGGGTGATATGAGTCACCTCTGGGCCAACCAGGATCAAAATCCCATTCCAAGTCCTAACGCAAATTCTACCAATATCTCATCCTCATTCACCGGACCCTCTTCTTTGTCTGTTAATGGTACCGTTGGTGGTGGATTACCCAGCTCTCCCCCCCGCCGTATTGGTAACGGTACTCCCGGTTCGTTCACTTCCGCCTCTGGACGTCTCGCCGCAGATGACTATTACCCATACACTGGCGGTAGTGGGTCACCTGGCTCGGCTGCTTTGGGAGGTATCGGAAGTCTAGGGGGGATGGGTGGTTTAAACCCTAGCAATGCTAGTGCTGCTTTCCTTCCTGGATACGGATTCGGTACAGCATACATCAAGGCTAAGAGAGAGCGTGAAGCCGCGGTTGCCGCAGCGGCTGCTAATGTTATCGGAGCTGCACAACGAAGTGTAAGCGGCGGTATTCTTACGAACAGTAGGATGTCCGCTGGCGCAGGTATGCCTGGAACGTCGCCTGGCAGTAGCGGAATGGCGTATGGTACACCACGTAAAGAACCTACAGGTCTTACTACCGCTGCTCCGTTTGGTGTAAGTTCACGAGACATCAGTGGAATAGGAAGCATGGGAATGAGTGGTGTGGGTCTAGGAGCCTTGAATAGTTTGGAGACTGCCGTGTCACCCTCTACCAGATCTGCTTTACAGAGTCATGCTCCTGGCCAGAGTCTGCCTCAGGGCCTTGCGGCGGGCTTATCAAGGATACACGCGAAGACCTCGCAAGTAGGCTCTTTGTCCTCGGTAGGAAGTCCGCCTGCAGGCAGCATTGGTGTGTCTCCTGGTGTTGCTGGCCTTGGGTTCTATAGCGGGCCGTACGGTACAAATCGCATGCCTAGCCATCAGTCACAGCCGCAAGTCCCCCCTGGCCTGGGGCTCGGTTTGGGCTCAGGATACTATGGAAATTATCCACAAACGGCGTCGGAACAACTAGCTTCCCAGCCCGTGCACCATCAATCTCAGGCCCAATCACATGCACAATATAACCCTCTTAACCCCACCTTCAATTCCAACTCGCAGACTCCCGATGCTGGGACAAATGGTTCGTCAGAGTTGGACGTGATGTTCTCCAAACTCGCTTACAAACCCCCAGTGCAAAATTCAGCTCAGATGGCTCCCTTGTCCTATGCTGGGGCTGCTTCTACCCAATCAACTTCTGGCTCGGGGACCCAACCAAAGTCCATCGCTGCTGGGGCGGCTCGTAATGTCAGTGGCGGAGCACACGACGACGATCTGTTTGACATGGATGAAGCGTGATATCTGCAAGGAGGAGTAACTGCAGAACCAATGAAATTTTGTAAAAGTACCTATTTACCTCTCCACTGATTAAATATTGTTTACTGTCAACCTTGGTGTTGTGTGTACATGTGTACTCGTTTACCCCTTGGACTGTAACTGTTCTTTCCGCTTCTTCTGGTTCTTATTAACTAACACGTCTTTAGACAAATTCCCTTCGTATATCTTGTTTTACTATATCACTATATTACTTTCTCAATTCATCCTCTTTGCCTTTCTCATTGCAACTGACTATTGACTATGTTTTCTTGCATTTGATACTCGCATGTATGCAGTGTACACACTACCTATTTATCTATTCTCTTTCAAGTTGCCCTTCGATGTTATTCTCTATAAGTAATGATAATGATGACTACCATCTCTACAAACATCTAGGCCTCATAGCACCCTCATGACCTTGGATATCCAGATGCACAATTGGCATTTCAAGGATATTTCTTCTCAAGTCTGGCCGTGCAAAATTCGGGCCTACGACAATGGGGTGAAAGGCTTTCTCATGAGATGTGAGACATACCCTTTTCCTGGTTCAGAGAGCGATGCGCAAAGGGGCAAGTTTAGACTGTAAGGGCCACTAGCGGAATGAATGAGGCGGATGAAATAGGAATAACAGAGAAAGACGATATGAATGATCCCCCCTCTTCTGTGATGCTGTATACTGACATTGACCTAAATCGAGCTTCACGAATTATTCTTAGGTGTCTATATGTAGACACTTGAACTTGTATAGTATAGATATTATCATCCCTCCTACGAGATCTCAATCTAGTTGCGATTGCCAGAAAAATACCGATCCTACACATTCCGATGCTTTAATCGTCGTTTTGACTGGTTTCGAGGTGTACCGTTATGTCCGGTTCTTGCCAGCGTAAGTGGGGACCGCAATGGTCAGTAGGGGTCAGTGGGCTGCTCGGGGTCAAGGACCGAGGGATCTGAATAGACAGAGAGGGGATTGAAAAACGGAACCGGAGAAGCAATGCAATGACTTCGCGACGTGAAAGAGTGACACCCCAACACATGTAAACGTTGTATATTTAGGCAATCGTATGAGGCTTGCCTTATCACCCTTGTTATCGATTACTCGATATGAAAGATGCCTCTCAGGATATTTTCTGATAGATAAGTTCTGTCCAAGTTGTAAATTGTAATCAGATAAGATGAGAGAATATCAGATATCCTCAAGCTCACCTTTGATTATCACCTTGTTCGCTGCAAGTAGAACCCGCCAAATTAATACTATCCTAGATTTCTAAGGGAGATTGGGCCTACCAAATGTGTGTACACGATAGAAGCAGCTTTATCTATTTGTAAGGGTTCATCACAATTGGTCCCCAAACTGCAGGACGACTTCTCTCCACTTCATCCGTTGATTATTCGGCAGGAGCTGGTAGGAGCGTTCATGCAAGAAAGCAAAAAGGTTAGCTTTATTTGAAAGATTCGTCCCATGACTGTACGTATGAAAGCACAACAATGGGCATGGTTAGTTAATAAAAGACCCTTCGCACTTACATACACCCAATATCCCCCCATATTTCTCGACATGCCTGACGCCAAAGGTCAAGGTTTCGATTACCATGATACATTGATCATCGCCCATGGTATGTATGATGCTCGTGAACAGAACGTTTACTTACCAGAGTACATTTGCTGTGTTTTTTTTTCGACAGCGGTCTTCGCATCGATGGCCACACTCATTACTGCCCCAGCTGCTATCCTCGTCGCGCGCTACTTTCGCTCGCGTGCCTGGTGGTTCAAGGCCCATATTGTTCTTCAGACTCTGACTGTTGCATTCACCATCATTTTCTTCACGTTGAGCGCCGTCGCCGTCGCTAGTGGAGGCCACGGTACACAGTTCGTAGGCCCGAAAAAAGATCCACATCACGACTTGGGTCTCTCCGTCGTCATCTTGCTTTGGGTAGAAGCCATCTTCGGCATTGCTGCTCACTACACGCACACAGAACACTCGGAGACTCACGGCGCATTCCCGACGATCAAAGCTAAGAAAAGTCCTTTGAGACATCTTCACGCCTGGTATGGTATTTTTGTGGCCGGCTTACTTTACGCAGGGATGAAGACTGGGATTGACGAGTGGAATATGGTGGCCGACTCTGGAACGTTGGTGCCCAGCGGTATTCAGATCGCGTTTTGGGTGATCTTCTCTCTAGAGATTGCTGCGTACGTTATCGGATGGACTTTGGAGGCATTCCGTGGTAAATCGAATCTGCGCATGATATCGGACCACTCTACAGACGAAGAAAAAGATGGATCTCCTTCCATATGACGGTGGCGGAATGGTCAAGAATAAACATTATGGGATAGGATAAAAGAAATGACAAGAGTATATGGTTGAGCGTACTATTGAAACCTCGTTTGTAGTAGTACATATAGTGTTTCTTTTTATATCTACTTTGTTGTTGAGTCAACAATCATACGAGTGAAAAGATGCAAGGCATACCAAATGTATCAAGGCCTTAGGTTAGGAGTCAAACAAGAGCGCGCAACCATCTAATCAAGGATTCATTAATGCTGAGAATAGTTGCACATATGTCAGCTTATTACCTTGCTTCACCTTCGGTTGTACTACATGATCTTCGATATGTGGCCCCGTCTACGTAAGGCGGGCAATTGAAGATATGGTAGAAGTTACGAACGCGAATCTTACAGATATGGACTTCGATCAATCCTGAGTTCAAATTTCCCAAAAACTCTGCAATCACGGCAAGATCCCAAGGCAAAGATTGTTTGGAATGGACAAAGGACAGATTGAACTTGCGCAATGACGAAGCTTTGGAGAGGAAGCCCAAATTGAAATCGCCGTACCAAGGATCAGTCGGCAGCTACAAAATCATCAGCATCATATCCTAGATCACAAGGCAAACGACTCGCCCTTTCTGCAGTTATCCATTTCACGGATGTGCATAACAATGAAAGGTGCTCGACTTGGGGGAGAAATCCGAAAGTAACATTGGCTACTGCGGGCGAATCGCAAATAATCTGCAAAAAAGATAATGCAACGCCATCTCGTTCGCCACCACTAACATCCCTAAAACCAATTTTCTTCAAGTGATGCAATGTCGGATCTTTCGACATCATGTTGGTGGTAAGAGGGCCACCTTGGAAAGGAGGATGCACGAATACTTCGAGGACGAGTGAAGAGAGTCTTTTCGACCCTTGCGCGAGGGATTGCAGAAGGATAGAAGGACCCTTGTAGGTCGTTAAATTCGGAAGATTTGCTTTTACATTAATGCTATATTGTGCGGAAAAATGTCCAACACATTCTATGGAAAGGTGTTCCAAAGACGCAAGCTGTGAAAGAAGGACCTCGAAAGCGTTGGAAAGAATGTCGGACCAAGAAACTCCCAAAGTGAAGGAGGTAAGGCATTGGGGATATAGAATCTTGGATATCGAGAAGCGACCTTTTGCCATGCCGAAATCCTTAGCGATAAGTGTTGGTGCATAGACCTGCACTTTCTCGACATTTTTGAGTTGAAATAAGATGTCTTGTAGGGGGTCGGTATCTGGTGACACAAACGTCGGGCTACGTGGGATAAAAGATTAAGATTAAACAGCGAAGAGAACGAAGAACTTTTTTGGAAACTTACAATTGATCTGATTTTACTATTATCACTTCGAAGACTCGTATTAACTTTGCGTAGCCCGAATTCCCGTCAACCAGCGTTCTATGCAGGCTCTCGAGAGCGCGAATTTTTGTGATCCAGATTGAGTGGTAAAGTGAGCGGAGCCCCAGCTCGTGGAAATGCTTCGATACTTGTAGAAGAACAGCACGGTCGGAAATCAGACAGGTATTGAAAATCATCACAATCAGCTCGTTCGGGAGTCCTGGAATGTTCCTCGATAAAGCCAGTTTTCGTCTTGTAGCATGGCGAGCCATTGAATACTCGTTGACTCCTAAGCTATGGCTTTGCTGTACAAAACTTTGCAGTTGAAGTGGCAGGCAATAAGCGTTCCATAAGCGCTTAATCGAACAATTCACGTAAAAAGCGCGTATCCGCGTCGTGACTTACATACCTGGAAACGGCCATCTCAAAGTTATGAGCCATCCTTCTCTTACTGCTTCTTATTTACCTGGTTCCTCCAAATCGTACGGGCACGACTGGTCGCAGGATGCACTTGGAGGAAAAATTCGAGTTTCTGGCAGACATTTCATTGATAATTACGGGCGTGTATGCGGGCTGCGGGGTGTAAATCTCTCAGGATCATCAAAGTCTTCTTCGAACCACAACAATGACACCTTTCCTTCCGAAGCAGAGGCGGTCACATTTGTTGGCAGGCCGTTTCCCCTTGAAGATGCTCCGGAGCATTTCGCCAGGCTTAGACGATGGGGACTGACTTTTAGTGCGTAGTACTCATTATTACGCTTCACTGAAACTACGGGGATTGATATACCTACTCACAGTAAGGTTTTTGGTGACTTGGGAAGCTGTAGAGCATGCTGGCCCGTGAGCTCGCTTGTCAAACTGCTGTTTTCCAGCTCGGATAACATGTCCCTCTTCTAGAGGCATCTATGACACCGAATATCTCGAATATATCCGGAATATTCTAAGTTTACTTCCGCAGTACGGAATACTTGCATTTGTTTCTCTTCATCAGGACGTATGGTCTCGATACTCGGGTGGTTCTGGGGCACCTGCTTGGACTCTGGAGACTGTTGGGTTTGACCTGCATGAACTGGAATCTACAGGAGCGGCGTGGCTGAAAGGTGTTCGAGGAGGAGGACACGTCGAAGAAGAAAGAGGATTATGGCCGTGTGGGTATCAAAAGGTGAGGGGTGCATTATTTCTGGTAAACTGCAATCTGAATTGAGTATTTTCGTCAGCTAGCCGCCGCGACTATGGCGTAAGCGCATACTTCACGCATCACACTCAATACGCTTACAAAGCTACTCTCAGAACATGTTTTTGGGCTGGAGATGCGTTTGCGCCCAAATTATTGACAAAGGGCAAGCATGGAGACGCTATTTCCGTTCAACAATTCCTTCAAGATGCTTACCTTGACATGAGCGAAATGGTGGTCAAAGCTGTTGGTGACCTCGAAGGAGTTGTTGGGTTTGAGGTAATTCGCCCTTCCAATGCAAATCATCCGAGTCTTGATTTTGTCAGATGATGAATGAGCCACACCGTGGATATGTAGAAATTCCATCTCTACATTACTTTGATTACAACACTGATCTTCATCTTTCCGCCGTTCGTAAGCAGTCCTGTATTTTAACATAAATATCAGGATACTAATTCCACTTATGTCTAGCATCCGCTCTGGAGTCTTTCCAACTCGGAGCTGGTCGGCCAACCGAAGTCGCCGTATGGACGCGATCTTTTCCTATGCCTACGCGTAAAACTGGGCACGTCGTGCTTAATGTAGATAAGCGCAAAGTCTGGAGAGAAAATGGACCGACGAAGGGACAATGCTTATGGGAGATGCATGGTGTATGGGGTTGGGACAAGAATAAGAACGAGGCAATTGTATTGAGAGAAAGCTATTTTGAAAAACATCCTACAAACGGGAAGAAGGTGTTTTCTTACCTTTATGGAATGTTCTTCAAACGTTGACTTGCTTTTGTGATTAGATCGACTGGTACACAAATTTTTACTACCCGTTCTTGAATAAATGGGCAGAGCGTATGCGAAGAGCTTCGTCTACCGACAAGATAGTATTTTTAGAGATGATTCCCAACGAGGTATGTTATCTGTGACCTATGATCGAGTCTTGACCGAGTTGGTGCGATCAGTTTTGCCCGCCGTCTTTTACTAAAAGTCACCAGCCACCTAACATAGTCTATGCACCTCATTGGTGCGTGTTTGAGCCTTGTGTTCCTGAGATCATCATGAGAGTCAGCGTTCTATAGGTACGACCTCAACGCGCTCTTCACAAAAGCATTTGGCAATTTCACGGTCAATGTACAAGGACTTTCAAGGGTACGTGTTCCAAGTATCTTATCTGTGCCCTCGATGACCTGATTTTCTTCTTCAGGGGATGTTCCCCCTCAAAGCCTTCTACTGGGGTCATAAAGGCGCTAGAGACAATTTTGCGTTACAGATACGTAATATTGTCCAGGAGGCCTACCAAGTACTCGGTGAAACTCCTGTTATCATTGGAGAGTGCGGTATACCTATGGATATGAAGTGGGTTATTATCGACTCACCTCAACGTCTTCTAACATTTTCCAAATTCATAGCAAAGGAGAAGCGTTTCAAACCGATGATTTTACGTGGCAGGCGAAAATGATGGACGCGATGTTAGTGGGACTGGAGAGGGCCATGGTCGGTTTCACGTGAGTTGACAATTCCGAAGCGCATGTTTCGAGTGTGCTCATTTCACCCCAGCTTATGGAATTACAATCCACATAATACAGACCTTGCAGGTGATGACTGGAACGGAGAGAATTTCTCTTGGTTCAGTCGAAGTCGGGCTCTTCCCCGGGAATTGTTATACTATGAACAATCTTCTCCATCGTTGGATAACGGTGGTCGGATTCTTCCTACGGTAGTGCGCCCATATCCTGCCAAAACAGCGGGGATACCGTTGAAATTTGAGTATGAAGTTACTTCCGGCTCGTTCATGTTTAGGTGGTGCAATCCCGACACACACACAGATTCTTCAAAAGCGACCAATTGTGCGCCGACCGTGACCGAGCCATCACGATCTCATCCAGGAATCAAGGCTCTAGAAACCGAGATTTTTTTACCTTCCTTGATTACACATGGGAGGTCTGTTGTCGTTTCAGGACTCGACGAAGACGACTCGTATGTCTACGATGAAGCGAGGCAGACTTTGTTCATTGTCGCAAAAAACACGCAGCCTGGAGGCATACACGAGGTCCGGGTGAAATTGGTTGCACTAGAGGGCTTTAGAAGTAGGCCGCTGCTGTTCGAGGTCAACGACATCTGGAGTGACTTTGGTATGGGCGTATGTGCTTTAGTCGTATTATTTTCTGCGTTGCTGCTGGGAATGTCTGGAATTGGGGAGCAGCTTTTGCGGAGGGTGGATCTTATACTGTAGATACACTTTGAGACTGTTCATTAGCTCTGAAAATACCATCGTAGATACTATTAGGAGGATTTTAACACTACTTTTGACTTTGAACTAACGTTTCAGTAAATACACGAAGGGAAAATGTGTGCCACCGGCTATGTTGAATGGCCGTGCCTGCCTTTTTCTTTGCCTTCATCTCGTCCATTTCACGAGCGGCGGAATGCTCGATCCTTCGTCGACGGCCCCTCCCCCGGATCAACTTTTACAACCTCCACCAAAGCAAAAAAGGTCGAGTGTAGCTTGCAGACGATGTCGAAGGCTTAGAGCCAAATGCGTGAAGGAGGAGAGAGATGGGGGCCTTTGCAGAGGGTGTATTGATGCTGGAGTGCCAAATGAGTGCGAGTTCTTACCTCGAGGCATGAGCGCCATCGACAGGGCAGTAAGTTTAATACCAGGCCTTGCTTTTACTTCTTTGGTTGATCCTTCTTCAAGCCTCGCCCGGCTCAACGTCGCAAGCGACAGCGACGAGACATTTCTGCTGATCAGTATGTTGTTTCTTTTCACAGAACACACCTTACTAATAGATGGTATATCCAGCGTTCCACGTCTGTTGCTTCCATCTATGTAACTCTACTGTTGCTGACTGGTATGTGTGCCTCGCTTTACTTGATTGAATGTCTTGTTGAACTGGCGCAGTCTGTTAGCCTTTCCTCAAGTCCACGCTGTCGTGAATGGCATCTGCTCTTGTTGTCAACAAACAGTCCCCTCGACATTGGGATCAATTCCCAATGACCAGCCAATCTCGCCTGTTGCACACGAGGATCTGTGCGTTCTGCTGAATCTGCCATCCCCTCAACTTCTGATTCGAATTACAGTCTACCTCCACAAGATGGACTCGTCGATGCCTGCGAGTGGTTTTTCACGACATACTTTCAACTTGGTTTCCTTCACAAGCCAACGTTCATGCATACACTGATCACTGCCCCACAATCTATCAGCACGTTTCTTCTTCTTTCTATGCTTTCCATCTCAGCACGATTTTCCCCCCGGTTGATTGAACGGTACGGATCCGGAGCCGCTGCCGCTGATGTCTTTGCTCGTCAAGCTCAGAAGCTCGCTGGTGAGGAGTTGGCTGGAGCTGCGACACTCGACAGAGCACAAGCGTTCTTTTTGTGTAGTATCTGGAATTGGGGTAGTGGGTACCGAGATCGTTCTTGGGTATGTTACTCGACTCTGTGTCTAATGCATTTTTAAACTTTACTTTGTTGGTTGAAAGATTTATCTGGGAGTTGCTGCTCGCAGTAAGAGTCCACAGTAGCAACCATTATGGTCACCCTCACTTACCCTTTTCAGTGGCATCTATCCTCAAGCTATCTCAAGAATCATCTTATCATCTGGGTCCCGATGCAAGTGTAGAATCAGTAATCAGTGCCGAAGTATCTCGTCGAACCTGGTGGGTGATTTTCAGTAAGTCTATCTATCTATATCTTCAACTTCGTAATTTATCAAAATCTTTACAGTGAGCGACAATCTTCTGAGCTCAGGCTGCGGCCGGCCAGTTGCTTTTGATCTGGACCAGGTTACTATACCCCTCCCTCTGGACGAAGATTATTTCTCTTTTGGGTACCAAGGCCCTGCTACCGTTCTTCCTGGTACCAACGCCGAAGCGAGGCCGCGCTCATTACATCAAGCTCCCTTCAATGCACCCCAGATTGATCCCCAGTTGCAGTCTCAGTCGCACCCACCTTCGCCAGGATCCCCAGTCAACCCGAATCTCAATGAACCTTGCGAGCGTTCCTTGTACGGTAATCTCATCACGATAGCAGAAATTTGGGCACGAGTGGCTAGGAGTGCACTGGTACGGTCACAACCACCCGGTACTCCTGCGCCTCCCTCCGCCAATCTTGCGCCTTGGCATCCAGAAAGTGATTATATAATCATCAAGGAACTCGAGGCTTGGGAAGCATCGCTCGGTCCTCGCCAAACCTGGAGTATGAGCAATCTCTTGGCATATCAATCAAAGAATTTGGATATGGTCGGTTTTACACTGTTTGTTAATCTTCTTATCATACTTAAACTGTCATACAGGGTTTTAGAGGAATCTTCCTCTTCATGCACCTTGCTCATATCGTCATGAGGCGGTCTTATCTCCCTATGTTGGCGCATGATGTGCAAAACGGCCAGTCTTCCTCTATTCGAACTGCCTTTAATGATGGGCAGTCTCAACCTCCCCCGGCACATTTCTGGGAAACGATGGTGCATGACATGTTTGCACATGCGTTCAAAGCTATTGAGCTTGTAAAAAGCTGGGTACCCACCAGACCTTTTTCGAGAGGGTGTACGCCGATGATGGTGAGTTCATCTCATATATCGAAATCCTGTTTAGAATGTCAAGAATACTTCACTGAATAGGGATTTTCACTATTCATGGCCGGCTCTGTGTTGGCGTACCTGAGAAAATGGAAATGGCGTAAGTCGAATTCCCTTTGCCCTGTCAGCTTGTACTAATGTACTATCGACTTTTGTAGTTTGTCTAAATCTGTATCCCTACACTGAAGCTGCAATACAGAATGCACTTGATATGATTGCAGACATAGCTGTTATATGGCCGCAAATGGGCTCGCAATGGCATACAGCCCTGACTAAAACAGCTGCAGAGTTAGGACCTCCTGATTCGATGTCGCTCAACGGACAACGCAATCGCGGAGTTGAAGGGCTCGGACGAGCAGCAGAAGAAGACCTCATCGCAGATCAAAGAGAAGGAATGTACAGACACAAAAGTATGGAGGCATTCGAAGAAAAGGCTAAGCAACAGCAGGAGGTATGTTACATACCAGTAACTTCTTGAACACGAATTCACTCGACTGCGTAGAAAAGCTCACCCGTTACACCTGCCTCTGACCTCAGTGGCTTATTAAACCGTCGCGACGTCGAGCTCCCTCCTTCTGGCGCTAGTCGGACCCGTTCTGAATCCACCTCATCCGTTCAAAACACCAAACAAACTCACGATACCCATATGCTGTACTCTCTTGCAACCGCTGCCAGTATGGATCAAAAAATGGAACCAGGCAGTAGTTTGCCGCAACCGCCTGTGCCTTCTCCGACTTCCACCTCTACGCCAGCACCGAATGGGTACCATCCCGGACATCCAGCACAAGGTATCAATGTTCTTCCACCGGCCTACCTCCCTACCAGCGAAAATGGATCAAATTCCGTGCCAATGGACTGGAATAATTTTCAAACCGATATTGCCACGTTGTTACAGAACGATCTGAGCAACCACCTGGAGCAAGGCGGGAATGGTTGGGCTTTTTGAGTGGCCTAAATAGTGAAGATGGAAATGTGACAGAAGCAAACACTTGGAGCAAGGCTGGAATAGCTGGACATTTTGAACGGCTTTGGATAGTTGAGCTGCAGGATTCATATGTGGATTCAAATAAATTAAAGTAACTTTAAGCCCTGGTCGTTCATAATGTTCGACTTCGTTGCTCTGACTCTTTTCTTTTAAACCTGTTCTTGTACCTGGCATGTTCATGTATGACGTACCGTACCAATTTCTGTCATGTATTTTTTACGAACCTAGAAGCGCCCTGGCGCCAAAATGGCTTGAGCTCCATCTCTTACCATTCGGAGATTTCAAGCTTGAAGCACTCTCTAAAGCAGTTCGCTTGAACTACAAAACACGCGACTGCCGCGCTGGAGCTCTGCCACGTGCAAATACACATTCCTTCCAGCCTAGATATACTTTCTTTCCCCTAGGATACCGAAATTTACTAGGGCTCTTTAAGCTTATGCCCAGCTTATTCGATGTACTCGGGAAGGTATGGTGTGACCAATGCTCCGTGACTCAGGTACATTGCTGAACGACCAAAAGGTCCTTATATACGGACAAAGACTGTGCATATATCCATCTGCGTTCGACTCCGAAGATGAGAGAAGTGCAGCAATTTCCTCCCCAGAATCTCCGAAGCCAACTCAACAGCTTGCGTCACACAGCTTTCAATCTGTCCTTCGACAATCCAGGAGTCGAAGATGTAACATTAATCACTTCCGACAAAGTTACTCTTAAATGCTATCTTTTGCGCGCGCCGCACAATAGATCGCGCACAAGTTTGCCTGATCTGCGAGTGAGATTGACCTACCATGAAACTAAATCCTCGTTCCTCATTCATGACATCCACTTTCTAGCTGTCTATTTGTACAGTAACACCCTCTGCCGTTCCTCGTGCAATCATTATCATGTTTCATGGCAATGGTTATCATGCCTGGCTCCATTTATCTAGTGCAAAACGATTTGTTCGACTTGGATGTGACGTCTTAGTGGTGTCTTATCGAGGGTAATATCAATGCCGGGCTCTTCTTTCCATTTTGTCCCATTTATATCATTTGCCAGATATGGACATTCATCTGGGAAACCGTCTGAAAAGGGTGCGTCGTGTGCCACTCCTTCTGCCTTTGCATGAAAGTATGTTCAGGGCTTCGAAGAGACTCCCAAGCAGCACTCGACTATGTTCTCGCCGACGCTGAGCTTTCCAAATCACGTATCGTGAGTTTCTCGAGCAGTGATCTTCCCCTCGTCGGGCTGTTCATTTTCTTACTCTTAGGTTTTACACGGACATTCACTCGGTGGTGCAGTAGCTATAGACCTTGCTGGTCGGAATCCCGACAAGGCACTCATGGTCTACATGAATGACAATGATTGACTGACGCAAATTTCTGACTAGATCTCTGGACTCATTGTCGAGAACACATTCCTCTCTATACCTCTTGTTGCCAAAGAAATCCCTGGCCTTCGACATTTGACGTTCATCATTCACCAGAGATGGGAGTCATATAAACGGATATTGAAGATACCCAAACACATTCCAATATTAATGCTATCCGGAAAGGAGGACGAGGTGGTTCCCGAATGGCACATGCTAAAACTTTGGGAGCTAGCGGCGATGCGCGGTGAGGGAAAGGATGTGAAGGGACCCGGGTTGGAAGGAGAGGAAGCGCATCCGAATTGTGGTAACGATATGTTCAAGAGCATAGCTGGAGGAACTCATGGTGAGTGTCATTCTGAAGCATCATATTCAACACTTGTAATTCATTACATGGCCTCCAGCAGATACATGGACGCGGTCAGGTTACTGGTCAACAGTGCGCACCTTTTTGGAAAAACTGACCGCATAAATTTATGTGTCACTTAAACACATGACGACACTGAACCCTAGGCAGGCCCTCGGTGCTCGCTCAGAAACAATTCTGTGATCAAGTGTAATCTTGTTGCAAAAGAAGCGAAGAACTGAGTTCTGAGCGGTTCTGGAGGAGGACATCCGGGGACATCCTGAACTTATCTAGCGGGCCTTGGTCGGCGCTGTTTGGATAAGTACCCAAATATAGATCTAAGGACCTGATGTGATAAGATAAGATATGATTAGATATGTGTAAGTGATAAGAATTTCCCACCAATGAGTTCGGATAGTACATAATTCATCGTACATAGCTTTCTCTGTGTTCATGGCGGACCCGATTTCTGCCATTAGTTTTGCAGCGCAAATGTTCTCTATGGCGATGGATGCCTACAAGATATTTCGAAAAGCTCTTGCGTTTCCAGACAGTGCCGAGAAGTTGGTTTTGAGATTAAAGGTGGAATATGTTCGACTACAGCTTTGGGGTAGAAATTCCGGTTTGGATCGAGGGTATCTCCCTTTCCAATTCAAACCATTTGAGGATATCGTTTTTGATCTACTCAAAAGGTTGACGATGCTTTTTCAGGATAGCGCCAAATTGCGGGAGAAGTATGGATTAATGTTAGTAGACGAGTTGGACAAAATCCCGGAAAACTTCAGCACTTCGGAGGCTCAGAGGACCGCATCATTCTTTCGAATCAAGGAAGCATGGAGGGGTATTGCCAAACTTGATCGTGTTAGGTCTGGTACACTATTATCGCCTACTTCTTCTAAAACAAGGCATACAGGAAAAAGCACAGGTCGTGAAGACAGCTCTGCTTCTATGACAAGTCGCCTCCGATGGGCAATTTCCTCCCAGTCCCAGTTTGAGGCACTCATCCTTGAAATACGAGGATTCACAGATAGCTTAAACAATCTGCTCAAAGAATCCCAACAACTCACCTTACTCCGGGATTGGGATAGAGTCCAACTTGACATGCTATCGAGGGTTGAAGACATTGGAAGCCTGCGCTTGGTGCAAGATGTCACCGAAGGATATCATGAGTGCGAAGGGATTTTCGACATGGCCACGCGCAAGGCAATAGTGGTAGCAGATGAACTTCCCACTGGGATATTATTGGGTGACCAGACCGTAGACTTCGTGGACTCTGCTCAGGTTGTTAATAGTAGCCGCTCAATCGCGGTGATGCAGAAGGCCGATTTTGATCTTCCAGACGACTTTCCCGAGGTCGCGCGATGCCTTGCTCGTTATCGAAATTCGGAGCATCCATCAAGTTTGGTTCTCATCGAGAAAAAACATTATCCTGCTGAGCTTTCAGCAGAACATCGCGAGTTATTGCGTGTCCGAATCAAAGCCCTTATCCACTTGTTAAATTGTTCCCGTCAAGACCGACAAAGTCTTCCTTTGTGCTTGGGATACTGGCACGATCTCGAGGATTCTTGCTGGTGTCTAGTTTACAATATACCCTTACCGCTCCCAGGCGACGGAACTGTTCGTCAGATTCAGTCATCTATCCAGCTACGCACATTGCTTCACTTCATTCGCGATCCTGTGGTCCGGCCACCCCTAGAGCACCGAATACAACTAGCAAGTTCCATCGCCGGAGTCCTGTCTCGTTTGTTTGGAAGCCAATGGCTTCATAAAAGCATACGGAGTGATAACATTGTCTTCATTAGGCGTGGGGACCGCCAATATCTCTTGACCGATTCACCGCTAATTTTTGGCTTCGAATACTCCAGACGGTACACAGAAGCCAGTATCGACCTGATCAGTATGGATCTTGCTCAATCTATTTACCGTCATCCGGAGTACCAAGGTAATCAAAGAGATAGGAAGAAATATCGTATGGCATACGATGTCTATTCTTTTGGTTTGATGTTGGCTGAGATAGCCTTGTGGACCCCCCTGCTTACAATTTACCAGGAGAGACTGAAGAGACGTCCTACAGAGCAGAGTCCTGCCTTTCTGGAGCCACAGGCGATGAATTTGAGGGAAGAAATGGTCAAGATAGTTGAAAGGCAGTTAGCATTCAAAATCGGGTCAAGATATCGAGACGTCGTGTTATGGTGTCTTAAGCAGAGTCAAGGATTCATGATAGCTGATAACGAGTTGGCTGCCAAGTTTTATTCAGAGGTCGTAATACCTCTGGAAACTATATCCCAGACGTTCAGATAATTTCCACGTTAAACGTTGAACAAACACTTGTATCATACTAACTCTCAGCTTCAAGTTTGCCATGTATGTAGATGGTCGGAGACAGGGTGGAAAATAAGGGAAAATATAAGAAGATATTGTACTAGCGGACCCCTGCGGGGCACAATGAACCTTGCTTGACTTATGTTTTTTATGAATCACTCTAATGTACATAACACTCAAAAAAACATAAGTTTCAAGTAAGAAGAGTATAGGTTAATGATTATGACAAGTAAAAGAATTAAAAAATAGTGCCACATATTATTGAATAGGGAAGAAGTGAAGGAGGTGGACATGCAGGTGCAGAAGGTGAACACACTTGAACTGAACGTGTATGCCAATGACAAGGAAACAATGTGTATGATGTTAGCAGTTATGACCAACATCCACCAGCTCAAGGTAAATCTTGGCAACAATGTGAACAATCCAGTGAGGAAGGTATCAAATTTGTTGTATGAGCAGGAAGCTGATGAAGCTAATGGAACGATATATTGAATAGTGTTAGAGATATGTTGGATTATAGCCCACCGATTGAACAATTACTTATAATGGCTGATGACCCATTCATAACCGAAATACACCAGGAACATTTCAGAGCATTAAAGAAGTTATGCAGGGGATTAGAAGACGTACGGATAGGAGAAAGGCGATGGAGGTCAAAGCAGGGATTATGGAGCAAGTACATAGAAAGAGACACAAATTCATAACAAAGAAAATGAACGTAGAAAGACGAACGGCGAGCAAAAAAAAGTTAGAAACAGACAGTAGGAAAAAAAAAAAAAAAAAAGGCGCTTAACGTGTGAAAAAAAATGCACGGGCGCTTGGCAAAGACGGGGTGGCAAAGGACCTAGCAAGCAAGGTGAAAATGATATGTAAGCGCCACACTAGCTCGCCCTTTGTTCGTGGCATCGTACTACCACTGGACCGATACAGCTATGAAGGCCAGATTAACACGTCGTTAACACACGCAGGCACGTCTAATCAGCAAAACCCTGTTTAATCGTTCTATTTCATAGAACTGCAGGCTGGTTTACACGTTTTTCTTAGATTGATAACCGAAGGGACCAAACCCGGTTCTTGTTAACATTGGAGTCACTGGCTGCGCTTGTATAGGAATAAGCATCAATACTGCACCTTCATGATAGCATAATATGAACGTGGGCACTCTAAACGACACATTGCCTCGCAGCATCGCAGATGGTTTCCTGCCTTCAACCAACCTGCCAGTTATTGCGGATAGTGGATAAGTAGACAGCTACCTTGAGACGAGAACATCGATCACAAGTCTCTCTGCACTCGTTAACATAAACCCCGTATCCACTTGCCTTTTCGTCCTTCGAAATGTCCAATACTACTCCGCCAAAGTCGCTTCGTTCACGGATGGGGACGGCAATGCGTAGGACATCGTCTATACTTACGCTAAGTCGTCCCAATACACCTGGGGTCTCCTCTTCACCAAAACCATCCCAGGGAAATACCGGTAGAGCGCGTTCCTCCTCAGTTGCTACCTCAGATTCCGACATAAGTTCTGCAAGTCGTCCCAGTGTCGACACTACGGCTCCCACGATCCCTCCCATTTCCCCTCCCTCAGCAATTATGATGCCCAGTCCGATCGCAGAGTCACCAGCCAGAGAGGCTGCTGCCACTGCGGACGAGATCCGTGAGGAGCTCCGAGAGTCCAAAGTGGGCCCTACTCCTCTCACACAAGTTGTCACAACGTCCACCGACCCTGGAACTCCGGCGGAAACAGTAGAGTCTAGTAGGAGCGAAGCTGGAAGACCGACAATCCTTGGGTCTGCGGATGAACCCCATATCCTAACAGAGGAACCGGACGAAATGTCTTTGCGGGCTCACACCGTAGAATCAATCAGAGAGTCCGATCCGAACGAGACTCGGGAAGTGCCCGCGCCAGTAGCTTCTGCTCCTGCTCCTGAATTATCGCCTGCTCCCGTTCTAGAAACAGCTCCGTCATACTTCGAGATACCTGCTCATCCTTCATCGCAAAATTTGTCAGATTCAGCATCCCTACATAAGGCTATCATCGAGAACACGATGGGCGTAATCTCAACTGAGGAACCGACTCCGGAAGGAATGCAGTCGGATCAGACCACACCACGTCCTCATGGACCTGCGGATACCGAGAATGCGAGCGTGTTCTATGCGTTCTCGGAAATGCCCGTACCTGATACAACTCAAGTTAGTGCGGAAGAAAAGCCAAATTATTTCCCAAATTCTGCTCCCGGTGATACCATACCCGCTGCCAATCCCATCGCTAACCTACAACGGGAAAACGAAATTGTTCAAATGCCAGTGCCAGACATTACGGGTGATTTGCCGGGCCAAATACCTCCCGTTACAATGCCTGCGAGTGACCCGATACCTATACCACCGAAGCGACGCGATGCGGATATCGAGCCAATTCTGACCCCCGGAACTGCCACTGGAGCCTCAGCTCATCACACTTCAGAATTCGCCTCGCAAAAACCTCAAACGAAGAGCTCAGGGATTGCGATCGTTCCTTACGACGCAGGGTCCGTCGAGGAAATCTGGGCTAACCAATCAGATACGCAGCATAATCAGGACGCTGTTGGCAGACAACGTGCTGACAGTAGTGCACAGTGAGTTTCTTTCAGCGACTCGGCTAGCCAAAGTCCAACGTTCCATGTGTAGAACCATACAAGATCCGTTCGCAGATCCAGTACCGTCTATACACCCTTCGACAATTGGTACAACCGGACCTTCAGTAGTGTCTGAGTACACACTCTATCTATCAACATATTCATACCATACTTAATATATCCTACAGGCCCGACATCACTGCAACTCAAAATCAAACCCCAGTTTTGACTACGCAAACCGTGCCAAACGTTGTGGTGTTCCCGATAGTACACCATGAAGACATTTTCACCAGGTATTTACCTAAATCCGTCAGGTGTACCATTCCAACTCATCAATCCTCAAGGGAAACAAACGACGATTCTGTTTCTGGCGCTATGTTTCATGAGACTGAGTGAACAATTCATTATCATTGCCGGCTGTATCAAGAAACTGACAAACGTATTCACTAGCGAAACACGACCTCTTCTCGGCCCACACACAGCACCTCAAACCTCCTACCTTCACGTCAACTCTCCTCAGCCTACGACTGCCCATCTAAATGTTTCCGAAATGCCAAGCAGCACTACATCATCAATACCATGGCCTTCAACTAAGCCCACGCCTTCACATTCGTCTATGCCCCGCTTACATCACCTTGGCTGGATCGAATATGCTCTTCCTGACTCTACGATATATTATTCTCATCCAACTCTTCGCGTTACGACTGACATTGACCTTCGAAGTATAACAAAATTGGATGCTGTCACGGCGTATCTGGAACATCGTAGACTACATGATGGCGCTGGAACTCCTCCTGGATTTGAACTGTGGTTGAGAGAAGGTAATATTACAGATGGCAAGACTATGAGGAAGAAAAGAGGTCTAGGAAAGACAAGGGAATTCGTTCCTGTAAGATACTGGGTAGATCATAAGAAACGATTGGTGACAACCGACCCTATATGGGATGCTCAAGGCGACGGGAGTGGCAGGAGACATCCAACAGGCAAGGCAGTTGATGATTGTGAGTCCTATTTCACTCTTACATGCGGTATACATATGATAGTTTTTACAGCTCTGGACATGGAATATCGGTATTGGGCATTCATGGAAGACCACCCAGCGCATGTCACGCTCCCACATAATGCTCGAACTGATGCCATGGATATCTTGACGTGGTGCTGGACTGGTAAGATAACCTCAACTTCCTCAATATATCGATGTCAATTGGTACTTTTTTAGACCGTTTGCTACCTTCGCAGAGAGATCTCTCTCCGCCCTTCCATCAAGCCGAGTGCCAGGAGCTGAACAATATTTTGCGCTCTTTCGGAGGTAGGTCATTCATTTTGATTTTATCAAGTTACGATTGACCAAAAGAGTCAGATTCTAACGGCGATTCAGGAATTCAAGCTGTGCTTCACACTCGATTAGTCTCTCGTGTTTTAATGCGCGTAGGTGAGTATTCTTTGCACGCCAGTCATTTTTGGATCGTTTCATGTACATTAATCAGTCCGATGGCGTCAAACAAACTTCCGACCCAATAAAGCGCTGCCACAAGACGTTGGCAATAGAGGAAGAGCAGCTCCCTCGCGCCAGTCAGGATTTCAGCGCAGTATTCTGGATATCGTGGTCTTCATTGTATTCCTTGGTATTCCGTCCCTATTTCTCCCTCAATCGAATCCGTCGTCATTCCATCGCCTGGATGAAGAAAGTGGTCTTTTTAGTTCACGTAGTGCCGGTCCTATATTACTGCTTGGTGGTTGTGCTTGCCTTGTGGTTAGTCAACTTTGCGTGCTCCTATTGGACTTACCGATTGAACACCTCTATGAAGGCTGCAATCATCTTGAGTGCATCAGTGACTTTCCTTTCTTTGCCAGGGCTGGACAACGCCGCGCGCATTCCAGGACTCGTCGCAGTTATACTTGCTACTTTCTCCATAGTTTTCAGCGTGATCGCTCTTTTCCGCTACAAAGCTGATATGGAGTGCTTGTCATCGAATGTAGGACCGTGGAACCATTTTGGCGGCGAGGGTCTCACGTTACATTCGGTATGTTTAAGCAATTTTTTCCGATTGTGGAATATCCCTTCTAATGTGAACAATAGAGACGTATCGTGATTCTATCTCTGCCTCTTACTCTTTTAGCATACTCCATTATCAGCTTCGTTGTTGGAATCGTGCTTTATTCGTTTTTCGGAGTATCGGAATCACCAGTGAATATACTCCACAAACATTTTGAGGAGTATACTCGTTGGACAGTTGTCGGAGTTGTTGGAGCATTGACCGGGGTTTTGTTCACCTCTATTCTTTTCTTGCGCAAGTAATAACATGTACTACTACTTTACTTACGCAACCTGTGGCGCCAAAATTATCTATCTAATGTAAAATCGCCGGCTGCGTTGGCAGAAGAGAGATAAGAACCGTTGTTTGTGAAGACCATCATCAAAAATCATAAGTTATGTAGCAGCATGGCGCAGTGGTAGCGCGCGGGGCCCATAACCCCGACACTTGATCGAAACAAGTTGCTGCTAACTGAAGTTACAGGTGTCTCCATATGGGCTTTTTCGATATCTTTCGTGTTCACGGTTGATGATAATGATAATCAACGCCTATGATCTTGAGTGATTGTGGTTCCGACTCAGATTTCTTGCTAGAAGTTGTGCATACGGTCATAGTGCATACTGAGACATACTGAAACTAACTACAGTACAATCAGAATATGCACGAAGGAAAGAGATTCTAACTGTGAAGTCACAGTGAAATGTAGATATACTTTATTTAATCGAAGAACGAAGATGTAACGTATAAGAAAGCGAAACTCATAACACTGCGAACATTAATAGTGCAGGCTGAGTAAAGCAAGAGGGAGTACGAGTATGGAAGGTCGAAGAATACACTGGTACAGGACTATAGATTTTACGTTTTGTAGATAGTAAAAAAGGATGTACCCCAACAGAACGAAAACGAACGTGGATGATGAAGGCATAGGGGAAAGCACTTGATACAATCAGGATCCTGCGAGGATCACGATAGGGATCGATAATGGGTACAAGCCCGCGTAATATTAGAACGAAGAGAGGGAGGGGGGGCAGAGATAAGACACGAAATAAGAGAATGATAACATAAAAGGAAATCGTACAAGTAGTATAACGCCCATTCGCTGGCCACGACGACACTCAGTGCAGATCATGCGCAGTCGACCGGAATCGATGTGGTATCTGAAATATTAATTCCATGAGCTCAGATTATTGAATGTGGAAATGGCTCACACGCACCCTCACAACAGTGTCATTCCAAGCCTGCTTCAGATTCGTGATTGACGACGGTCTCTTCATTCGTACACCGGCACCCTTGATAGCATTGATAGCTAGAGCAGTGGTAAATCCTCGATTGGCGATGAGGACACCGTTAGACCCGTATTTATAGAACCAGCCATCGGGCCACCCGCCATCAATTTCTTGCATGTTACGAAGCGTCATAAGATCGCCAGAAGCGTCGATCCCGGCGAAGTTGCAACAAACAACACGCATTGCTAAAGCGAGGGCATCCCCCTTCAACCCAATACGTTCACGACAGCATTCAGCGAACACGGTTCCTAGGCGTTTGTAGACATCTGGAGCCACGAGAAATAGACGAGACAAGAAGCTGGATAAAACAGATCAGGGGAATGTCATCGGAACAATGATCAAGATGAACTCACAACAAGAAAGCTTCGGGAGGCTCGTAATAGCGTGTACCTTCGCTGAACGCCCGGTATCGGAGAACAGACTCCACCCATTCAAAACATTCCTTGAGCTGCTTCCCTCTGCCATACTTGTAAAACAAAGTGAGCACGTTGACACACACGACCGGGTCAATCCGTGGTCGGGATGAATCAAAGTACACTTGAGGAATACCATCGGCGTTGCGAAGGGCAAGGATGGCATCCATCACCTCGTGTTTCTTCTCAGGAGACATGTGGTCTGAACAAGTGATGCCGATTGATGTGGTATCTGCATCACAAGGAAAAGCTGAAGTTGTCAACTCGCCTTCGCCGCGGAAGAAGTTGAATGGGCCATCATACTTGGTGTACTTGACCAGAGAAGGATCATGAGTGGCTTCAAGAATGAGAAGTTGGGCAAAGTTTTCGTGAATGGTTACACCAGTGGAGGTATAGGAGAGATGTTGACCCGCATTTTGCTTGAGGAAGGCCTCGCCCCGAATGGTAGGATCAAAACAAAGATTTCGGAGAGTACGCTCTACGTTCTCGAAGTCGTCATATAAGATTCCCGTCATCCCGAAAGACCGGGCTGCCAGTACATTATCGAGTTTGTCGTCGACGAAAATAGTGCGCGCGGGGTCAGCGCCTGTGCGTTCGAGGACATGTCGAAAATACCCAATGTTAGGCTTGCGCTCTCGGGCTGATGATGAAGTAAAACAATGGTCGAAGAGATCCATGTCTGACGACTTCGTCTGCAGAAAGGTGAAGTCCTGAAATAAGACGATAAGCAAGGAACAAACATAGCAGATTATTTTACATACCTCGGCCGAGATATTGCTCATGGCATAGATCTTTCGCCCTGGTCGGAGCTCCCTGATCAGATCGACCATGACTGGACGACTAACAAGCGTTTCACGGGCGTGCTGAAATGCATTGCGAATGTCCTCCGAAGAGAGAGCCATCTCCAATGCAACGGAAGTATAACATTCGTCCTCTGAAATGTCCCCCTTCTCGTATTGAAACCAAGTCGTGGTCTGCAAAATGCTGCGAAGTGTCTTGGGAGAGATAGAAGTTTTGGTTGACGGTGACCACGTAAAAAGAACATCACCGAGGTCAAAGATTATGGTGTCGTATCTTATCGACGATGAAGATGATGATGAAGGCCTAGAGAGGGCGACCATCTTGGAAAAAGTGAAGTAGAACAGTGGGGGAATGAGCGATCCATGTTCGACTCGGTCTATTGTTAAAAAGCAAAAAGGTTATTGTTGATTTACCGAGCCTGAGCGCTCGGCGTCCAGGTGGCGAACTGGTGCGAGTCGACTTTGTAGCTGATTACGTTATGAATCTGAAACTACGCACCTTTTTTGGCCCTTTTTGGCCCTTTGGCCGACCACCCTCCCGATCTCTTTTAGATTCATGAACGGCAAAGTGTAACATAACTCATGATCCCCGCCCATCCCAATTTTTTTCCAATTCGTCAACTAAAGTTTTTCCAAGTTGCAAAAATCTTTCTCTGAACTATGTATAACCTCGTAACTCATCTCGAATCAGTGTTGAGCCTATTTGAGAATGTTTTATTGTCATTGACATGTACACAGCACGCGGAAAGATGTGAAAGTGCGGCATATGGCGATAAATAGAACAATAAAATGCTCACAGGCACTCACCCGGTACCCACTACGAGACAATACGATGTCCGTCCCTGGCCCGTACGCGAGATGAAAACGCGGGATGAGCGGCCACTGACAGTATTGCGTCACGACTTGAGACACTGGATTAAAGGAATCACAAGAAACCGCTCCTTGTGTTGCTCAAACAAAACTTCGTTCAAGAAAAGACCACACCGGCCACATTCTTGTCGCTTACTCGCCGTAGAGATTGACGAGATAAGTTATCATTAACTCTATCTTGCCCAGTGAATATTGAACAATAGTAGACAATAGTGAATAGGCCGTGTCGATTATATTTCCTGCGGAAGATCTTGATTGCTGAATCCAGGACTTACATATGTGGTACGAAAGGTCGTCTGAGACCGCCACTTGCCTCCATGTAACAAGAAAACTTGATCAATTCCTTTGAAGTTGTACGATCCCAATCGAAGGGAAGAGATGTATCTTGGAATCTCACGCAACCACCCTAGCGGTTAGTTCGCGGGTGAGACCCTGTGAGACCACCAAGGGACCGTATGCACCACTCATAGCCTTATACCATATGTTTAATTCCAGGTTAATGCTGACCACCGCAGGGAAGGATTAGGATCTCACCAGATATCATTCCAACTCGGCTGAATTCCCGCCAGATCCAACGATGACCCTGTCTACAGACTTTGAAGTTCTGCAAGGCAATGCGAATTCAAAAGGGCCCCGCTCTTCCAAAATGTCGGCAGCATTGTTGAAGGCAACCCGGTTAAGTACCGGTGATACTAGGTGATACTGGTCAGTGGTATGTGTAGTAGGCGCCCTCCAAGATCTAATTTAGACGTAGGGAAGGTCGGAACGGAGGGATTAGACGGTAAGTTGTTGAAGATGAACGAAATTTTGTTAGCATTGGCATTGGGCAGTGAATTTCGTAGGAGGCGTCACCACGTGCCGGTTTTTCCTTTAAGCGCGAAAGGCGCTTTGGCAAGTGAGTCAGATTACCGTCGGCATGTTCATTGTTTGTGCTTGTGCTTTGTGCATCTCTGCGTACTCCCTTCAAATATCCGGGGACGAAGGGGCAGGATATATATGCTTTATTATGCACTACAACTTAAGAAACAGAAAGATAACTACTTTACCAATGTCCTCTCAGCTACAAAAAGCAGCGGCCGGAGCAAATGTTCTACCAATGGGGAGATGGATACCCTGCCGAGGGATACAACTGATACAAGTGACAACTGTATGCACAAATCCTTTTGTCATTTCCCTTTTCGAACCACTGACCGGAATTGTGGCGAACCGCGAACTGGTAAGTCTTTCGAGTCAGTTTCCAATAAGCCATACAAAAAGTGCCTTCCCTGAGAAACCTTTACCGCAACTTCACATAAAACAGCCTCAATTAATGGAGTGACCTACATGGTTACATAGAGCCTCATTGAGTAGATTCCGAGCAGATCCCAGGAGATTACCCGGATAACAAGATCTGGAAATGCTATCAGTCTGTAGGGCGGGATAATGCGGGAAAAAAAAAAGATGGGTTTCTTGGCCTAAAATTCTTGGAAATAGCAGCCTGAGGTAGTCTGCAAAAAAACATATAGAAGAGCCAGTGGGCATCGTTTTGAGCGTAAGGCAGAGTTTGTATTTTTTTCTCTTTTAGGATCTTTAAGTAAGTACTCCATTCCACAGAGTCCGCAATTACCGGGGTCTTACAAGGCCGACGTATTATATTACTAGAGATGTATGGGAACGGAAATTATAACTGACGGAGAACAGACGGACAGTCAATCGTCAAGCTGTTGAAGGCTGTCTTGAACGTGCCATGTTATGGAATTTTTCCCCGGACTTCCGTTCCATTCGTGAGTATATAAATGGGCATGTAAGTACACGCTGCACTTAGGAGTTGGGAGATGATGGGCCTGGCCTCAATGAAACCCAAAAAATCATTGAGCACGACACACCTTTCAATCATTTCGAATGGGTCTATTGTTTGCTAAGTAAAAATTGGAGGCACAAGAGTGTTGCGAAGTGTTGAAGGTTCGAGCCAGTTGCTCAATGTCCATGTCAAGTGGGTTCGCCGCGTCCAGGATACAACGAAGTCGTTTGCTTTTACGAATGCGGATAAAACCTAGAGATTGTGACAAAATGTGAGTCAATCTAACGAACTCTCACGATTCAAAAAAATCATATGCGCATAACGTTCAGATAGTCCGCGGGTCCCTATAGTATGACTGCGACGTTGCAAGTCTGTAGAAACTGAAAGTCAACTCGAGCGACATTGACGCTCGATTAATTTGACATTAACAAAATCTGACGGGCGCCCACATCGCAGTTGGACTACCAGCCGCGGATATCATCATGTTCCAATCATTTGACTACAGATTCTTGACAGAGTTGTTCCTGTATAAGTATCTCGAGGTAGAGGGCTTCAAGGATCCGAATAACCATTGAACAGGACAAAAATACTGCCTATGATCATATCATTATACACAAGCTGGGCCGGTAGGAATGTGTTTGGGGTGCTACTTACCAACTGTTGACAATTGACCAATCTGTTTTCGATCCAGACAAGAATTGAATCCAGTTATAATTAATCCGATGGGGGGAACAAATCCGATGCCGAATGACGGCTTTGAACGAACGTCAGTAATGCATTGATGACCTTGGCTCATTGTCAGAGCCTATAATTGAGCGAGGATGGGTCAGCTATACTCGAGCTATACTTGGAAGAAAGGAGGAAGGGAAGGAAAGGCAGTTCGGAGATTCCAATCCGCGAGAGGGACATGCAACAGGGAATTCCCCTGGAATTGCTCCCAGTGCTCTATCTCAGAAACAGAAACGAAATGTAGAGTTAGAGGTTTCGAAAAATCTTGCCATCAGTCGAAGAGCTATCTATTACTACTGTTATCGCTCAACGATGTTACCAAAATATCACAACGGCCATTATAGCCATTGTTGAACCTAGTACTGCTGATAAAAACGTCCAGGAAGCCTCAGCCAAGGTTTTCGCAGAGAACGGATCCGGAGATCGTGGTGAATTACTTACGGCACCGATACCGTATGCTGAAGATAAACACTCACAGGACGGTCAAGTAACTTGAGTTGCACAGTTCAGCATAAATTCTCCTCTCTTCACTTCAACGACCCATAATCGACATTCTGGCTTCATAATTTCACTCGGATTTTCGTCTCATACTTTCTGCGCCGGGTCTGTCCACTACCTAGTGTTCCCGTAGTTATCTATCGCTCTTGTCATTCCAATTACATACGGCTTAGCATACAGGCCGCGATGTAGACGAGTCGTCCGAAAGGTGGCACAGTTGAAGCAGCGACTGCGATATTACAGACGAGGCTCGTTCGAAACTCTGATGGTTCGACCGCATTCTGAGCCTCAGGTCCCTGGCGGATTTCTAGGGATAGTGGCAGAACATTTTCCACGAACACTTGGATTCACTCACGAGGTGCTGATTCCCATAAAATGATACCACCAAGTATACTGGTTCGTTTAAATACAAATCACACAGGCAACACGATGCAAAGATGGAGACGGTTGGACACGGAGGAAGAAAAGGGTATTTGTAGGTGAGAACGAGAGATAACCAAAGCTTTCATCGATTCGACGACTTTTCAATCGTAATCTGGAGCGTCACGAGGCTGGAAGCTCCTGGGTCCCTGAGAAGCTCCTTCAAGAACGATGTCTGTAATAAATTGGACCTGGGTTAGATTGCTCCTGCCTGTTCATCACAACATTTTATATCTCTGGCAACTCACAACGTGGCTTTGGTCAGTCGAACTACTATACTGCCAATTGCTTCAAACAAGCACAGATACGCGATTTCTGTACAGAATAGTCGTGGGATGAGATGATGGGGGAACGAGAGAAAGGGAGAGAATGACAATAACCGGAGTACGAAATCGTCAATGTAATAATAATGATGATTTGTTTGGCTTGGGCGTTGTGCCACGCGCTTCTTTCACTCACAGTCAGCAGGACTCAGCACCGTCACGACCACCACTAGTGTTTCTCAAGCCGTAGTAATATTTGTAAAGTCTACTTGTATTCAAAGAGGAGAAGTGAAGAGCTTTAATTTGGCCTGTCGATAGGAATCGTATACTTCGTCGTCGTTGAACGTCGTGAAGAGGAGAAAGGCGTAGAAAGCGAGTTTACATGTCTGGCAAGGCGCCGCCAACAGGTCCAAGGGCGTTATTAGGCAAACAAGGACAACAAGGGCAGCAAGGACAAGGACCGTCAGGCGAGTAAAAATATTGTTCTATTTCTATGAGCTGGACTAAAGCTACCGCTTACCAGTCCGTGCAAATCATCCAAATCCACGGCAACCTTCTGGAGTGACTATTAATGGTGGACCATCGTCGTCGTTACCGTCGTCATCTTCGTCTTCATCGCCGGCTGTAAACGCCAGATTTGGAGCGCCACCGCCTACAGGACCTAGAAGTTTGTCAGTAAATGGACCTTCTCGCGGAGGAAAGAGCAAAATCTCTGTTAACGGACACAATACAGGCCGAGAAAAGGAACAAGGCTCCGCGAGTCCTAATGGAAATGGAAATGTGAGGTCCAATTTTTCACTCGAGACTACATTCGCTGACTTTGAAACTTTCTTATCAGCTTTTACCGCCGGCTCGTTTCGCCATCTCAATCCCAACCAGAAAACCAGAGTCGACTGTTTTACCAAAAAGTTCTATACAGCTGCGAGGTGAAGCATTCCAAGTCCAAATTCCCAAAGCGCCTCCAGAACCGAGCTACGATCCACCACCTCCACCACCACCTCCGGAACTTCCTCCCCCACCTGCTCCGTCTGAAAACAGTCCACCACCACCACCACCACCAACAAATTCTCCTCCTCCCCCTCCTCCGCCAACAAACTCTCCGCCTCCTCCTCCGCCACCGACAAACAGTCCTCCTCCTTCACCACCTCCGCCACCATCAATAGCAGCTCCTACAGGTCCAAGAATACTTTCTGCAACGTCTACAATACCGACGAAAACTTTACCTACCCACAACGCTATTTCGATCACGCTCCCGGCTTCGCGGGCCGTGCCCTCCGCTGCGACGCCTACTCCTGCCCAAATTCTGATGCAGCCGCCACCTCCACCTCCAACACCACGTCCACGTTCACCGCCCAAGCCTTCACAACCCAAAACATATTCACTTCCACCGCCGCCTGCCTGGCCTCCACCTGTAGACCAACTTCCGTCCAACCTACGCGCACATCGAGTCATCTATGATTCTACGGTGGCCCTGCTTCCCGCTCATGATTTGATTAGCAAGGACAAAGATTTGAGGGAAAAGGAAAGAGAGGCCAAGGTTGCAAGAGATCGAACTTTGGAACGCGCTGCATTGACTTCAGGATATGTTAAGCTAGGTGTGAAGAGCCAGAAACCGGTTGATCTCGGGCCGAACCCTGATTTGGACACGATGTTGATGGATGTTGATTTCAGTAAGGGTGAAGGCACGTCAACAGGGGTCGGTACGCTTGCTGGAGCTTCGGCATCGGGCTACAACGGATACACCTCAATTGGGCGTAGAGGAAAAGACAAGAGCTCGAGTTCAGAGTATTTCGATGTCCTAGCTACGGCGATCAAGCGTGCGAAGACCCAAGACTCATCTGAATCTTACCCGCGGATAACTGGCAAGGGCAAAGGGAAAGAATCAATCATACGTTACGAGGGCCAGGTATTAGAAAATGGAGAATGGGTGTGGGTGCCAGAGGAGGAAGTTGCTGAAGTATCGACAAACGCGATATCACCCATCACCCCCTCGAAGTCTTCTTCAGTTTCAGCATCGCTTTCCGTGTCGTCTTCAGCATCCGCATTTTTGGCTAAACTTCGCAGCAGTGAAACCGTGGCAAGTCCTACTCCTGTGGGTCTGAGCAGAAATGAGAACAGTGATGAAGCACGCGGGTATTGGGTATGTGAGAGAATACCCGTACCCCGCGATCCGAGACGAACGATGGTCAAGGACAGAGACAAGCCCTTAGTAGGGGAGGATGGTGGTAGTGGGCAATTCATAGACGTGGAAAAGGAATCTCAAGTGTTATGGTTGAAGGACCGGGAAAAAAAAGTCAGATCACAATTTTACATGCTTGATGAATATGAGGTCGGTCTCGTTAAAGCTCTAAATTGATTTTTCCATCCTTGACCTTCATACAGTATGACTACCTAACGTCCACCTCACCCCCTCCTCCCTGCAAAGTCATCATTACTAACATTGCCCTCCTCACCCCAACAAACGTTCTCCGTGCCCATTTCTCTCAGTACGGCAACATCATGAGCTTCGAACCACAAATTGATAAGCAGAACGGCAGCTCGCTTGGTATTGTGTGCATACGATACCCTACTCACATCGAGGCAAAACGGTGTGTGGAAAAGGAAAACGGGCAGAAAAGGCCTTGGGCTGGGGCTGGGTATGGTCCAAATGGTGTTGGGGGATATCATGATCATGGACCGAACGGAAATATCAAAGGAGATGCTGGAGATCAGATACAAGTCGATTTCGATGGGACTGGTCAAAAGCTTGCTGCAGTGTTGAAAGAGTTGGATGACAGGAAGAATGGAAGGAAGAAAGCAGAGCCTGCGCTCCCAATTGTGCCTCCGTTAGCAAACTCGAATCTGAACAGTGGAAATTCGAGTGTCCGTGTTGCCGACCATCAAACACCAACACAGACACAGACTTTAACGTTCAAACTTCCATCAAGCTTACCTCCCCGTCCTTCAAGCTTACCACTTCCTCCACAATCGAACTCAGTATCCGGTTCATACTCCCCTGTTCCGTCTCTACCTTTGCCTCCGTCATCGTCTGCTTCTCATCAGCGTTCAGGTCCCCCGCTATTACATCCCAGCCTTCCAATGCGTCCTATATTGGATACTAGAGATAGTAGAGAACGGGAACGAGAGCGAGAAAGAGACCGCGATAGAGACAGAGAGCGGGATAGAGATCGTGACCGTTCAATACTTGCTACTCCTGCCTCAGGCTCCGCTGGTCCCTCGTCAGCTCATGGCGGGTCCACGCCGCGGCCGAATGGTTCATCGTCTGCTTCCGCTGTGCAACTACCGTCTTCATCCTCCTCCGCTCTAACAAGTAAACTCCCAAATATTCCTAGTAAACCCAGTGGAGTGACTATTGCTACAAGTATGAAAGCTAATCCTCCACCTGCACTGATCAAAGCTAGGGCCCATTTAAAGAGGAACGCGTTATTGAGGAAACCTGAAGGGGAGGAAGATCCAGCAGGACTAGGTAATGGCAATGGAACGCCGGTGCAGATTCGCCTGGAGAATGAAGCCAAAGAGAGGGAGGTTGATAGGGAAAGAGAACGAGACAGGGAAAGAGGAGAGAGGGGTAGGGACAACGATAGAGATAGAGATCGGGACAGGAGACGCAGTAAGGATAGGTACGGAGAGAGGTTACCTCCTTCGCAATGGAGAGCGGACAGAGAAAGAGAGCGGGAATGGAGGTCAGGACGAAGCCCAAGTCCAGACAGTCGAGATGATAAGTATGGATCTGGCCGGAGAGACCATCGAAATCTTCGTCGGGATCGAGATCGCGGTGACCGAAATCGCAGTCTGTCGCCTTATGATGACGGTAGGACGTACATTCCCGGGAATACGAGGTATGGCGCTGGATCTGGCAGATGGAATCATCACAACCGTCGCCACGATCGTTCTCCTCCGCCCCCGTATTCAAGGAGAGACCGTTTTTTGCGCAGGTCTCCCCGAGCTTCTAGATCTCCTTCGTCAGCACGGCCTGCGCGCTCACTGGGTTGGGAGAAGGATCACGGAGACGTTCTTGAGGAGTTGGGGAAAAGCAAATTTCCGCATCTCAAATTAGAGCCGGATGCAGGAGGACACTTCCCTCATCAGGTGCAGGAAGAGGATGTCAAGGCTCTCCTGGCAAGTTTTGAGATTGATAAGGTGTGTATTACTTTCCTAAAATTATGAGTGTCCTGATGTGTTCGATACCCGTTGCCAGGTCTTGAAATCCCTGCAAGGAATTTTTGTCACTTTTGCGAAAGACTCTGCTCGGCGGGCTGCTACCTACATCAATGGCGCTGCGGAGGCGAAGTTGGCTTTTCTCAAAGTAAAGGCGACTGCTTGTGCTCCTCCTATTCCTGTCAAAACCACCTGGACCGATGAAGAGATGGTTCTCAAAGCCAAGGAAATCATCACCGAGGAACTCAAGAGTGCTTTGCAGCAGGATATCTTGAGTAAATACATTGGTCCTCAGTTGAAGACAATGATCAATGAGCTTCAAATTTACCCATCTGTCGAACTTGGGACAGGAAAAGAATCTGGAGCTTCGATGGTGGACCAAATTAACGTGAGGCAGCTGGGGCTCGTAGGGTTGTCGTTCAAAAAGCAGCGAAAGGAGAGGAAACCTGTGGTAGAGGAAATTGTTCATGAGGTTGATGTGGAGGAAGAACAGGATGAAGAAGAGGAAGAGCGGCCCCCAAAGAAGAAGCGCAAGAAGGAAGTCGTTTTGCCCAAGAAGCAGAGGAAACGCGTGCTCGACGACGAAGGCGAGTCGGAGGTAGAGTCAGAGGACGGGGACGAGGATGTCATTCCTGCAGATGAACACCTCAGGAAGAGACCGCTTTCTGTGGAATCCGAATCTGAAGCTGAAGAGCCTGCAAGGAAGAAGTCTAAAAAAGAAGAGATCAAACGGAAAAAGAAGGAAGCGAAGAAGGTTGGCAAGAAAGACATTCATGATCATGTCGTTCTTCCTGATAACGAATATGACGCTCCCACACTTGATCTCCGGCTTACTCCTGGAGCGGACTCGTTGGTCGCTCCATCGCGCTCCGTCACTCCCCTTGACTCCCGTGTACTAACAACTCCTCCGCCTACGCCGCCTCCTATTGACCCAACGGAGGGTGTTTGCGATGACGATGAAGATCTCTATTACGCCAAGCTCGTTCTCTCAGGACGCGTACCGTCAGATAACAAGATCGAAAACCTCTCTTCTCCTCCTCCAACTCAAGAGACAGACGAAGGCCAGTCCCTTCTCCGGAAGCACGTTACTGGATCTGCCCGCACGGAAGGCTTTTACAAAATTACGCACGCTGAAAAGGCTGTATATGTCACTCAGTATCAGGCCAGGACAACGAACGCCGCAGCTGCCGCCGCACAAGAAATTCTTCCCGAAGAAAGCAAACCTCAGCACGTTACTTCGTCTCGTTCTAACCGTGCTAACGCTCGTCGTCGTGCACAGGGTCTAGAAGAGATCAACCAGGTTCAACGGGCCGTTGCTCTTTCCAAAGGAGAAGCAGCAAGTGAACTTACATTCAAGTTCAACCAGCTGCAGACGAGGAAGAAACATCTGCGTTTCGCTCGTTCTCCGATTCACGACTGGGGTCTTTATGCAATGGAACGAATCGCGCGGGGAGAGATGGTTATCGAGTATGTGGGCGAGGTTATCCGTGCACAGGTGGCGGAGAAGAGAGAGAAGACCTATGAACGCCAGGGAATTGGCAGTAGTTATCTGTTTCGCATTGACGAGGATTTGGTCGTTGACGCTACCAAGAAGGGCAATCTTGGGTTCGTTTCGTTGTCTTCTTCATTAACAGTTACTGAAAGCAATTCCCCTACAGACGTTTGATTAATCACTCGTGTGACCCCAATTGCACAGCGAAGATCATCACTATTAGTGGCGAGAAAAAAATTGTAATATACGCCAAACAGGATATTGAGCTTGGTGACGAGATCACCTATGGTACGTTCTGTTTCTCTTCTTCTCTCATGTCCAGACGCAATTTAACCTTTCGAAATAGATTATCACTTTCCATTTGAGCAAGACAAGATTCCTTGTCTATGTGGCTCAGCTAAATGTCGTGGCTTTCTCAATTAGAGACGATTGCATGGTCCTACCTGACTATTTCACTTTCTACAACCATCTTCTCTCTTTGCATCCCTTCTTCTACTGCTTTGCTGTGATTCTATTTTCTATTATATTTTTTTCGCCACAGTTTGTATCTACTACATAGTTTGTTCCGGGTAATGGTTTGTTCTTTATCAAAGCATCCACTTATCATAAGTACCTACCTACCATAGCTCTATTTTGAGGCTATACTGTCCTTACAAATGCAAAGGCTGCAGCAATGCAGTGGTATGACCGCCACCTTACCCAAAATAAGGAAATCTGTTGTTTATGGTGACTAGAAAGGATTTCGATATTCGTGGGGTAACTTTTATCCAACTTGTCCGACAGTTATCAGGCGAGCCATGTGGGAAGGTCTGTGTAGGTACACCAACTTGGTCACCAAGGGTAGAAGAGGGCTCCCTCACCGTTTTACCGGAGGCCTTTTCGCGACTCAATTGTGTTCGTGTAAGACGCTCTTGGCCCACTTTTCTTCGTACACTCAATGCCCGTACTTTCCACTCCCGAAACGAATCGCAAGGGAGCCAGTCTCACAGCATATATCTATAGTGGCTGACTAGCAGGAGTTACTCCAGGCTGCGGTCGCAGGCTAGAACAAAACTAAGCACGACCACGATGACAACCGGGATCACACAATCAGTACAATTCACGAATTACTGTGACTAGGTTTTTCCTCCAGAGCAAAAAATTCTGCCAGAAAACTGGAAGTTTGAGCTCATGACAATGTGCAGTGAGTAAGAGTAGGGATCGACCTATAAATTTGAGGTCTTGTGGAACTGGCAACGTGGAACAGAGAAAACAAAACAGTACCCTCAAATATTTGCTTGCATAGCATATAATGCAAGGCCACACAACACAAAGGTCTTCAACCACCGCCGACGGGATGGATTTTTTCACTCGGAGTCGCCTCGTTTTGCGGGAAGACAGGAAGACAGGTGTGTTTAACACGTAGAGTCCTGTATGTACATGCATAGATTTTTTCCAGTCAAGCTCAAGGCTCTTTATAATCCAAGGCTGGACCGAGGACGAAACTGAAATCGACGGAAAACCTTCTGAACTTTTTTATCGGGTTTTTTTATTTTCCAGCTTGACAACGTAATTTGTAATATTTTCACGTTTCCATGCTTTTTTTGCCTTTATGGATTTATGAACCGACGCGACCCTTTCGTCGCGTTCGGCGTCTTAAATTAAACACAGCCCCTCCCTCTGGGTCCCCCACTCTTTTTTTTAAATCCTTTGTTATTTGGTCCAATTTGTGTGGCGACCAACATGTCTTCGTCGTTCATCTCGAAATCCCCTAGGCCATCGTGTATTTGCAACTCGTCCAGAGGTTCGAAACCTCCACAACTAGAACTCAACCTTGGTTCCATCAGTCCTCTGCGTATATTATCTGGATACGCGTTCGAGGACTTTGAGAATCATTGTGAGCACGACATGGCGCCCTCAGATGAATCCGAATCTCTGTCGTCGTTCGAGACTTCGTCTTCTACCTGCTCATCTCCTAGCCTAAATGGCTCTTCAGAACATTTAACAATCACCCTCCAGTCTCTGGTAGACGGAGGGGATGACGAGGCAGGTTTCCGGAAAGACACAAGACCTCTGCCGCCTGTTCCTACTTCTGCTTCTACGGTTTGTCCTACGCCAACTATTTCTCCCAGAACGCGACCGCTCCCGCCTACTCCGCATTTGAAGACAGAAGACGTGGCGATTTCCGTAACCCTCGCAACGCCCTTGTCTTCACCCATTCCTCCCACCAGTTCCCCTAACCATCTTTCTCCTCCAAGAGTACGACGTCTACCCACTCCTTTCATATCACCTTCTATCCCACGACAGCCGTCCTGTGACACAGTTTCAACCTCTGACTGTCACTGTTTGACCGTAGATAGCCCTCCGAGCCCCGCTTTGACAATTGAAGGTCTATCCCCTGAAGCTGTCATACATCGTCGTCTGTCAAAATTAAGACGTTATTTGGGTGAAACAGTACCCCATGACTTGGTCCCGGTCATTTCCTCTGCACGCGATCCACGAGCTGCGAGAGACTTGCTCGTGCGTTTGAGCAGCTTTTCGGGATCAGCAAACACAATCCATGAACCAGCACTAGATCCTGTCGTGATCTCACGTAAATTGAAAGAATTGGAGGCCGATGAATCGTTGTCTGACGACGAAGACGAGGATATCGTGTTCGTCGAAGCAGAGTCCCCTGTGGAGGGATCAGAATCTTGGTCTGCTGGAGGCGATATTTCTTTCCGGGCCACCCCTTTGCATCGATATAGCAAAAAATGGGTCTGGGAGAAGAAAGGACGCCGACGGGAGGAGCAAGATTATGCGTATATCCTACGTGCGCTTCGATCGCTTTGATCAAATTATTTAGAATCAAGCTTTGTTTTTATTCTTCGTCGCTTTCATGCATGAGTTCGCATCATCATCCTTACATATGTACTTCTACCCATCCACATCGTCTGCATCTTTCCTTGCATTTCCGTTCCCTATTGCATCTTTTCAATTTGACTTGGAACATCATGACATATACACACCATCTTCTTGCATTAACCTATAATTTGCTTATTACCTTCGTTTACGAATTATTATGATCCAGACCGCGCATATAGCTCTCTATTTTCTGGATCTCATGTCGTAGCTTCAAGTCTCTGACCTGATGTGAATCCTAGACCCTTTAACATACTGGATTCCCTTTATTTCCATAATTCGTCAATAATTGCGGGAGCAGAACTCAGCGCATGGTCAAAGCTGGCCCTACGAAGTCCAAAATGTACGGTGCACTTTCCTTAAGATACATATACATAACACGGTTTGGCACGGCACATGATAAGAGACAGTCGTTCACTGCAGCAAGCATATTTCCACAATCCTTGAGCAAAGCAATGGTTTGTTTTTCTTCAGGCTTTGTTGGCTTGAAAAACATTAATACGAAGACGGATGTTTCAATAATGTCTGAAGGATGTGAGCTTGAAGCAGATTTGATACAGATATTGATGCACTCACACCGCCGTCAATCAGCACAGTCTCTCCGTTGATGAACCAGTTAGTAATCAAACACAGCGCCAGCGCACCGACATCGTATTTTGTTCCACCTGTCTTTACAGTCGGAATTTCGAACCCCCATTTCTTGTCGGAAGGCGCGACTGCAATGCCAGCTTCGTTTGAGTGTCCAGGCAGCGACATCTAGGAAGAGTATCAGTCATTCTATATTAACCAGTCTTCCATCAGACTCGCCTCGGTGGGAAAAAGCCCTACAAGATGGGGTCAGTTTTTGCTTCAATACGACGATCGTGAGACTGACCAGGTGCTATCCCATTAACCCGAATGCCTAAAGGAAGCAGCTCATGTGCCAAGGAGGAAGTTGCATGCCCAATGGCGCTTTTACTGAACATGTACGGATACGAACGGCCAGATGTGGCGGAATCCTAGAATCAAATTTCGTATTATCTTCCCGTTTCGTGGGCTGGGGAACCGTATAAAACCCACTTTAGTCCACCCATTCATGCTACTCGTCATAATCACTTGGGGTACGAATTTCTTCGTCGCTTCTTCGTCCGAATTTTTCCACCTTTCTAGTAGAGGTAGAAACGCAAAAGTCAACCAGTATGCGCCGACAGCGTTGGTATTGAGAACGTTGTTGAAGTCTCGTGGCTCGATGTTGTCGAAAAAAGCCGAAACGTAGGCAGAGGCAGAGGCTTCAGAAGGAGGGACGAACTGACCTGCCTGTATTCCGGCGTTGTTGAAGAGGACAGTAACATAGGGCTGGACTTTTGCTACTTCTTCTGCAAGTCTTTTGGCTTCAGTCTGTCATATGTATGTAGTTGTGCCACATTCCACAGGATCTAAACAAGTAACGTACCTTGGAGCTGATATCACCTTCGAGTCCGTACATCTTACCGCTAGATCCAGATTTTAAATTGGTGCTGGCATCGTTGTATATTCCACAAATCCTATACACAACGTATTATGTCAAAGTTTGGTCATTTTCGAATCATGCGGAGGTTCCTACCTATCAAGGTCGGCTTGTTTAGGTCCAATTATGTATACCGTGGCCCCGTTAGCAATCAAGGTCGAACTTATCATCAGTCCGATACCCTGCGAGTTGACCTCTGATCTTAATTTGGAATTCACAAGTCGAAACGACTTACGCTCCCACCACCTGTCACAACCGCGACGACATTCTTGAGATTGAACAGATTCGTAGCGCATTGCCCCTCCAAGTCAATTTGCGTTGACATTGCGTTCTCAAATCTTGAGTACTTACAAAGAGAAAGATGAGAAAACAGAACACGAGCTGGTGACCTCATAAGTTATAACAAAACGGAGGCGCGTGACTGGTTAAATTTCAACGAAGTCCTTCACTTGCAATTGGACAGATAGATAGATAGATAGATACACGGCGCCATCTGAAAATGTGGTCCCAAAAGCGGAACAGCCGGTCTCGACAGGATACAGTACAGTTTAAAGTACCTAATCATTTCGAATTCCATGCACAAAAAATCAATCGTGGACGGGTCTTATTACGGATGCCACAGGAATAGCATCAATAGTTGCGATCGTCTTTACTGGTCGCGGATATCCACTTGGATCACCCTTGTAAATCAAAGTGAGCATCTTCGAAAGGACATGCGAATAGTCTGAATCAAAGAACACACCAGAGCATCAGACGGATAGCCCTTATCGAATGCCTTCAGGTCATCTAAGTAGTTCATTTGCTCCTTTGAAAGGCTAATTTCCAGAGCTTCCAAATTCGAGTGTAGGTGCTCAACTTTTCGCCCCCCAATAATGGGAAACATGTACGGGGCCTTATGGAGGACGTATGCAATCGCCACTCCACAAGCATTTTTGGTAACTGATCAAAGACGAATAACGTTAAACCACTCACGGGCGCTGATATTCTTGACTCCAATTTCCGCGGCCAGTTTCTCGAGACCATCACATACTTTTACTTCATCGGGAGTGCGCTCCCAAGATCCAAAGAAAAATCCCTGTCTTCCTTGTTCTCCACTGGTACGCCGTTGCTCTTCTTCAGCGGTTGTTCGAATGTGCCCAGCAGCGAGAACGAAATAGAGAGTGAGAGCGATTCCTGACAAGAACGGGTTATTAGTTATATATGACGAAATAGTGAGTATACGACAGCACCTTCATGTTGACACATAGGAAGAATCTCTCGCTCTATGTCCCTTTTGAGGATAGAATACGGCGCTTGATAGACCACAAATGGAGTCTTGCCAGTTGAACGAGCATAATCATTGGCCTTCACCACAAGCCAAGCAGGAGCATTTGATATGCCCTGTAGGCAGGTAAGATAATAATGTAAATAAGGAACTTGTCCCTACCAGGTACAAAATTTTGCCTGCGGCTACCAGATTGTGCAGTCCGTCCATAATTTCTTCAACGGAAGTATGCATATCCCAAGCATGGACGTAAAATATATCAACATAATCTGTACGCAGCCTCTTGAGGCTAATATCGAGACTGACGCGCATTGATTTCAGATTGTTGCCCACGAAATTTACTTTTTGTTTCGCTAAAGGAACGCCCCTCGGGCGGCCAGGAATGTTTGTGTACTTATCTTCATGAGAAACCAGCGACTTGTGAAAAAAGCGAATGGCCTTCTTACTTTTGTCGCAATGATCATTTGGCTTCGAATATCACGCTGTTCCATCCATTCGCCAATGAATTCCTCAGATGAGCCCTCTTGACTGTGGACATGTATCAAACGACCTGTAAAGGTCATGAACACCGATTCCACATACTAGATGTTGGCAGTATCAATCCAATTTCCTCCCGCGTCGTAATATGTGTCCAACAGCTGGAAAGAAGATTGTTTATCCATGGATCCGAACATCTCAGACCATTGATCCCCAATACTCATTCCACCTAAACAGAGTGGCGAGACATGCACGGAAGATCTCGAGGAAAGTTGTCGGTAACGAGCGAGTTTCTGGTGAGGACCAGGAGGAGGCTCAGGTTGGAAGATACTACTCATCGTTAAAGAAATCTAAGGAAATTCTGGCCATTTTATAGCTCACTCGGAATGAACTCGGATGAGTCCTACCTCTCATCGATTCTCATCACGTATCCACCGATTTGTCTTTGTCTAGACAACATTTGATCTTCTCAATTATTCGAAGCGGCGAATGCAATAAAGACACACCGATTTGAACGCCTCTATACGTCCTCTTGCGTGAGCACCTTCAGCTAAGACTTCCCGTTTCCGTTGAACGAACAGCCAGAAGTGTTAAAGCATGAGTAGAAAAAATCGGCATGCAATGCGGCTTGTCGAGTCGGTCCGGCAACGAAATCATTTTTTCTACAACCTCAGCCTGCTTGCTGCTCTCAAATGTCGGATGTCACCATAGGTTCACAGATATTTGACCTGATATTCCACCCTTCACATGCAACTGTGTACACTGCCCTTCTTTCTGGTAAAGTCAAGGCCTTTGCATATAATCACCATGGACGCACCAAGGAAGTCTTTTCGATTAAACTTTCTCAAAAGTCTTGTCGTGGGATTGCAATAAATGAAGATGGGGGAAGATTATACACAGTTGGGAAGGGAAAAGGAATACAGTGCGTTGATCAAAGTCATTGCCTTACATGACCTTTGATGATATTGTCATATCTCATCTAGTACTATCGACACAGAAACAGGAAAGCTCATTGAAAGTCGGGCTAAAGCACATGAGTGAGACAACTCCCGTCCCCACGTTTGCCTAAGAATACCCAATCATTCACTGGAAGGATTGCAATCAATCGCGTGGAGAGCGTTACGCCGTGGCTGCTAAGTACTGGTGATGATGGGGGAGTTATTAAGGTCAGTCTCAAGTTCACGTTAGTACCATAGGCTTGTTCGAGAGATAACCCTGACCTCCCTGACTACAGCTGTGGGACCCAAGGAAAAAAGAGCCTGTGCGGAAATACACCCACCATTTTGACTACATCACCGATTTCTTGTGGCTTGATGACAAGAAACAGCTTGTTACCACTAGGTATGAAATCAATCTTCGGTGCTAGGCCGTACCGAACTTAGTGTCCTTTAGTGGTGACGGTACGCTTTCAGTGATAGATGTTCGGGCAAGGACGTCCGAACCTCTTGCTCAGTCCGAGGATCAAGAGGATGAGCTACTTTCCATTGTCCCCATAAAAGGGTAGGCGTTGATTTCGTATTTTCTCTTCATTTTTCGGTTTGGATTTTCTTGGGCACCCCATCCTATTATATTATCCCTTCGGTCGTTTTGCATTTGTCCGCCGCGAAAGGCTTGGACGATACACTTCACCCTCGATTTTCTTTCCGCTGTTGTCCCTGTGCTTGGTGTTTCATACTCTACTGTGGCGCTTACGATATTGTGAATAGTGCTACTAAGGTTGTTGTTGGAACCCAACTCGGAATACTCTCAGTCTTCAACAGGAGCAGTGGATGGGGTGATTGCGTAGACCGCATACCAGGGTCAGTAAATTTCATACCATCTCATGTACTGGAATTTTGTTACTGAGATCGTATCATATGTAGGCATCCTCATTCCGTAGATGCGCTCTGTGCGCTTCCTGCTTCTCTACCAAATGTAGATCATACGAGCACTATTTTGACTGGCTCATCCGACGGTTTTGTTAGAGCTGTTGGTGTCTTCCCCACAAAACTACAAGGGGTCGTCGCGGATCATGGTGAATGGCCGGTCGAACGAATCGCAATCGGCGAAGGTTTGAACCAGTTGACGCTGGACGATAGCGAGAAAGAGTCTGTCGATGCTCGAAAGCCGTTCAACTCTGGTGACTCTGCAGATACTGATGATGAGAGTGACGAACTTCCCGAAACAGGGCAGTTCTGGGTTGGTAGCGCCGGCCATGATGAACTTTTGAAGCTTACAAACCTTGGACACTTCTTCAATGGGAAAGTCCCAGAGGATGGGATTGACGAGCGGCAGGATGACGAAGATACTAAAGGTATTCTTCCTTCTGTGGAGGATGAACCGGCAGGAAGTGTGGGGGAGCCTGATAATGCCGTGCAACACTCTTCGAACGACATTCGTCAAGAATCCAGCAACATCAAGGATTCTGATCCCGACACTGACACTGAGTATGAGCTTGCCAAACCGAAAAAGCGCAAGAAGAAAGAGAAAGATCCTCTGTCGCTTAAGAGGAAAAAGGGGAGAAATGAAGTGGAAGTTGAGGGAGCGTTCTTTGCCGAGCTCTGACTGCTGTCGCCAAAATATTCTACGGTTGGGTATTCGAAGGACTAGTCACTGGTGCTTCAGGATACCTCGTGTCCCTCGCGTCACAAACTCTGTAGGAAGTTTGTCCAATATAAAGCCTGAGTACCTACGCATGATACTATTACCACTGACTTCGCGAAGGCCCTGTCCACCCCTCTTACAAAGTCGTGAAGCTTCACACGTGATCTTTCCGTTCGGATCTTCGACTTAGAACCGCTGAACGTCAATGCACGCTTCAATTGTGACTGTATACCCTGCCTTGCAGTCTTACTACGAGGAGGCTGTTGTAACTCTCTCATCATGATCATTGCCCCTCGAGGTTCTCATCTAACCACCGGAATATGTATGCATCCGAAGCGTCGCTTGTCATCCAGAGCTTCCGGTATCCTCTCCGCCTTGAACATCCCCTCGAACAAGGAACTTAGTGGGGTATATGATGGTCAATGGAAGGGTTCGGGTGAAGCCATCGAATCAGTGTGCCCTACAACTGGAGAAGTTCTTGCTCGTATCAGAACCGTGCGTACAACTCCTGAATCGGAATAATCTCCGTAAATAAATCAAGGCTTCAGGCTTCGCCTGCAGACGTATCGGAAACCTTGACGAAGACTCGCGAGGCCTACTTCCAGTTTCGTGGTGGGTGAACTCAACGTTTCAACACAAACAGGATAATTTCATTGCCGCTGCAGATGTTCCAGCGCCACGTAGAGGCGAAATTTTGAGGCAGATCAGGGAAAAACTTGCCAACAAGGTTCGACCAATTTTATCCAACTGATGCATGCGCTGTCAAGTAATGTTCATCTTTTCAGCGAGAGGAGTTGGGTGCTCTTGTCACTTTGGAGATGGGCAAAATCAGGTCTGAGGGTGTGGGGGAGGTTCAGGAATTTATTGACATAGTCTGTTATCTCTTTCCTCACACTTAACTGAAATCAAACTGCTGCTATAGTGTGATTATGCTGTAGGATTGTCCAGGATGATGAATGGAAGGATTGTTGCGTCAGAACGTCCTGGGCATTCTATTCTCGAGGGTTAGTACATGTAATCAAAATCATCTGGTATCTACATAAATTGTTTGCAGTGCCCAATCCCCTAGGGGTGGTCGCCGTCTTGTCCGCGTTCAATTTCCCTGTGGCTGTGTATGGATGGTCTGTATCCGTTAAGCCAAGCACATCCATGCATTAATCATTGTGGTTGGACAGGAATCTAGCCTTATCTTTAGCAGCGGGGAATGCAACGATCTGGAAACCCTCGCCAACCACCCCATTAACGTCAATTGCGGTGACATCCATTATCGCTGAGGTGCTGTCGAAGAACAACCTCCCGGGTGCACTGGCTGGACTAGTCACTGGCGGGCAACCTGTCGGTGAGGTGCTTGTGGGTAGTAAGGAGGTGGAACTAGGTAACTGTGGACTGTAATCTGGAATTTGTCAGAGATGAATATTTCCCGCAGTATCATTCACGGGCAGCGAACGTGTGGGCCGTATCGTGGGGCAGGCTGTCGTGTCCCGGTTTGGCAAGTCAATCCTTGAACTGGGCGGAAACAATGGTCAGCATCCAGAACTCATGAATACACTTTTTTTTTGAAACTCAGTCGCGCTGTTTTAGCTTCAATTGTAATGCCAGACGCGGACCTCTCTTTAGCGGTACCCGGAGTATTCTTCGGCGCTGTTGGTACAGCTGGCCAGCGATGCACATCTACCCGACGTCTTTTCTTGCACCGCGACATTGCTCCAGAGTTTCTCCAGCGACTTCAGAAGTTATATGCTTCACTCAAACCTGGTGATCCTTTGGACGATAATACTCTTCTAGGCCCATTGCATACTCCTGCTGCGGTTAATCTCTATGAGAGTACTGTTGAATATTTACGTTCCATCGACGCTGACATCTTGTTCGGAGGAAAAGGATACGAGATGACACCATATTACGGTGGAAATTTCGTACAACCCACTATCGCGGTCCCTAAGTCTGTCGAGATGTCAGACCGCATATGGAGCACCGAAACGTTCGCACCAATCCTAAATGTCGCTATTTTCGACGAACTGGAAGAGGCTATCCGATGGAATAATGCAGTACCACAGGTGTCTATTTTTCACGCTTATACTCTTGCTTCCATTTTCCATTTCAGCTGTTAACTTAGTTTCTATCAGGGTCTTTCCAGCAGCCTCTGGACTCGTGATTTACGAAACGTTGGGAAATGGACGGGTCCTAGTGGATCTGACGCTGGGATCGTCAATGTCAGTGCTCTCACTTGTTATCTGTCCCATATCTATCTCACGGATGGGATTCCGCTGCGGCAATTCCCCATAGGTTAATGCAGGGACATCAGGTGCTGAGATTGGAGCTAGCTTGTGGGTGCCTGTGTTCTGCAACAAGAAACAACCTGTACTGACATCCCGCATCTAATGTGTCTCAGCGGCGGTAATAAGGTAAGTCATCACGGGACTCACTTGCAACGAGAGAAGAGTACTGGCAGTTGAATCCGACACTTTCACTTCTAGAGTACAGGATGGTACGTGTCACATCAAGCTCTCTTATGTATGGATTCATTTGAACACGCCCAACAGGGGTCGAGAATCCGGTGGCGATGCTTGGAAACAGTATGTTCGCTGGAGCGCCTGCACAAGTACGCTATTTGTGTCGTCCTCGAGATGCCAGGTTTTTATTGTTTACATTGACAGTCAATTTTTCGAACGAGGCTCCCCTTGCGCAAGGAGTCAATTTCAACATTGAATGAACTGGAGAAGACATGATTAAGTAAACATACAGCATATTACTCACAGCAGCGTCGATTTTACTCACAGGTAAGTAATAAATGGTATGTATGCGAAGGTCGGTACAATTCGGTACAGTAGAGTCAATTGAAAAACAGTGCTTGTCATAAACATTAAGGGTAACTTGGTCGTGGAGGTGTATAGTTTCCCGTATGTTTTCTTCTTCTGATAGTCTTGATCCGACATCACTCTGTATAGAGTGCAAAAGTTCCAAAAGAAATCAGCAGCATGGAATACTTCTGAATTTATCAATGCCATCCACGCTGAAAAGAGACAATTGTGGGAGCTGCGATGGCCGACAGGATAACTCGAGATCTGATTATTTTCCACCTGTTCCCACTTCGATTGTAAAGGTTTCCAAGGCCAAATGCAGACATCCCCGATTGATTGAATATAAACATCAGCCATCAGGCAGTGCCTTGCAATACTGATGCCGACTTATAAGCAGAAGCCGACATTTCCTTTCAAGTTTCAGAACATCCTCGCTAATTTTTTCTCCCGTCTTTTTTAAGCCGTGCTAAAGCGGTCAAGTGTCGGTTTCTTGAGTTCCTTGCATCCACTATCATCATTCTATTTCTTTAATCCTACACATCATGTCCGTCACCGATGATCTACCATGGCCCGAATTGGGCAACGTATCTCGAGGCGCCACTCGAGGAAACCAAGGGCAGAAGGGGGTATTAGGACCACCAGACCGTGACGGACGGTGTACTCTCCAATTACGCGTTCAACCGGGGGTTTTGGCAGTACGATTAAATCGTCAAGCCAGCGACTGGTATAGGACATTGGATAACGAAGTTAATCGCGCCCTAAAGCTCACTAAAACCTACTGGCGAAAAGCAAGAAGACGTCAGGACTACGACGCGCGAGCTGATCAAGATCACATGGAGCTGCATGAATGGCTACAACAGTTAAAGGACAAAACAATGTCGCATCTAGAATTGCTTATGCAAAAAGGCGATATACAGGGACCACCGTACACCATGCCCGATGACATCGAATTGACATTTTTGCGCAAATTTATCGAACGCCAGGCCGCAGGAATGCCCCACAATCCACGTCTGCGCAACGGCGCCGACCCAGGCTATATCATTCGTGCCCACTCAGTAGATTCAGGATCCCCCGATCCTTCAGACCAAAATTATCAAGACCAAAGGAATCGAGGTGTCGGTGAGCATGGGTATCGTTTGATGATGTTTGATTCGGATCTCATAATTGCGACAGACCCAACAGAGGCGGTTAACAATCATATGTCTATGGGTAGTCGGCCTTCCGACTCGCCTACTTTACGGAACCCCGACTCTCTAGCTCAGGAAGCAACTACGTCCAGTAAGCTACATGCAAGTCACCTTTGTCGCCGTTCCTGATTCCCATCATAGAACAAGCGCTTCAAATATCCCGCGCAGCACTAGCTCGTGCCCAAAAAGATACTCAAGATGCGTTTTTACGCTATACTGCGTGCCTCGACGCCGAGCGGCAAGCAAGACAATCAGTGGCCGCGGCAGAGAAACGTCGGGATGATGTTAGTACGTCGATCCGAAGCTGATTATTGGTTTTTACGGTTTCTGAGCATCTTCACAGTGGCTGCTCTTTTGTCGATGAACACAGCTGGTCTGTATGATGGCTTGACATACCTTCGTGCAGATCCTAAAGAAGTTGTTTTACATAGAACAACGATCAAGACAATCTTCTGTGTCATTAGAAGAAGCTCAAGCTGCTCATGCATTAACTCGTTATCATAATGAAGTAAGTGCCGACGTCCGTTAGTTTTGTACCTAGCCATCGTTATTGACCATTGCTTGTACCAGGCTCAGGATTTCAAAAATAGGTCTAATACTAAGCCTTTGGAATGGGGTGATGCTGAAACACAAGGAATTTATGCGACTGAGCCTATGGCTCACCTCGAAGTAAGCGGTACTAGCTTTAATGAGTTGGGATATCTTTCAAATTAGGATCTAGAATCATGGGCGCATCGTCCGAAAACATTCACGGACTTGGGAAAACGGCGGGCAATTACAAGGCATGTTTTCTATGTTGGCGTTGCGCTAATTGTTGATCATTTCTTAGACCACCAGTACGGCGAAGTACTTGGGCCTGCACAGTTGAGATCGCCCCCGTTGAATTCCGATTTCCAGGATCTCAGTGGTCTGCCACCGCGAAAACGCATACACCATATGATTCCGGGATACGATGTGATGAGCAACCCACTACAGGCGCAAAATATGACATTACAGCCATGAATTCTTGGACCTACCATGCATTGCTTACGATCTACATGCGCTAACATTCATGATATTTATTGATTGTATATTAATTCGCATATACCGCCTTCTTAATATTTACCCTGTATAGGACGACCCCATCGAGTATATGTACCGCGTTGAAGTCGTCTTTTGTACTTATATTAACCAATTACTTATCTTTTGGCATATGTAGTCAGAACATCATTCACATGAAACTTGCATCGTGTTCAGTATTCATTCAGTCATTTATCAGGAATATCAACATCTGTTGGATATGATCCAGTCAAAAAAATGCCTTGATTTCCGGACTGTGTTCAGTTGAACGCTGGATTTGGTCTCAGTCAGTCTCAGTCGTCCCAGTCCTTGGACATGAAACACTGCAACAATCGCGGGCTATGCTCTGCTATTAGACTATACTGGAGGAGCCACAAGGGGAGTGGCTTTGAATTTAATTAATTCCCTCGGGCGCTTAGTGGAATATCGGTAAGCGCTCATACCAGTCCCTTTCACCCTCATCAAAAGACAAAGCAAAGCAAGCTTCGGCGCATCGTGCGTATGAAAGGACTATGCCATGCACGAACAACGGTCTCACGACTGCTTTGGAAAAAGTCGGGCCTAAAGTTCTTTGTAGCCTTAGCTGATGGATTTGCCTATTGTCGCAATCGATTAATCAGGAAGGCCCAATAAGGCCCAATATTCTTGTGGCCCGTTGTCCCCATTGTCAAAGCTGCCACCTCTTCAGTATATAATGGTGCTCTGACAATCGTGCTACTCAGGATCTTCAAGGACCTACTCGTCTCTTGACAACTCTCTTTTGCGTGCTTCACCGGAACCACATAACATCCCAGAATCTCTCACTCGTAAAATTCGCCGATGTCTTCCAGCAAGTCCTTGTTGTCTACCCATTGTTATAACGTAAATTAAAGACCCTTTAGCATCTACTCCATACACTTGCTGGAACTACGTTAGAGGACACTGTTCTCTCCGAAAATGCAAATACTTTCACCCTACGGATATCTCTTTCCAGAATCCCTCTGCAACTTCACCTTCCAATCATTTGCCGAATGAAGTCGACGAGAATTTCTCGACGAACTGGAGAGAGGCCTCTCCCAATACGCGTATTCCGTATACGCCTGTCGCCTGGAAGACCGCAACTTGTAAACATTTCATACAAACTGGAAGCTGTCCGAGGGGTGACAGATGCAAATTGTAAGTTTTTTCTCAGTTCTCCTTCATCAGAATAGCAAGACTTATTACATTCCTCATGGAATAGCATTCACGATTCACAACTTGTCCGTGGTGACTGGGATGCTCGTTCCAATGTACGCTTGATGAAGGAAAGTATTACATCGTCAAATGCGCATTGTTGGTCGTTTGTCCAAGGAAAGTGCAAAAAATCTTCCACTTGTCCCTATTTCCACCCGTCGAACCCAATCCCTTGTAAGTTAATATATTACACTATCTTAAGTTTATATCCAGATTGCCTTCTTCAGATAAAAAATACACTCCTTGCCTCCTTTGGCCAAACTGCCTGGCGGGAAATCATTGCTCCTTCAAACATCCGAGACCATTGAAAGAACCGCTCCAAACTGCCGCCAGTAATGCTGCGACTGCCCTTTCCCCGGTTACGTCTGCCATGGAATATCCTCGCCTTACATATCACCAAGATGATTCTTTTGACTCATCTCCCTCGACCTTGCCCCAAATTGCGTCCCCAGTGCCAAAGTACTTCGCAGGCTCGAGATTGAAACTTTTCGACCGTGACTTTTCTGGAGATCTTTGCCAGCATCCTCATTTCAGCCCCTCATATGACCCCTATGAAGGAATTGCATCTACTACTTTGGCATATGGTGACCGCACTGTTTCTAAAGCTCAGTTTTTGCAGCCGACCCCTCGCTTCCAACCTGGTCATGCACGTCGTATCAGCGTCCCGGTGCGGAATCCTGATACCAATGTGAGAGTCGATTTCTAAAGGATGGGAGCCAACCTTTAGCGAATTATCCGGAATTTCCATCGAGGATAATCCGATTCAAACCCTCAGTAGTCCATAGGACTACGGTGGTTGTTTCTCATGATCATTTTGTACTTGTCATTTTTCCCAAATAGACTTTGTTTCTTTCTGATTATCCGTGATCCGTCTTCTTCATACTATGTACACTGTGGTATTTCCTTTCCCTCACTTCAATTAATTCCATCTACAAGTCGTATACCTCGCTGTACTCTTACATAATCTCCCAAGCAAAGTCGGTATGGTGTATTTCCACAGAATGATACATGTCGGATTAGATATATGGACTTACAGTTCATTCCAATTCTGAGTTCTGTCACTGATAACGTTTCAGGGGATGCAGTTAGGATCGGCGATCATCGTCGTAGTCTATAGTAACGAGAACGGGAAGGAACAGTGGCGATATAGTCTGATATTATCACAAGTGAAGGCTGTAGTATAGGAATTGGTTTCAACGTCTTCTTGACTTCTTGATTTCATCAATCTGCTTCCCGCTCACTAGCGGATCGATGACCCGTTATGTGACTTCATATGGTAAAGAGAAAAACAGTGGTAGTATCATTAAAACGGATGGGTAAGGATCACTATTCACCGGTGGAATTTGGAGGATAATGATAAGTAAACTCTAGGCACTCCAATCGCCGGGTCCATGGGAAGTAGATTCAAGTAACTGAGAAGAGCGGAAAAGAATAATTATATTTTCCGTGACGCCTCGGAGGGAAATTCTACAAGAGATAGACAACCCAACAATACCCCCATCGATGGACTCGCAACATATAGACCACAATATATGTATTGGGGTATGTAAGGATATGTATCGTATCCTAAAAGAACGGAGCTTACAATTTCAACAATCATTCACTGTTGAGGTAGTCGCATCCCCACTTGTAACGATGTTCGATGAAAGCATTATCGCTACGATCCTGAGTATACATAAGTTCATAAATCATCATCAGGCACAGCTGCAGTTCCGAATGTTCAAGTTCGAGAAGAAAGCGGAACGCTGAGGCCTGTGCGAGGAGGTGCGAGGAGGTGCGAGGCCCGTACTGAATATGGGACCGGACCGGGCCGCTTAATTTCGCCAACACGATTCCGGGTAAGAATACTTTGCATATAAGAATCTGTAACATGGATAGAGTTAGACAGAATTGGAATGGCGTGTGCGGGAGGATCGAACCTCTTAGCTTGCGTTCTCATGGTGGCCACCAAAAGCCACCAAGTCCCTTCAAACCCCAGGGTATAATATCTCCGAGAAGAATCGGACTGTTTCCGACGTGTAGATAGATGTCTTTCCGTCACGACCTGCCTTAGATGGCCAGGGGGTACGTTTCGGGAGTTTGACACAGACTTAAAGCATCGACAACCTGTCACTCCATGGAGGAAAGCGGAAGCCCGGTATTGTCTAGTTAGGTAGACTCGGAACATGCGTTCGAAATATTGTACAGACTACAGAGGCCGAAAAAATATCTCTAGCAGCAACTTGTTTCGATCAAGTGACCTCGGGGTTATGGGCCCCGCGCGCTACCACTGCGCCATGCTGCTGGTATTCCAAAGCGGAACTAGAAATAGAGAATCATGACTGGGCTTCAACGTCAACGTTCAACGGTCAAATCTTCGAATACAATTGATTTGCACAACTAACTCGTGGCCTGCGACTCTTTTGGACCTCGAGAAACGAGCATATTGGGTGTCGGTTCCATCTGCTTCTGCTCCTGCTTCTTAGCGGCATCTTCAGCTTTCGATTTCGCCATATCTTGCCGCACCTGGTCGTCGAATGTGTTTGGAATGGAACTGGAACGACAACAACGGCAACACGAGCATGGCGCGACTAGGGAGAGATTGTGATAAAGTCAGTAACACACGATGATGGAGGGATACTAAACGCACCGGTGTCACACCAACTCGACAGAGCGGAAAATAGTACTATGCAGCAGCAACCACAGAACATGGAAGTACAATCTCCACCACCATTGTCGTCCATTTGGATGGGATGAATGGAGCATCCAAAGTTGTGTTGAAGGAGCGTGCAAATATTGAACTACAGCTTTTCAAGAGGTTCAATTCCGGCCGCTTTCGGTTACGCCCCTATCGTGAAGCTCAGGTGAAGCTCGTGGATAAACTAATAGTCCTACAAGTACTGCGTTACATACTGGCTTCCTGAAGGCAAGATAAAACGATGCAGAGTCAAGCGTTTCCAGCATACATATACACAGAAACTTTAAAAGAAAAGTACGCCCGACATCCGGTGCACTTTGTCGATACCAATTCTAAATGAACATGGAACGGTGAAGAGAGGTGAAGAGACCTGCTACGAAAGCGAATGTAAATAAAATGATCACATTTGCTACGTCTATTCAGGTGGTTTAGAAACGTTCATATTGGGTGTTGGTTCCATTTGCTTCTGCTTTTTGGCGGCGTCTTCAGCTTTCGATTTTTCCATGTCTCGCCGTACCTGTTCATCGAATGTGCTCGGAACAGAATTTGAGCGACAACAACGACAACAAGAGTAGGGGGCGACTGTAGAAGATTGTCAGATCACTTCGAATAGAGGAGAATAGACACATACTAGTATCGCACCAACTCGACAATGCAGACATGATTCCTACGCAACAGCAGCCACAGAAAATCGAAACGCAATCTCCACCGGCATCATCGGGCATTAGAGTGAGCAAAAGTCGAGTCGAGTTGAGTACAGTGCAGTTGAAAGCTAGGATTCGTGAGGATGAAAGTAGAAGGAGAAAGGAGTTGTTGTAATAAGGTAATTATGTAAGAGGAAGCGAGCTTGCGGTAGATGAGTTGTCGTCATTTTCCTTTGAATGGCACAGCACGTTTTCATCCCAGACAGATGGCATGCTCCCTCACTCACCACAGGTGCGGTGAGAATGATTCACAGAATCCGCTTTTATTTGAGACATCGAGGAGCCCATGTACCTTTCAATTTGAAATAAATCATCTTCATTACTTCCAGGGCAGAATGTTTTCAACCAGGCACTTGCACGGTAGTTTTCTGTAAAGGTTATTGAGCCAAGGTCTCACAAGAGGGGGAGACAGGATATGAATATATCAAGTTCTAGCATTGTTCTGCCCATAGACTACTGCATGACCGACCAAACGTTATTGTGATGACTTCGCTCTTTGCTAGCCACATTAATTACTCGAGCCTACTCGAGCCCAGTCATTGGGAGTATTCATTTCTGGTAAGAAAGTAATACATAAGGTCCATCCAAATAAGCAAGCAAATATAAAGATACATACAATACAAATGATTGAGAGGGTTCTCGGGACCGAAGATAGCATTAGCTTCTTCGGTTTTTTTCTGAGCTGGTGTTTTGGGTTCAGCTGAGTCCTTCTGTTGTTCACCGGGGAATTTCTCCTTGGTACTGTTCCAAGAATGACGGATATGAGCGTTCCCTTGGGCGTCCAAACGGACGACGCCAGTGGGTGTTGGGGTCGGCAAATCAGTTTGCGAAGCATGAGCCGGTGGACCGAAGGACACGGTACCATCGACAACAGGAAGTGTGCTATACAAGGGTCCATCGGTCGGTGACGTTTGGGTAGGGAGGTGGGATAGACAGAGTTAGTCAGTAGTGGCAGCAGCAAGTAACAGAACACACGGAGATGCATTTGTCGCCAACGAGATCGCTGTAGGGAGCGCTGTTACCGGTACGACAGTCATCATCGCAACGGCCGCAATAGCGAAAGTAGAAACGGAAATTGCTTTCATTTTGTTTCGGCGGAGATGTAAGAGGTAAAACAGTTGAAATTATAATTATTGAAGAAAGCAAGACCGGCTTGACTTCTCGAGTGATAGAATCGTGGATATGGAAATGAAACCTGCTCAGGTGAAGTTACACACCACCCAAATTTTGACCTTTATATCGTTTTAGACGCACTGATTAATTTAGGAAGTGAGGGAATTTTTGAAACTCTTGAACGGAGAAAAAAAAGGGGGATCACGTACATATACGAAAGCACCATACGAGACCATACGATAGCTTTGATTAACCGAGTCACCAAGAGCGAGGCTCGAGATACCTCCCAAAAGACTTCAAATAAGCGCAATAATACGACCACTCCAGGCAACTCTATTCATGGGTGGACACTCAATCAAGGGGTGTTGTCTGGCTTTTTCATGTTCATTGCACAGCTACTGAGGCGAATACGAGCATGAACGAACCGAAGACAACATCCCGATCTTTTGAATTTGTATCTAGGTTCTGGTGGTTGTGTCTTAGCCAGATATAAGTGTGATTGAGCCTGTGAGTATGCAAGAGTAAGGGCAAGTTGGAAAGATGAACACAATAACATTTACCTTGCACCTATGCGAATGTGCAAACCGTGCAAATACTGTTGTCCATCCAGCAAATTAGTGCACTGCATCAGATTGAGTCTAGTACAGTCTAGTTTAGCAGGGTACAGCCTGGTACAGCCTGAGGCAGGGATACGGTAGGATACAGTGTGTTCGCGAGGTTTCTGGTTCCATGTGACATCTTGGCGCGGAAGCTCATCCATAGCAGAGAGCAAAAAAATGCTGGTAGCAGGGACGGCGATTTAAAATAAGGAACGAGAGCAAAAGACATGATACTTGGGCAAGATTATACAAGAAAGTAAACGGGTGAGTACAGAGCTGAGATTAGTGACCGGCATTAACGATAAATATGAATCAGAAAGAGGAGGATGTGAACTTGAACGGATTTTTCGACAATTCTTCGAAGGGCCTTGAAAAATTTGAACATCCAGAAAAGAGTGAAATCACAGGTATACCGCAGATTGGCCCAATTTCGAAGGGAAGTACGTCATGTATATAAGAAGGATATATGCAACGAAGTCTCAAGTCTTTATGCCATTCTGCTCCATTCTTCTTTAAAAGATTTTCTTTTCGAGTTTCACATTCCCGTGATCATCGTTATAATCTGGCCTAGATAGACTGTGGAGCGTTGATGCCTAGAATAAGAAAAACACAAGCCCGAGAAGACAAGGATTTAGTGGTGGGGACTGCGAGGGACTGCGCTGATAGAGTTGAAAGGTATGAGGGAACCGGATTGGTGCCACAAACACTGACAGTACTGGCGAGGTTGGGGTTGATACGTTGACAGTCAGTAAATCCATCAGAAGGCCACGAAAATAGTCCTCAGGTTGTCCGGTTAGCGAATCCCTGAGTAACACAGACGATCTAGAGAGCTCTGCTCAGCTGGAGGTGAAAGTAATTCATTCATTCCAGAGACAAATTATGTTCTACTTTCGTAAAATCGTCCGAAGGACGCAGCTGTCTTGTCTTGTTTTGCATAGCATTGAGAAAATGCTGGTACAGTTGGGCAATAGCTTTGTCGTAAATTCTGGTCGTTAGAGATTGTTGGATGGTCTAGATCCCATAATATAGGCGCGCGATTAAAATCTCCCACAACATCTTGGACGTCGGGCGCTAAAATTGTTAACATCTGCCACAGCTAGTGGCGATCGCCCGCTGGTCTAGCCTGGAATTTTATAGATAGATTTTAACGTCCCAACCTCATCTCGCGCGCCCTAGCAACACTTCATGGCAGAACCACAACTTGTGGATGGATCTAGGTGGAATTTTTCCCAAACTTTCCTAAACAACTTTCAATCCCTACGCTCAGGTGGTTCAGCTTTTCCGTAGTCTACTCCGGCCAGTGACTCATAAATACAGACTTGCAAACGCGTATCGAGCAGGCCAATCAGTCTGTCTCGATTTCACAGCAGGCACTTGATGGTTTAAATCTTCAACTAGCAGAATTATCCAAAAGTATTGTTGATGCAACTGGATCTATTCCAAAATTTGATCAAAGGAACTGCGAAAATGTGAGCGATCGATATATGCAGATGCACTTCAATCTGATCTATTGATGAAGCAACTAAAAGAGATCGAGCAAAGTCTTGAGGGACTACGAAAGTCTTCAGCGCCGGCCTCGAAATTCGCGTTCAAGAGAAAGGCTAGAGAGGCGGTACAATCTTCGTCCAACGTGTCGACGCCGTCCATTAAAGCCAGTGCTGCATCAACGTCTTCACTAACTTTATCTTCGTACACGATGAAACTTGTCACACCGGATGATTTACCAGACCCCGAAACAGTTGCTCCAGAGCTACGTTCCGAATTGAGTATACACGATTTGGATTCCTGTATTCTTAATTTGATCAACGCGAAGCAAGAAATCTCAGCGTTACACATCCGCAATGTGAAGAATTCGATCCTTCTTCTTCCCACTCTCGATGGCAGCGTAATATTACATGATCTGATAAATTGCATCGTCGTAGTGAAGTGTCATCAGGTGCAGTGAAAGTTCATCTCCAGCCATCGTGCCGCCTACTAACTTTGGAGAACAGTTCAGAATGCACTCATCAAGGAGCACTGACGTCTACCTTTCTATCCAATCAAATCCCATCATCGAGCACTGCCATAGCATCCAATTTGGACCATATCCTGCTACATTCTCCCCAACGATTGTCCAGCACAATCCTGACGTTTCAGTGCAGGACTTCTCGCATATAAAGTCCACGCCGTCTCCCAACTGGACCGTTCTGGATGAAGGGGCAAGGAAATCACCCGAAGATTGGCAGTCAATTTCCGCCTTAGATGCAACAGACGTTGAGCGGATTTTACAGAAGGCTTTGCCCAGTGTGTGATATGAACATTTTGATCTACGGGTTGCTCAGAATTAGCGATGTACTTATAGGATAGACGAATTTGTTCATGGAAGGTCGAGCAGAGCGATATCGGCTCATATGGTCGTTCCTCCATTATCTAAAACCAGTAAAAACCAGTCCGTCAAATTGTCAAATCCCACATGTTCTTGATGCACACAAGCAGGTACATACATATTGTAGACTTTGTAATTAATTGCTGTTCGAGTATCCTCATCCCATTAGAACAACATAAACAGAATCAACAGTGTATTGTAGAAATAAATTATTGAGAAAAAAAGACAGCCGCCCAAACTTTCGTCATAGGAGGCCTACGTACCCAGATATCAGCACCGAATGAAGTTGCCCACAATCATGCTGGGTATACCCCACTTATCCCTTCTAATCGTGAATGAGAAACAGCAATTGACCAAGCCCTCCTCGGTTGAGGTGAGAACAGGGCCCGCATTAGAAGCATTAGATGATGCCGTCGGATGCAGCGTGAGCGAAGCACCAGGTCCTGAAGATGAGGAAGTGCTAACGCCTGCAATACCTGCTCCCATCACACCTGAAGCGGAAGACCCGACAGGACCATTACGCGGTGAATTAGGATTGATATTGAGCTGAGGTTTGTACCGTAGCACACAAGAAGTGAGTACGGCTTTTTGAGATGAGTCGAAAGCGACATGACCGTATTTCTATTGAGGGATAATTAGAAGTCATCACCAGAGAACTTCCTTTCAATCGACAGACCTCCCAATAGTTGACCGCACTTTCTTCCGCCATTAATTCATATATACATAGCTTTCCGTCTCTTAGTAGATAACCATTTATCCCAACTAATTCAGAGAATTCTCTGTTTCCTTTGTATATCTCGCCAGTTCGCCGCCAAAGACATGCGGGAACCCCCATCGCAGAGAACACACGATCATAGTCCAGTAAAAGCCGTTCAAATGCCTCTTCGATGAAGACGAGATCCTGAGGAAGCGAAAGAAAACATCGACGAAAGCCCGCGCATTGATATTCATGCTAATACTTACTATATCTCGTAATGACTGTGCTACAGCTCGGAATTTGGGTCGTAACACGGAGAGTGGTTGTAGGATTTGTTGCTTTGACTCTTGAGAGACGCTGAAATTCATTGAGCACGGGGTAATCATTTGATGTTGAATAATACACGAACTTGCGATCCATCCATCTCGATAATCGAGCGTAGCCTTTCACATAATTATACGGTTTTAACAATCCCGCTTCGTATTTACTCCTGATAACCCAACTTAAACGCTCGTCTCTGGATCCAGATTCCTGATCTGCCGCGGTGAGTAAGAATTTCTCGGTTTTGGTAGCCGCAGGAAGGATTGTCGCCGGATCTGGCGCTTGTGTCTCTGAAGCTTTTTCGCCTTCACTAGTCGAAGGGTCATCTGAATTTGACGATGGTGAAGTTTCTTGGTTAGAATTTGAGTTGGTTGAAGCTGATTCTGTAGCAGTAGTGGTACCAGATATCGTTGTAGCCGTTGCTGACCCATTTTTCGGAATAGCATATGTGTTGGTCGTAAACGAGCTTGTTCCGGAACCCAATAAAGTAGAGGAAACAGTCTGGGGAGCTCCAAAGAACGAATTGTCATCGAGGGTTTCTAAAAAGTCCCTGTTTGTGCGAAGATAGGAAATGTAAGCCATGCATTGTGGAAGACGCTCGTAACGCACGTTAAAACAGAAAATTCATTTCCCAGAGTATCCGAGCGATACATGAAAGGTGACTGGGAAACCATGGGCCAAGAAGATGCAGAAACACCGCCTGTGGTCGATGTGGGTTGATGTCGATTCGGAGTCGCAGCTGTAGGTGCATACATTGTTGCTAGAGATCCATAGATGAAAAATAAAGACCGCAAAAAGGTAAATAGCTTACTTGTACTGAAACCTGGGGTTGTTGTAGCTGGGGGAATGTCCGGAGGTTGATTGTCGGATTTAGGTCGACGATCATCGTGACATAGATGGCCTATCTCCCTCTTGATGCTGAACAGGATATTGAGTCTGAAAACGAGGAATTATGACAACAAATGATTGTACCATCTCTGACAGGGCCTTCCTTCGTCGCAGGTCATATGGCTTCTTCTGCAATATAAGCATGCATGATTGACCTTTCTTCTTCTAACTGTTTTCTTCTTCCGTGAACCAATTCCTGACTCCTCTATACCTGCATCATCATCCACTGATACCGAGCCAGATCTCGCAGCGACCATTCCTTCGGCAAAGGAGCTCCCAGCGCTAACAGTCGCCAAAATGTTTGACATCGAAGAACCAGCTTCCTACTGATTTTGGTCGTGTGCTCTGAGTGATGGAACAAAAGTAAATGTCGACAGAATCAACGCTCAACAGATGGCGAGGTAGAGGTGTATAAGCCGGGCCGTGCTTTCCCATATACTGCGACACTGCGACATGCCACTTCTCTCTACATGAACATGAACATTCTTGTAGCAGATAATGTTACTGTACAATACTACTCTGCATCGCACTCGGCGACATGTTTAGGTACAGTGTGGAGAAGCCGTCGTGGTGCTACAGAAGTACTAGAAGAGGAGCCCAAGCAGAGGCCCCAGTCTAATAATGGTGGGGAGGCAGTGGCTAGTAATCAGTGGCGGCAAGAAATGAGTAGAATTATAGTAAAACCGAATGAGCGGTGAGGGAATGGGTGGCCAAGGCATATATATGGTACGAGATCGGACGCGACCCGATGATATTATGACAGTGTGAAAGATGGGCGCGCAGACGCGATAGCATACTGTATAAACTAAAAAAGAGACCAAGATAAGGAGTGGGGGAAGAAGATCAAGACACATATGTAGACATATAGACAATATAAACAAGGAACATAGAGTTACTTTTTTTGGATGAAGGAAGAACAGATAGTCATTTGGACTAAGCGTGCTTTTGTCGAACTAAAGATATCAACGGAGTTATACTCCTGGCGCAGGATAGCCTAGGCGAGATTGATAGTTCGGAGTGGGGTGGCTTCCGTTCGATGCTTGTGGTGTGAACTGTTGACTCTGTTGATACTGATGCGCTGGTGTTGAAAGGGGCTGGGACGAAGGCGTTTGTGTAAACTGTTGCGTCGGCTGGTAGCCTGGTGCGACAGTAGCAGAAACCTCCCCTTGAGTCGCAGAGGAATAAGGCATCGGCATCGGCGGGAACGTAGTCGTCACAGGTGTACTTGTCCTACTCGCGCTGACGCTTGAAGCGCGGCTGGGTGGCTTTGATGATGAGCCTGCTGCTCCTCGGACTTTTCTTCCCTCTCTCTCTGTACCTCCAACGCGACCTGCAGAAGGATATGCAGTGCTAACTACGGAGCCCACAGATCCCGTCCCAGTGTTCAACCCTTTATTCTTACCAGCACTCTTATCTCCCCGCTGAGCCAAGCACTCATGCTTCCCGCTGGCTAGCCACTGTAGCCCAATTGCACCATGATCTCCAGAGTGCATATAATGGTAGCGGAGGCCATTCATGTTTTTGTAACGACGAGGGCAGTCGCCAACACCACAAGCATAAGGCTTGAGTTGACGTTCGGCCTCGGCTTCAATCGCCAGAAGCTCCGAAGGAGGAAGAGAAGACAATGTAGAACGAAGCGAAGTAAGTGAATCAGCAGCGGTGGTGTTATTGGAGGTGGCTGCGGCGGAAATAGGGGTAAGTGCATTTATAAGGGACGATGAGGAAGCATTCGCATTTGTTATGCGATTTTGGGAGACGGCTTGACCATATGAGTTGGACCGATTCAAGGATGTTTCTTCACCGTCTTGGTAAGTACCTTCGGCGTAACCCGAGGTCGCGGTTGTAGGACTGCTCAAGCTTAACGCGGAACTGAGAGCAGTACTCAACGATGACGGTGTAGGAATGAAATTATTCGTTCCAGTAAAATGTGAACCAGACGAAGGAGCCACTGGGGAACTTAAGGCAGAGCTAGGGTTGCTACCTCCTGTGGAAACAACTCCGGTATTCACGCTTAGAGCGAGAGTGAAAGGAGAGCTCAACGAGGAGGGTGTGACTGGAGTTGCCATTCCACTTCTAGGTGTGTTAGCACCGGATGAAGAGGCCGAGGGAGACGGGTTCACATTTGCAGGATTCTCTTGGGGTGTCTGCTGCTGTTGCTGCTGTTTGCGTTTCCGCTCCAGAATGGCTTGGACGTGTTCCATGTCTTTGGGAGGAGCAAAATTGCAGGAACCATGAGTTATATGATATTTAAGACCTTCAGAAATGAAACATTATTACATATACTGAGATGAATTGTAAGTCAGCGAACATACCATTGGCCTGCTTATAGCTTTTGTTACAGTTTGGCTTGGGGCACTTGAAGGGCTTGCTCTGTAACAATCCACTGCCTCCTCCACCGGTAGGTGGTCGACCGATTCTCGGAACCGGTTTAGCGGTGTCGACAGAAATACCAGATGATGCAGCATTTGTCGAAGCAACGGGAGTGGTGGAATCGTCAAGAGAATTGCCAGAATACTGGCCCTTGCCTTTCGTATTTGCAGCTTTAGCAGAGAGTGTCTTGATTGAAACCTTCTCTTTCTTCGCCTCCTTCTGCACGTCATAGACTGGCAGAGGAACTTCTTTTTCTTGATCCTCTATATCAATGTCAAATTCGGCATCGGCGTCTTCATCGTCGGCTCCGTCTCCGGGATGAGACTGTGGACTTGACGGCGTGGAAAATAGCATCGCAGGCTGGACACAACCCATATCCACGGTGCCATTTTCGGAGCCCACAGGCTCTCCTTCGGAATAATTGTACCCATAAGGATTCTGATAATGAAAGTTTCCGCCAAATCCACCTATGCCCAGGCCTCCGTTCATTCCGATGTTGCCCATGTACGTCATGTCGACACCACCGGGCATCCCGTGACTATGAGCCCAAGCTCCAGCTCCGCCTGACGGTGGCGGCCCAGTTATGAAGGGAGAATGCACAACTGGACGGGAGGATGACGATGGAAAGCCTGGGAGATTCAATGCCAAATTCGGGCGTTGAAGAGAGTTAGCGTCATTTGTGATGTTCTGGGGGTTCTGAGTTGACGTAGGAGGATTGGTCGTGTTATGCAAGGAGTTTTGTTGACGAGGGCTCGGAGGCGATGAAGATGGTAATGACTTTTGACTTTTGACACCCGGATACCCTCCTGGGTAGGCTGCGGCCAGACTATTGTGAATTAGGTTACTCGGCGATGAATAAGTAGATAATGGTGTAGCCAACAGAGTTTCCGGTGGAGACGGCGTAGAAGTAGGGGAGGAGGGCATCGAAGAGGCCGCAGATGCAGTAGCAGAAGGAAAAGGGGTTTCGAGTTCCATGTCGTCAGGATCAACAGGTCCTCCTCCTTGATGCATCGACTGCTGTTGATTCTGCAGCTGATTAGATGGCATAGGCTGGGGAACACCACCCGCATCGATGATCTGGGGCTCGAATGGCACTGAGATGCGCGCTTGAGGGGCACCGCCACCTGGTTGGTCGATACATACGACGTGAATGTCTTCAAAGTGCTCCAGCAGTGCGTGGAGGTCAGTAAGATGGAGGCCACAGCAAGTATAGTTCCTGCAGAGTTCATCCTGAAACTCGAATAGCCTCAGTGCATTGGAAACTGCTGGGTCTCGATGACTGAAACGTACTGGTAAGCGAGGTAGTCAGGAACACAATTAGAGGGGCCACTCACATATCCATCGGACTTCCCATAGTGACTGAGCCCACAGAGCCTGGGTAGCCTAGTAGTCTGCTGTTGTAAGAGCCCACTGCGCTGCGGTAGCTCATAGGAGAGCCCAAGAAGTGCCGTGTGTATGAAGCAGGGTTGAACGAACTCCCATCACCAGATGTATACGAGCCGGAGGCCATGTTTATATCCTGTGAGTTGTTATAAGCGTTTCTGCCATGGCCACCAAGGGATATCGGTTGAGTTGCTGTTGTGGCCATATAAACGATATGATCAGAGAATAGATGGTAGATATACAGATAGAAGAAGGATGCGGATGGAAGTAGGGAAGTAAGGTTATACCAGCATCCGCATCAACCTCACATCAACCAATTAGTAAGTTAACACGCGGAAAATTCCGAAACGGAGCCCGGATCCGGTGCACTGTTTTGCCGTCGACCTTCATCGACATTTCTCTACTCCCCCCTCCTGCTAGTTCCTGTCGAAGTTACGCTAAAGGCGCTCAGAGCCTCTTCCTCACGAGAATCACCCTTGCACGCCTCTCAAACCTAAGATTATTAATGATTATTAAAGTCGCATCCTTCTGTATCGCATTCAATGTTTGCATATGCTTTTCCTCCTTTTGAGGGTTCACGTTCTCCCTGTCGCCGAAAGACCGACTCTCTCCCCAACTGGTCCCGCAGCTCTCGGACGCGAACCAAAGATGTTTGACTCCGGCAGGTCCCACTTACGCAGCAACTCTGGCGATCCGGGAAATGTTCTACCGTTCTAATATAATCAAGTTCGACCACGCATACCGGTATGCATAAATCATGTCCCCCTTTTGGCCTTAACATCTATCATCATTCACATATTCTTCCTACGATTTGCTACTACATTCATTCCTTTATTGAGGATGTTCTTGTTCTTCGCTAGTCTCGGACCGCAAAACCTAAGATGAGTGGAAATTCGTTCACTTGTGGGAACCGTTCGACATATTGAAAACATCCAATAAATATGTACGTATGTATCAAAAGCAGCTCGGATGGTTGTGCTCGCAACTTATCCTTACTAGTTAACACCACCACGACTCGCAATTTAATTTATAACAGCTCAGTCGGTGGATGAAAATGCATATTGTAAGAAATTGTACCAAAAGTGCGTAGAGCTCGAAGTTCGCTGAGTTTTCAATTGATGAATTCACGCTCCCCCCGCAGGACATGAACACTCTGAGGACAAATCGTTGGTCTCGCAAGCTGAATGAGGGATTTGAGGAGCTGAAGGCTATCAGACACTGTTTCGCAATCACCCTATCTCAGTGTCTGCATTTCCACTATCATATAAACTCCAACCCTTCTAGTGAGAGGATTGAATGCCTTGAAAGTCCAGACCTTGAAACAATCATATGGTATGTAGATAACTCAATGAATTCGGACAGATTCCAATAAAAGTATTGAATAAAAATGCATACCTTTGCACAACAGCATAGCTTCCTTGGCTCAGTTGGCTAGAGCGCGAGTCTCATAATCTGAGGTCACTTCTGACTGAATCTCGAGGTCGCAAGTTCGAGCCTTGCAGGGAGCAATTATTTTTGTTTTGCTTCTTGTTCTTACTTTTTAGAAGCGACATAAAACCTTGTGGAAAATCATAAATTCACAAATCCGTAAATTCGAAGAGAAAAAAAATCAGGTCACGTGCAGCTATTGCTATTGGTAAATCACATGCACACGAGAGCTACGTACATTACCAGTGGCACATTCGAGGCACATTCTAACTTACATCCCCTCCTATTTTCGGTTTACAATGATTATTTCAATGCCTCTCCGACAAGTTCGAGCCTTGCAGGGAGCATATATTTTTCTTTAGTTTGTCCTTTGCCGCACAAATACTCGTGTGGAGTATTTTTTTTTAGAAATTTCAAAAGAGTTCTGCCATCCTCGTCCGAGCTAATGTCACTGAGGACGAAAATACAGCGACATTTAGGCCACTCTGCCGGACAGGGTTCATTCAGTATGTAGGAGCTTCCGGTTGATTGAATTTCAAAAGCTGTTTACAAAAGTCTAATCAACGAGGTAAGACTCAGAGACTCGAGCTTTTCTTCTTACCGCAAGTTCAAGCCTTACCGGGAGCAGGTTGTTTATTTTGCTATGTAAGACATTTTGATCGCAACGTTCGCCCAGAATGCTTCCATATATTTGATATCAGAATGAATATTTTTTAAATCAGGCAACGTCAAAGCTGTAAATATCAAGATATATGCGGTCATTGTGGTCGAAAGTCGGCAGATATTCCAGGACATCGAGGTGTAATAAGAGTAGTAGTTTTGGGTGACATGTCCGAGTCGGGGTTATACGTCTTCACAGGCAGGGGCCAGTACAAGTAGTGACCCCAAGACGAAATCATGTGAATCATATACAGCAAATCATGCCATCGATAAGTGAACGCTAATCATAACAACAGACATTCGACATGGAAAGTGTAAGCTGTAGAAGCGCCATGTAATGATTCTGATGATAGCCCTTCCCACTCACGCCAGCTGTCGCCGCCAATCGCGAGCTTCGAGTTGTAGGTCAATTCTATGATATGGGTATGAGACGCCTTCACTGCGGAGCTTGAGAGTACTTACAGCTTACTGCACGCATGCAAGTTAACAGCTGACTGAGTTTGACGCGCGCCACAGGTACTGGCCTTCAAGGATGCATTGTAATAGCTTGTGTGGCAAGGACAGAAAAAGTGTATGAAAGTTCATACTATGCATACCTACAAAAAAAAATCGTGCGACCCTCAGAAATTGGTTGGAGCTGCGTCAAATTGGTTAGAATTCACCGGTACGCCTCGGGGCAAAAGGCGATTTGCAATCGAGGCTCCTGAACCAATTCTGAATAGCGAGCTGTGAGACAGAGTACAGCAGACTGTTGTCACACTGGCAGTTGTGACGTTGACGGAGAAAATTCCCTTGCACCCAATTATTCCCTGATCGACGTTGGATCACCCGTGGCATGAGGGTAAAGCCCGTGCAGGCGACAGCCAATCCAGTTTGCTCGAGTAATGCAGGGATACTTATCGGAAACTCCCAGATTTTTTTTCTGCGCCGTTGGATAGTTGGCGATGGCGATGGGATTCCTTTAGACGTCCACATGTATTCCGCATGCTGTAAAGTATACACACCCGCAGTCACTTATTCGAACCGAATTTTCGCCGTTCGGGATTTTCTACAAGAGAAAAAGACTCAGAAATATCGCCGTCGGTGTACAAGAAGATGCACAAGGGTGAACTTCTTACGAAGGGGATAAGGGTTGGAAGACGACCTGGGGCGACTGTGGATTTGCAAGATAATACAAGGCGATACATTTGATGGATACTATACAATCCAAAGGAATCCATGGTCCAAAAAGTGTAGCGAAAGCAATGGCTGGCAACTCTAACAGCAGGTAGAATCGAAGAGTCTAAAACAACCGCAATTTGAAGCACACGGTACACGCGCTGATACCCGCTTCGAAAGATTACATAAGTAATTGATTGTCATCATAGAATTCCATAATAGTTAGGAATATGACCATACGGGGACGAAAATCTCGAAGGACTCAAGTCTCAAGGATACCAAAATTGGAAAAGGATCTGCGTTGATCTGCGTCACCGACGGAAAGCGTTCGAGGGAGAAGTGCCCTGAAACCCGGTCGGGGATGTACCTGATATGGCAGATCCAAGCGACATAGGCGAGGAAGGAGGTGAAGAATTTGACGAAGTCGAACAAGGTCGTGATGGAGGGCGGTGAGAGCGAATATCAGATTGTTTGTATCGATAAGGTAGACTGTGGCTGGAATAGCGGTCATTAAAATCCGATACCGGCTGAAGTCGATAAGGAGAAAGTCCCCGATGGGAGTACAACGGATTTGGACAGCCATCTTCGTCCATAAGCTCATCCTCTTCAAGTAATGACTCGGCATCTGACTCTTCGGAAGCTTCGTCCATGTTCAGAGCAAATGATTCACTCTTAGTATGACTTTGTGTGAGAAATCCGAAGGAAACGTCCCGTTGTACCGAACCGCGTGTCTCGTATGAGGGAGGATGCATGGGAATGTCTGTGCGTAAACCTGTGGAAGATCTAGCTCCGCTGGAGGTATTCACCGGGGGTGACACACTAACACGACGCTTCCGTCTACGAACAGAGGCGGTCATATTAGCTTCCTCTTTATTTTGCGACCGATTGTTTAGAGGATTTGTGTGGTTCCTGTAGTGCCTGCGCATATTCGAGTTTACATTAAACTCTCGACCGCAATTGGGATACGGGCACCGAAACGCTAAAGATGAACATCAGATAAGTGTTGAATGGTTGAATGGCCATGACTTACGAGTGGCACCTGTGTGGGTATTCATGTGGATGCGGAGGCTACTAGGGCGGTTGAATCTTTTGTGGCAAGTGTTGCATACGTGTTTTTTGTCATCGCCATCATCGGATACTTCATCTGAAGAATAAGTGATGGGGTCTGAATCTGACGGCAACGATAAAGGTGCATGAGGATGAGACGTTCTCGTAGAAGCCAGAGACGGTTGAGCTGAGGAGGAGCCACTAGCTGGTCCTGGCAGAGAACTGGAGTTGACACGAAACACGGGGGCAGAACTGTTGGAATGGTCTGACAGTCTGTTGGGACCTGGAGTAGCAGATGGTCGGTTCAATAGTGTGGCGCTCGACGCGATGTGCAGCAGGGATGTAGATGAAGGGTCTGAGCGTAATACGTTGAAAGAATATATCTGAGAGTCAGTGCGTGAGTCGTTCAGTTGGAGTTCCCGATGTAAGTGGTGGGGTGTGAGCAAGTGCGGGGAAAGCTGTCAAAACGAGTTGTGAGAAAAGGCGACATAGACATGCAGCAGAACAAATTGCCACTGACAAAAGCATTGGATGTGGTTTCGGATATTCCTAACCGATGATTGGGAGAGATTTTGAGGAGATGTTCTGAAGAGAGACCGAGGTCAACACGATGAACTACGCGTAGAGAACAGAAGACTTACCCGGGAACATCTCATGAATGCTGGGAAGAGATATGGACAAGGGGGGAGCAGAGGTGGCAGCCATTTAGACGAACGAAGAACACGGATAGTCAATAGTGGGTGGGCAGCCAACGATCATAAGGATCTACTCTTTATACCGTAGCGGTTATACAAAAAGAGACCGAAGGCCCCGAACTTTAAGGCACTTAGCGCTCTCATTTCCTCCGGATCGTGATCTAATTGTAGCTAGTCAAGTCCTTTTATCCCGAGGGAATAGAGACACGTTTTATAGAAACTACGTACGTTTCGTTGTTCTTCTGGCAATTTGGAAGGTCCAAGCCACTGAAACGTAAACTGAGGAGGTGTTAACAGGTGTTAACCCGAGGCGCTGTGTTGGATGAAGGATCGGCGGGTAAGAGGCTACAGATGAACAAGGCAACACGCCTCATGCAAACTTTTGTAACGTAGGCATTAAAATAAGTTGAGTGTTACATAGCTGACAGAAAATAATTACAGACACAGACCTGACAAAATAATTTATGCATATCGTTTCTGGGTCAAGTCATCTGTTTTCAAACATATGTCAGTTTTCATATAAGTTGAATTACTTGTTATGGAATTTACCAAGAAAGGAAATGGGCGACAAGGATTTGCGATACGTGGAATCAGGACCAATTCAAACCGCGGGGATGGACCTGCCAGTGCGATGGACCGATGGCTAGCTGCAAGTTCTTCATGAAAAGTCTTCAAAGGTTCACGTGTAGGAGTCGCAGGGAAGCAGCTTCTTCCGCTGTCCACAAGAGGAACGCAGGCTGAATCTGAACCGTCGGACTTGCTTCATTTACATATGAGTATAGATGTGAGCAGTAACGGGAAATTAGTTGATATTCTTAGCCGTTGGAGCGTTGTCGCAGCCCGGCCGGACACCTACATACGATTCCGTTCATTGAAGCCTGCTTGAAGCTCTGAGTCTTAGGATGGTATTTGAGGGTATTCATGTGGATTGTCATGGACAAGGGTCGAGTTTTGTGGAATATTCAAAGCAAAATACCCTGAATTTACCTGAATTGAATAAATTTGAGACAAATCGCCGAGAATGCATGATTCTCTTCTGTAATGGATTTCCAGGGCATTTTCGTCACGGTCTGTAGTTCCGCACTAGATACCTGCCTCGTTCTCGAACTTCTGGCGTCTGAATTCTATTTGTTTGTAGCAAGAGCCTTTATTATGTGGCCCGAAGTCTTCGCTCAAGAGAGATCGACAAAGAGAGAACAATTTTCCCAACGTTGAACTGGTGGCGGTATATTTGAGAATGACCTCATGCCTATATCAAAACCTCTGCTGGCATTTGTGTGATACATTATAGCCACTCTTTAGACGGAGGCCAAAGTGGGTCATACTGTGGATGAGATTGGCGTGTGCTACAGAAAACAACCTTCTCTTCCATTAGTTCGGGACGGCAATCCTAACGATACACTTTATCTGCCGATCAGCCTAAACAAATTTCCTTGGACTACGCGGACCCACGATATTGGACAAAAAAACCGGCGTACACTGTTTGTGGTGTTGCGAGACCTATTCAAGCATCACCGGGAGCAAATCGCGAATACAAGGTTCGCCTTAGTCCCGACTGGGGAGGAGTGCTTACTTACTCGAGTACAAACGTTCAAAATGCTTTCCTATAAGATTTTCGGTTTCGGACGAAAGAGACTCGATTTATACACTGCGCAATTGAACAGATTTTCCAGAAGTGCGTGCTCTGATCTTACGATACACTGGCAGAGAATAACACGATAAAGTCGGGCAACGAAAGTGGGTCCTAAATGGAGAGGGGGACAACAAAACGGACACACAACGGTGGTTATCGGTGAGCCGTGACACAAAACATACCTTCTATGTTCCGATAAGCCCAAGATAAAGCCCATGCCTCTGCCATGAGGGTCATTCCCGGATTAGCTACGAAACTCAAGCGTGCGTCGATCGGCGTATTAGCAAGGACGGTAGTATTAATAGGAGATCTCAAGTTTCCAATGGAGCTTTCGCGGCTCGAAAAGGATAGCTTCGAATCCAGGAACCCGAGGATTGTGCGCCATGTTGAGCTCGTACTGGTAAATTACTTATTGCACGAGCGCCGTGTCCAGCAAAGCTCAAAGCAGGAGAATGAACATATAACTTTTAACTCAAAGCTCACAATGAGTGTGGCGCTGGAAAGTCATGCAGTTGCTATTCGCCGTAATAATTGAATCTGGACATCAAGTTCAAGTTCCCTGTAAAGCCACAAGGTAGAATTCAGTCAGGCTACCGATGACAATGGATGGAAGTGGTTCTTAGAGGAGTAATGTGATTACTCGTCTATCGAACAATCATTGCGGGTGCAGTGTATTCCAATGATTTGTATGGCCGCAGATTATCAGCCGCCCGAGCTCAGGATAAACAACGTCGACAAAGAAGAAATGATTGTAATTCCAGAGGACTAGAAGATTTTGATTAGGTGAGCTCCCTTCTTTTGCAGGCGACATGTGTAAAAAGCTTCGGGAGAACATTATAACGCGCATACTGTACTCATGAAGCTCTTCTGTTGTGGACTGTGATAACCGGATCGCTGTCAACTGGCGATCATCTCGAAGAATATGTATACAAATATCATGGATCAACGTGGATTTCAGGCATGTTCACGGAGGTCTAAGGACTCCTTGATGAACATGGCGAACAACCTGCATTTAAAGTTCCAGTATGATCGGTCATGCTGTATTTCGGATGGTATCAACTTGTTGGCAGTGGTATTCAGGAAACGCCGGAAGTGTAATATTTCGCACATGGATTGGATCTCCGGATCGCAAAAGGGAACACCGACCAATGTAGTTGAGTGGCCTAGAGGTTTCAAATTGGAGCACATCATCGCGTCACCCTTGCGTATGATGCTGTCTGTAGTTGCCAATAAATGGATTGTTTATTGGAAGGTTATAGCCCTTCTGGGAGGTCAAGACGACTGATTCATAATTAAGGAGTATGCCCTCAAAAACAAAGATAATACTCACAACGTGCCTCGGCTTTACAGTCAGTACGATATGAGCCAATATGACATGCCTTGTCAGACTCTACTTTTTTCGAGATAGAGTAGAGTGAGGGTGAGTATATTGTTACTTGCTAATCTTCATGAAAGGGAAAATTGTCGCCGCAGCCTAAGACAGCTATCGAGCTTCTAGCAACAGTGTAATAACAGCAGCATGGAAGGGCCGGGCACTATTGGTTCAAAGAGTATAGCGATCTATTTGAAGATTATCCACACTAGTGAGCGAACCATGCTGATTCCTAAGGGGTGTGGCGTTACCAGCGTGCTAGTGTACCTCTTCATAGGGACCGTATGTCCCTACTCCACTCTGTTGACTGCATTAAACTGTAATTAATTCACTTCAACAAGATACGAATCATATTCATTGGGTACACGTACAATTCGAGGCTCAACGCTCACTTCTAAAGTTTCAAAACCGAGCATGCTTCAGTTCCGTCTGCAAGACGCTGTCATCCTAGCCATATTTCGTTCTTTACAACGTTGACTCCCCGCGGAATTAGAGTTTGTCCAAGCTAAGGTATGCTGTCCACAATGAAACGACGCGAGTAGCACATGGATGCTCCGCCATTAGCATCGGATGATGACATGAGTTGCGGGAGGAGCTGCGGGAGGGATGGGAAGCAGTATGAAATTCAAACTTGGATAAAACTATGGCCTATACTTCGTCCTAATTGTTGAATTGTATGGACCACGGCGTAAGAGAGGCCATCGCCGTCGCCGTCGCCTTGTGATTTACCGTTTGACAAGGAGAGACAGAGTCCTGAAGCTCCCTGAAGACTCAGAAGCGAGGCAAAAACGAGCGTATCGGGTAAACGGCGAAGTCCAATAGAAGTAGTCCGGGTCCGATATTCCTATCGAAGAATTAGAATTATTAACTACTTCAGCCGTTAATTATAGGCTGCTAGATACCTGCCAAGTACCAGAGGTGGACGCAAACACTGACCATGCACGGAGCGGAAATTTCGAAAGACTGAGCCAGTTAATAACATGGAGCATACCGATACGATCGGGCTTACGTCATGATCACATGCTTGAAAGGGAAGGTCAAAGCGACACATATCAACTCAAAGACTTCATTACCATCAGGAATTACAGTTGAGATGTTGTGTGTGGGGGTATTTACGGTTAACTCAGTAGTCCTAGGTAGTACTACATTCATGAATATTGTAGGAGCAGTAAGTATACCATAATATTGCACTAGTGCTCGGTTTCAGGCATCGTCTGGGCCAGAGGGAGCTTCCTTTGCGGGTGGCTGATTTCCAGCATCGACCTTCCCTGCTCGAGCACGTTGAAAGTTGGAGAATATGGTGGGTAATATGAGGGTCTTATCAGGAAGCAAATAAATCTTTTGAGCGGAATGTTGACATTGCACAGACATACCCTGACGACTTTCCCTATATCATCCTTAAACGGTATTTGCTCGACAGGCAGATCGGGCATGAGGAATGGCCAGGTCGTTCCCCACTCGAAGATCAGGAGGAGAATGCCAAAATATTGACGACTGAAAGAAGACGAGTGAGAACCGACTGATGAATCCATCGCTGGTAGATAGCTCACCCCTTCTTGAATTTCTCTTGCCACGTCACATCCTCAGACGACTCACTGAGTTCAATGATGTTAAACTCTACATTGAAAAGTGACGAGAGCATAGACCGCAAACTCACGCAAAGAACTAATGGACGCAAGCAGATTCGTTGATTTTTGTTGCGATAGAATATATATTTCGACGAACCTGATTTATATTCACATCTTGCACCCATTCCATCCGATCATATTGTCCCCAGTTTTTGCCCCACCGTGTGCGGGACATATTAGAAATAGTGATTGGCAAATTCGTATCAGTGGGAACCCATGATGTTCCAGTAGGAAAGCTGCAAAGGTGAAGAAACGTGAAATTTCGAAAGAACAGTGTGAAGGATTTAGGTTTACCTAAAAATGCCATGTAGAACATAAGCAGCGTATTTAGAGTTTTTTTCATCCAACCCGAGGACGATCAATCCCTTGATAGTGTCAGACACAGTGACAGTACCGTCGCCATCTGGGTCAAAGAAAGTGGGAGTCTTTGATTTATAAAATTAGACTATGTGTAGGTGTGGCGCAAGAAACATACCTTGCCGCTCATATTCAAAGCCTACAAAGAAGATAAGCCAAAATGACCGGGGTGCGCTTATAGTGCGTTCAACACTCACAGTCATTGTCCATTTTCCAACTGTTTGCACAGCTCCGACGGGCAACCCATTAATGGCCATGAGCCCATCGCCCAGTTTGTCGAATCCCTCAACGGCCTTCAAGCCACTAGCCACTGGCTCAAAGACCTTCCCACTCGTCTCCGCAGCTGTATTGATGATTCCACCAATGGCAGTTCCAGCCAAATCGGCGGTACCGCCCACTACACCGATACTCATGTCCAGTCCTGATCTGGCCACTGTTCGGGAGATGGAAACACCTGCATTAGCCGTATCAGAAGCTAGTTGAGCGCCATTTTTGGCGAGATCGGAGGTGAAGTTAATGCCACTGGTGAGGCCGGAAGTTGTAGTGCTAGTTATGGTGCTGCTCGCTTTCCCGATGCCTGAGATGAAGCCGCTAGAAGATTTGGGTTCGTCTTGAGGGCCGGGAGAAAAATTTACAGACGAGGATGGTGGCTGATCGGATGAAGGCTTATAATCCTGATTTGAATTTTCGTTGGATGTCTGATCGTTTGTTTGCTGAGGAGCTTGGCCATGATCAACTGATTGCGAAACGACAACGTTTTTGGCAGCTTGACTAAGGTTGCCTACAGTGTTTGTTAGGAAAGACATAACGAGGTGGTTGTGAAGCAGCTTACCTATGATGAGTTATATACATACTGCTACGGTTGAACATGTCATGGTTGGAGTAAGGCAAGTATGTTCCTGGAGAGGATGACGTTCGTATGCATATCACACTTCCCGGCTTGAGCGCACAAGATGCGACAAATTTACAATTCAAATTCCACTGCACCAAATCAGCATAATTATGATTTTTGAGGATGATGAGAAAGCATCTTGTTTTGCGGGATTCCAGAATTCTAGACCATTCGCGCCGGCCGGCCATTTTACATGAAATAGAGCTGAGAGTAGGCCTTTGGCATAGCGAGCTTGTTGTTGAATCTAATGTAGATTTTGTTGGTACTGAGCAAATTGGGATTGGATTGTTCTTCAGAGGATGAGAAAGTAGAGAAAGTAGAACAGAACGTGTGAGCAACTGCGAGGGTCGAGAGAAAGTACATCAAATTTTGATCCACACACCCGTAGTTGCGGAGCCTATTATTTCTCACAGCCTCTATGTACCTAGACGTTCTCTTTCCTCTACCATTGGAGACAGCTAAGTGATGCACACCGCTTCCTGAAAGCAGCCTTGGCCATCATGAATTCGTACATTTTTCCTCTTTATCTGCTTGCTGTTGCTTTCTTTGCCATCGCGGACATTGTATCGACCGGAAATTCGAATAAACACAACAGCTACGAACTTTCTCGGCATCCAAGTGTTAATCAAAGGCCACATTGGTCTTCTTCGTCGAATGCTGGCACCGGTGCTGGTAATGGAGACCCTTCTGTAACGCTCGACCCGCTACAGGACTCCGAGCTGCTCGACATTGTCCTCGTAGCCTCTGTAGATGGGAAATTTCATGCGCTTAATCGAACCTCCGGCCATTCACTTTGGTCTATGCCTTCTTTTGCACCCAATCAAGGCCCAGGGCATATCAAGTTCGACTTCCAGAACTTGACTTCCCCATATCCTTCCACATTGGCACCTCTTGTACGGACAACTCATAATCAACAGAATAATGAATATATACTCAATGACGACGAGCTCCCTCTCGAAGACGAGGTTTATATCATCGAACCGCAGTCTGGTGCCATATACATTCTACCATCCAACCCGTCTTCCACCCAAAACCCTCCCTTACGTCGTTTTCCTTTCACGATGCCTGAACTGGTCGACATGTCGCCATTCTCATTCTCAGATCCAGATGGTCATTCCCGGCTCTTTGTCGGAAGAAAGGAGACAAGTATGCTGGTAGTGGAGTTGGAAACCGGCAAGATCAAAGCAAGCGTTGGGGGAGAATGTCCGTGGGATCCGTTCGATGATATGAAGGACGAGGAAGATATTAAAGACTATGAGTTGGATTTAGATGAGCTCGAGCTGGAAGAAACAGACGAGAAGCCAGCTAAGGAGAAAATCAAGCAAACGGAGGTTTTTATCGGACGCATAGGTGTGTATCAGCTTTGGGAGTTGTGATAGTCTCTTAAACTCAGACTATGATACTATAGACTATCACATCTCCATCCATACACGGCCCTCACGTACCTCGAGTGGTTCTCGTCTGCAGTCACCTCCGGTTCAAAATTTATCCTTCTCTACGTATGGGCCCAACAATCAAGATACATTGCTGCAATCCTCCTATAACCGCCCGAAAGATGATTCATATGTTCAAAGCTTGCCAAGTGGAGAATTGCTTGCTTTTCGTGCCCACAACGCACTTGGAAGCTCAAACGAAAAGGATTCGTTATTATGGTTCAGAAAATTTCCAAACCCGATGTGAGTTCAACCTTTTTAGCGCGCTTTCCACTATCTTTCTGAAAAAAACACTCTTCATACCGCAGTGTCGCTACGTTTGATGTCTTGAAACGCCCTGCATCTACACAACTGCACAATGCTCCCGATTTCCGTACCTTTGTCCTACTCCAACCACAGCCGTCGTTATCAGACTTTCATCCTTCCCTTTCTCACGCTAATGCTCCCAACACACTACTCCCAAATTCAGACTCTGCTTACGTCGGAATCATAGAAGAGAGCGGTAGTCTTTTTGCTATGAGCTCAAATGGCTTCCCGTTCGTGGCTTTCGGAGGTTCAGATGGGGGAAAAGCTAGAACAAGGAAGATGATTGATTATGCGCCCGGCGGGATGATCGTTAGTGACGGCGTTGCCGCCGCTCCTGCCGATGCGGGGGATGAGAACTATGAAGATGGAAGAGAGTTTCCGGTTGATCTTGACGAGGTGACTAGACGGCGTAAGCTTCGTGAACAGCGAGAACAGGAACGGAAAGAATCAATTGAACGAACAACGAATGAAATTCCGGATACGTGCGATCCTGCCTCAAATGTGTTTGATTTACGCTGCCTTGTTAAATTGTGGAAGCTCGAGGATAGTGATAGTGATAACGATGGTGCGAAGGGCGTAGGCAACGGAGACCAAGATGCCACAAAGTTATTAGACGCTGCTCCGAGCTCGAGCGCTAATAGTCCTCTTCCCTCAGATCAGTACACACATTCTCCAACAATTGCATCGGGGAGCCGACAATCTATACCAACGGACGTTCATCAGAACCCAGATAATGGGTTTGACACCACATCCGAAGGTCCATTTACTTGGAAATGGGAAATCCTCGTCGCGCTGCTCGTTGGGTTCGTTGGCTTATTGAGTGCTATTGCTGGAAGACACCTACCATCGCTATCTTCAATAAGGCATGTCGAATCACAGTCCCAAGCTTTGGCACCCTCGTCAATTCCCCGCGAATTTCTTTCTGCTGTCGAACACATTGCTTCAGCTCCTCCCACAGTGGATTCTCCTTTACCCGACACCCCAAAGCCTCCGCCGTCTCCTACACTCTCAGATATACATCTACCTTCCCCAGAGCCTATCCCCGCTTCCCCTATCCGTTTAGATGTTCCTGAACTTGAAGACACCGAGGGCGAAGGCGAAGGCGATGAGGTCGCAGATGCTAGTGGACGTAAAAAGAAGATACGTCGTAAACGAGGAAAGAGAAAAAAAGGTGGAGCTGCATTGGCTTTATCCGCACCGCCTGGAGAGAACGGTGCAAGTGGGATCGACATTGGTTTGCCGATAATCACGCCCATTTCTCCCTCAGTTCCTGACTTAGTTGCTCCTCCTCTTCAAAGTCCCATGTCACCTTGGCCCCCTGCCCCAAGCTTAGTCGTCATACCGGCGACGCCTATGCCACTTACGCCTGCGCCAGTTCATGCACCCCCGCCATCGACATTGGTCGTCTCTGAAGCAATTCTCGGTGAGTCCGTCCCTTTTTGCCTTAAGTCCACACATCTAATGTCTACCAGGTTTCGGATCTCATGGTACAGTAGTTTTTCGTGGCTCCTTACAAGGACGGTCAGTCGCTGTAAAGCGTTTACTACGCGATTTTGTCACGCTCGCCTCTCGTGAGGTTAGCATCCTTCAAGAAAGCGATGATCATCCCAACGTCATACGGTACTACTACCAAGAAGCGCACGCAAACTTCCTCTACATCGCTCTCGAATTATGTCCGGGTAGTTTAGCAGACGTTTATGAGGGTTCTGGGGATATCAACCTGGCGTTCGCTGGACTCGATGCCTGCGAAGGGATTGAAAGTAAAGAAGAATGGAGGGAAATACGGGACTCGATTATTGCCGATCCAAAAAAGGCGTTGAAGCAGATCACTAGCGGACTGAGGCATCTGCATGCTCTGAAGCTTGTTCACAGAGATATCAAGCCTCAGAATATTCTAGTCGCTGCTGGGCCAGGACGCAATCTATCTATCCCTTCGTCCTCGTCTCTTTCTAGAGGACAAAACAAGAGCACTAGGGGTCCAAGTTACCGAATGCTCATCTCGGACTTTGGTCTTTGCAAGAAACTGGATTTCGATCAAACGAGTTTTTTGCCAACAGCGCAGGGTGCAATGGGGGCCGGGACATTTGGTTGGAGAGCGCCGGAGATATTAAGAGGTGAAGTGAAGTTGGACAACTCTGAAGATACAAATTCATCGAAAGGAAGTGCTGGCACAGTCAACGGCAATCCTCCTTCGGTGAACTCGAACTCCTCGACTACGTCATCTATTAATAAGCCAACTCGCCTGACGAAGTCGGTGGACATATTTGCTCTGGGATGTCTGTTTTATTATATGCTTACTGCTGGCGGCCATCCATTCGGGGACCGTTTTGAGAGAGAAATCAACATTATCAAGGGCGTCAAGGATATCACGACGCTGGGGGAGCGTTATGGGGAAGAAGGCGTTGACGCCGCTGATCTCATCGAAAAAATGCTCAACCCTGATTCTTCTTTGCGGTACGTTCTAGAATAGGAATTTCCTACCAAATCCTGATTTGTTCATCTATTCCAGCCCTGATACGTCCTCATGTCTTCTTCATCCTTTCTTTTGGGATTCTGGTCGTCGTCTGAACTTCCTTCAGGATGCCTCAGATCGCTTCGAAATCATGTGCCGCGACCCCAAGGACCCTCATTTGATCGAGCTTGAGAAGGACGCGTTCAAAATTGTTGGTCATGACTGGCAGTCCAGAGTAGATAAGTTCTTCATCGAAAGCTTGGGAAAATTCAGAAAATACGATGGCAAGTCGGTGCAGGATCTCTTGAGGGCTCTACGTAATAAGGTATTCAACGAGGTTCTGAAGTTTGATAATGAGCTGACTTCTCCTATTGCTGTAGAAACATCATTATCAAGACCTTCCAGGTAATGTGAAGCGCCACCTCGGACCTCTGCCAGAAGGCTACCTGTCCTATTTTACTCGTCGATATCCTCAGTTATTTCTTCATACTCATCGGACCATCAGTGAATCCGAGTTGCATTCAGAACCAATGTTCAGAACCTACTTCGAATTAGTCGAGTGAGGTCTAAACTATTTCACCATTGCATTTATTTCTCGCCCTGCTACTACATCTACCTAGCATCTTACATTATTCCATAAGTGTACTGTATCCGCATTATTGCATGCCCCCTGTTTCCTTGTTTCATTTCTACACTCGAATGTACTCCATAGGATTGGAAATAAAATGTACTACATTTACTCTTTGTGCTGAATGAAATCATGTACAAAACGGGTACATAACAATTTGTCTGGAAAGGAGATGCTATAGTAGAGTGCTTTGATAACCTAGAAACTTAATGCAATGATAAGAGAGGGTGGGCGCCATCTAGAGAGAAACTGTTACGGTGTTTTCAAAGTCCACGTATTTGACTGTATATGCATGGGTCTGCAGAGTCATATGGACAAACTGATTCGTTGTTTGCTGTGAGTGTACAAAACATTTTTTCTCTTGATCTTCTGTCCTTTATTCCAGCATAATAGATTGCATAAGACTCGCTTATTATTTAACTTTTCAAAGCGATGTGCACCAACTTACTGTGTCAGACTTTGTCTTTGGATTTCTATTGACATTTGTAACTGTGCGACTCTTCAAAGTTACCTACACGCCAAATGAAAATGTTTAGCCTCCTTGAACTAGGTAGCCTACCGCTGGAAGCGCATTTCTAGCGTTTCTGTGAATGCGACAAGTACATAGTCGCAAGTTTTCCTCATCAAGAGTGCTGTACGATGTTTTATACGAAAAGATAATGCATAAAAAATAGTGCAGATATACGGGGCATGAATCATAGTAAAGCAAGGGCACTGAAAAGAGAACAGCATATAAGAATAAGAAATGAACGCAATTGGATGTGAAAGCAAGCAGAGTCGTATATGAATCGTACATGTATTAGTAGACGTTACAGGACGTTACTCGTAACGGGCGTGAAGAATCGAAAGAATAACAAAGACTCGAAATAGTAGAAGGGAAGTGATCAGAACAAGAAGCAATACAAAAGATAATCTACACTAGTACACCTACGCCCTTGAGTCGCGAGGAGACCTAGCTCCGAACAACCCGGGACTGTCACGGTCAGGAATGAGCAACGTAGGCTCGATGGATGCAGGAGTCGGGGCCAAGTTAGGATCGGCTGGACGTAAAGCAATCATTCTACTGTTCAAATGCTAGTCAAAAATAAATATGCTCACGTTGCCAAGTCGCCCAGCTTCTTGTAACCTGGGTTCTAGGATCCACCATGCCAGTAATTGCCGGTACACTAGGGCCAGGGGCAGGTGGCGGAGCTTTCTCTTTCTTTTTACGAGAACGTTGATGGACAGTACGCCACCCAGGTCTAGCCGGTGGTATTTCTGGTGGAACAGGCGGTTCAGGCGGCGGCGGTGGCTCGACTGGAGGTCCTCCGGGAGCACCTGGTGGCGGTTTCCTGTTTGTTTGAGGTTGTCGTCAGTGAATGGGATCCAAGTTGAAGTAAGTCGCTTACCAGTCAGGCTCGAATTCTCCTCCAGGACCGTATTTCGATCGCATACATAAGAGGTAACCGATCTCACTACAAATTCATCTCGATATGAGCAGTTTCAAGGATATCTACGCATATGGACGTACTGTTGCAGAGCTCTCCTTTCCTCTCTCAGTTTTCCGACTTCTCCGAGCAGAATGCGGACCTCCGACGCCAAAGCTTTACTGAACTCGTCAAGATACTGAAAAAAAGGTAATAAGAATCAGTTATTCGTCATAGACTTGAAAATAGACGTACTCCTTGTATGTTATAAGGAACTTGTTCGTTCGCAGTTTCTCGGACGGCATTGATAATTTCCGCGTGGTGTTGTTCACATTCATTACGCCAAGCTTCAATCTCATGAGATGTTATCAAGAAAGTGAAGACTGAATGAACGTACTGTCTGAGAACGCCCTCAACGCTTCTTGAATCTCATCATGTCTCCGCATAACATCTTCTAGGATTTTCTCGACTCCTGCAAATCATGCCATTAAGATCAAAAGGAGGATGAGAAAATATGAAAATCACAAACCAGGTTTGCCTTCCGCCTCCATCCTCAACGTTTCTGCTCTGTCTCTCTCAGCCTGGAATTCCTCGAATAATCTCTGGATCATATCTCTCATCTCCGCTGTCTCTGCATCTTTATTCCTTCTTCTCTCCTCCTTCTCGGCATATCTCGATTCCATCAATTCCTTTTTCTCATCCATCACTTGTCTTTGCTCGTTCATGAGGTTCGTTAAATCCATTAATTGAGAGCGGATGAATTCATTGTGCTCTTCACGTTCCGCCCTCTCACGTTCGCGTGCGTCAGATTCATCAGCTTGCCGAGCCTCTTTTTCGGCCTCGAGTTCAGCACGAAGAGCAGCGACCTGCTCCTCTAATTCTTGAATACGAGCATCCTTGAGTTCTTGAGCAGCTTGTATAGCGGCATTCCGTTCAGCCTCTAGCTCGAGCCTCTCAGCAGCGGCAGCTTCTCGCTCTTTTGTGTTCTCCTCCCGTTCCAGATCGATAATCTCCCGGATCTCTTGCGCATGTCTCGACGCTGTATCACGGATATCCTGAATAGTATGGATAGATGAACGATCTCCTGGCTCGTCCACAACAACACCAGGAATACTTCCTCCAGCAGGGGGCACAGAAGGCGGCACATGTCCTAAATCACCCAAGTCATGAAGTAGTGCATCCCGAGCTTCAGCAGCTTCGCGAGCTCTCGCTTCTTCATTCTCCCTGAATATTCTGTCTCGATCTTGCTCACTCATTCGGAACTCGTCTTCGCGCTCTCTTTCCTTTTCTTCAAACTCAGCTTCCCGTTGTTGTTCCGACTCCCGGGCACTCTCTACAACATCATTGATGCGGTGTTCGGCTTCATCTAGGCGGGCTAGGCGGTCTCGCTGTTCCTCAGCTAGCGCAAGATCCTCGAAAGCGGGGGTACGAGGCGTACGAGGCGTACGAGCACGTGGAGGAGGTACTGTTTCGATGATACTGGGAGAACCTCGTCCACTAGGTTCAGATGGGAGAGGTCGAACAGTACCAGGACGAGAAGCCGGGATAATAGGAGGACCTGCTCGCAGTGGGCGTCCATCATCATCAAGCAAGCTGTAACCATCATCATCACGAAGTGTGGGACCAGTACCGTGGGGTACAACCTCCGGTTCGTCCATACGCACAGTACGACCTGTGGGAGTACGTCGAACTGGTGGACCGTCACCATCGCGAACAGTGGGAACACGACGAAGCGGAAATCCGTCATCATCGAGAACAGTGCGACCATCGTCGTCACGTACAGTGCGAGGGGAATGCGTTCCTAGAAAAAGTTTTGTCATCAACCGTCAGTATCAGTGATAAGACACTTACGAGTGACTTGGGGAATTCGTTGTGCTTCTTCAGGTACATAACCACTGTGAGCGCTTGGATGGATGCTACCGGGGGTAGGGGAACGAGCTGTTCGTGGTGCGGTACGCGCTTCTCCCTCATAGATTGACGGGGGTGGATGAGTACCAGGTCGAGAAGGGTAATGTGAAGGAGCTTGCTCCGGACGATCTTCCTCGAAGGCGGATGGTGGGCGATGAGTACCAGCATGAGAAGGATAATGCGATGGAACATATTCCGGACGATCCGCTTCGGAGACAGAACGGGGGCGATGAGTACCAGGTCGAGATGGTAGATGCTCCTCGGGAAAAGTGTGACTGGGGGCATGGCTAACTATAGTAGGTGCATGGGTTGGAGGGTGAGTAGGAACATAGGTTGGACCAGGAGGAGCACCTGGATAAACAGATGTAGTAGGAGAGTAACTACGACTCCTTCTACGAGAATCCCGACCATGATCTCTACCTCTTGGATGGCGGTCGTGACGGCGATCTGGGGAACGTGAATCGGAATATGAGCGAGAACGACGGGAGTGTCTAGGAGATCGGTCACGGTCACGAGAATCACGACGGTGGTGTCTAGGAGATCGGTCACGATCACGATCACGAGAGTCACGACGGGGTCTATCACGTGAGTCACGACGAGGTCTATCACGTGAGTCACGACGAGGTCTATCATAGTCACGAGAGTGACGGCGGGGACGATCATAGTCTCGAGAGTCAGATCGGGACCGTCGACGATGTCGGTCACTACGAGGAGACATAATGCGAGTCGGAGAGCGAGAAGGTCTTCTACTTTCATGATATTGAGAAGGAATTGGTACCACGATTGGAGGAGAACGACGAGAAGGGTGTCGAGAACCTTCATAATAAGGTGCTCCACTGGGATGAACCGAAGCATACGGGGGAGAACGCGATCTGGAACTTGAAGGACTACGCCGAGTTCTATGAGTTCCTGGGTATTGTGAAGGAACGTAACCTGAAGGCTGTCCTGGAATAATTGTAGGTTGTCCTGGGATGATGATAGGAGCACCATGCGAAGAAGGGGAACGACGTCTGGACCGAGAGCTATGGCTTCGACTCTGTGCAATAATGATTGGCGGCGAACGAGAACGACTCCTTCGGGATCCGACGATCACAGGTGCAGGTGTTGCAGATGGTGCAGTAGGCATAGGTAAGACTGTTTGCAACGGCTGTCCAGGCTGACTTGGTTGCACGATGACCTGAGGAGGGGGTGTGCGTCGATGCCCTGATGATGAGCGGGACCTAGAACTCGAAGATCGCGCATATATGATAGGCTGTGTCGGTGGGTAGGAGGAGGGTTGTACGGGTTGTGTCGGTGCATAAGTTGGAACTTGCGGGAAACCAGTACCTTGAGCTCCAGGAACAATTATTGTGGGTCCAGGTGCAGGACCCGGCTGCACCATTTCCACCCTATGAGGAGAGTGCGAGGAGTGCGTTCTATGCGGTTGAGAAATAATGACTGGAGGAGGAGTTCGTGATCGACTGTCAGTACGATGCCGCCGACGACTTGGGCCGTCTGACATAGAGCGCGGGGACGACCGTCCGGAGCTGGAGCTCGGGGATGATCGGCCAGACTGGACTACCACAACCGGAGGTTGGCCAGTCTGGGACATCCCAGGCTGCATCCCCGGCATTACCATTGGAAGTCCGCCAGGAATCATACCAGGTGGAACTATTCCACCAGGCATCATACCTGGCACTTGAGTTGGTTGTTGCGGCTGAGCCGGTATATTGATGATTGTAGGTCCCGCAGGCTGTGCTCCTTGTGATGCTTGAGAAGGTTGAAATTGCCCTGCCAAATCTGGGTGCCGTACCGAGCCAGGTGGAGGATATTCCGAAGGTTGGACAACGACTACAGGTGGTGAAGGTCCACGACTCCCTTCAGGCACAACACCAGGAACCTGTGTTGGTGGTAGTATCTGGATGGGAACTGGAGTAGGTGATCTGCTATAAGACCCCGTAGACGGACGACGACTGGGTCTACGAGTGTGATCACTACTTCCACTCCGACTGCTTCCACTGTCGCCATCACTGCTACTCGAAGAGGAACTTCCTGGAACGCGCACTATGGAAGGACCAGGCGGGATGAATGGGATTTGCTGGCCGGTTTGAGCAACTCCCGGTATCATCGGTTCCGGCATCCTCATTCCTCCTCCGTGTGGAAAGTCCATGGGGATGATCGGAGCCGGACCAGGAGGATTGACAACGATTGGACCAGAAGGCATTCCAGGTGGCATTCCAGGTATGACGGGTTGGAAAGGAGGATAGGGAGACGGACCACCACCACCAGGAATAACTGATGGCGCGAACGGGGGGGGACCTTGAGGAACAAATCCAGGTGGCCATGGGCCTGTTCCAGAAATAACAGGCTGCGGCATACCAGGGCCAGCTGCTTGAGCTGAAGGCGGCATCCCTGGTATGAAAACAGGTTGTTGTTCAGGACTGCCTTCCGAGCTACCTTCTGTTTCTTCATCCCGACCTTCGTCACCTGGAACCGTCACCACATCTAAAGAAAACACATAATAATTTAGTAATCTTCACAGCAGAGAAAATGTACATACAAGGTCTGTTTCGGAGGTCGTTCAACGAAGCCCGCAGCTCCTCTAAGCGTTGAACGACAGCAGTCATTTCATTGTGACGGTCAGTCACATCTCGGCCCAACCACAGATTGAGTTCAGTCATATATCTCAACAATTCTCGAGTTTGGTCACCGCTTGTCAGTGTTGCGAGGGCATTATTCTTCAAGGAGATCCGTCAATCGCTGTAGCATGAAATTCAAAAACATACATACTCGATTAAGTTCCAGGAGCTCGGCCAGATCCCGATTGAAATCGGGAGGCATTTGAACCATGACCTGGGAGAGTTTAGGACTAAGATCAATAGACAGGATGCAGACTTACCGGTCCTGAAGGCATTGGAACATACGTAGATTGACCAGGTTGTGCAGATTGTGCAGGTTGTGCAGTTGCAGGGGATGGTCCCACAACACCTGGCGGAGGAACACCCACTGTAGGGACAGGTGCAGCCGGAGCAGCCTATACAGATTGTATGAGGACCGATATACCAATATATTCAAACGACATACCTGACGTCGACGGTACCAACTTTCGCCTTCAGGTTCAGCATCTCCGCCAAGATTCAGAGGAGGCGCCGTTTGAGAACGAGGAAACTAAAATGCATCAGGGAGGTTTAATGGTACATTTTTGAAAATGTCTTACCAAAACCTGTGGTGGAGGTATGTTGGTTGGTCTTCTCCCGGGAGGAGGAGGAGGAGGAGGAGAAGAAGGTTGACGACCCGCATCTCCCATTTGATAATCAGGACGTTCACTAGATGGACCAGATGGGGCCGTCGGTGCGAAACGGGACGCGGGGGATTCATCAACAGGTCGGTGAGGATGTCGACGAACACGAGTCCGTCTTGGATCTGGGTACGGAAACGGAATAGGCTGCGAAGTTGCTCTAGGTGGAGGAAGTCTTACTTCTCCTATGGGACTGTCTGCATGTGCTCGAGGAAGTGGGGCATAATCAAAGGGTTGTAAGGGTTCTGGTGGAACCGCTTGACGAAGCCGAGGTTGTATACCTTGCGATAAAATTTCTTCGAGCTGTTGGGCAAGGGTCGTTCCTGATGCAGGTGGTTGTGCAACAGGAGCAATTGGGGGATTTTGACGACGATAATCATTAATCAGAGACTCATATCGGCTTAAACCCGCCGAACTCGAGCTCATAGAGGGGGAAGCAGGTGGTAGGCTTGGTTCGGGTACTGGCATCGGTGGTGGTTGTACAGGTACACCTTGGTTCAGTAAGCCCTCTAACAGGTTCTCCACTCGTCGCATACGATCTAAAACCTCATTGCTTTGAGAGTCACTGCGGAGTCCTCGTATTTCATCCAACAAATGATTTGTCGAAAGTTGCCCTTCCCACAAAGCTCGAACTTGATCCCTTATCTCATTCAAGAGAGGTAAGGGGTTCGGAGGAGATGGTCGAATGGTTGTCGCAGTTGTAGCTGGGGAACCCGGAGAAACCGAGATAGGCGTGACTGTCGAGGGTGGAGGTGTGGGTGTGGGCGATGAAGACGGACCTGAACTGCCAGGATAAGGACCACTTGTACTCGATGAGCTTAACATCGGAGTGCTCAAAGGACTGGAAGATTCAGAAGATAATTCGCTTTCGTCAATATCAGGAAGCGTTGGCATTGGTGAATCCGGTCGGATAGATCTACGAGCAACGGGAGAACCGGGCGGCTGAGGCGTTGGGTACAAAAGCCAATCGTCAGAATGATGGCTAGACAAAAACGACACACTACTCGCTGAGCTCGGCGTACGATTCAACGAGGAAGGGGCTAAAGAAAGACTTCGGTTCTCGTCAGCGCTCATGGCACGACTGCTTCCAACACGCTCTTCAGCGTAGTGTGTATATGGCTGTTGCGGGTACGGGGGTTGTTGCGGATACTGGGGCTGGTGCGGATATTGGGGTTGTCGCGGATAACGTGGATATGAAGGTGCTTGAGGTGCTTCCTGGGAGGGAATCGGATGATGAAGAGAGTCAGAAAGCCCTAACAGCTCTTCTCGCAAATCTCGTAAAGCATCCCCCAAGTCCCGATTTTCTTCAGCTCTATTTTGATCGTATTGTCGAAGCTCCTCTGCTAAACGCTCAATATCGGCGCTGACATCACGTGGAGAGGCTCGACCCGAGAATGAGGTACTGGCTGTAGGCACAGTATCAAGTGTTGACCGTTTGGATGGCGTATCCCCGCGCGGGGTAGAGATACTGACACTCATGGAACGCTCTGACGGAGTGAGTGATCCACGACTGCGAGGACCAGGAATAGCCTAAGTTGTAAAACTCAGTCCGGAATATATAAAAGGAAACTAGGATAGACTTACAATCCTAGAAGCTCTGGGAGTTGCAATAGATGACAATAGACTGGGCTCGGTCGATATTTGGCTTTCAGGGATGGAACGGGCATCATCATCTTCCTGGTGTTCTAGTTCCGGCTCTGGTTCAAGATCAGATTCTGACTCAACCAGCGATGTAGTAACACTCGTCGAGGACACAGCAGACGAACTACTAATCGTTGACGGCGTGCGAGGCAACGACAACAGACTTCCTAAGCTACTGCTCCCAACACTCGTATCCGAAAAAATCAGACTGCTCGGAGTGCGCACGGAGCTGCTTTCGTCTGTAGCAGGGAATGAGGGAATAGGAGAAAGCGCGGGGAAGGACGGAGGGTGTGTTGAAGTTATTGCCGTCGGTGTCTCGGGAATGGTGGACATTCGATCAAAGGAGGACCACGATCCACTCGGTCGCAAGAAAGAAGTTTCAAAAGAGGTATCAGGATCTTGTATCAAAGCAACGCTAGTGGCACTAGGTGATGGAGCAAGAAGACTCGACTCATACGAGATGTTAGTCTCTGTGGCCCAAGGTTGAGGACTAGGTGGAAGTGGGAGAGAACTTGGAGAACTACTAGGTGGTATAGAAGGGAGGGTTAGAGAAGGAAGTGTGGTAGCAGGCATAGAAGGAGTCAAGCTAGACTCTGAAGAAATAGTCAAACTGCTCATGGTAGATGATGGCAAAGTTGTAGGAAGTTGTAGTGTTCCCGTAGAACTAGAGCTTTGAAGGCTCGTAGTAACAATCGAAGATGGTACTTCTGTCAGTGCTGTAGGTGGTAATGACAAAAGACTAGAGCTCCGACTTTCCGACCAGTGAACACTAGATGGGGTAGGTACACTAGTGCTCAATGCCGTAGACGGAGGTAGAGGAAGATCGGACTCGGACGTTGGAGTCAAAGACAAATCAAGCTCTGAAAGCTCCGATGCTGCTGAAGAAGGCAGAGGTACTCCTGAAGGAACTAGCGAAGATATTAAAGAAGGAGATGAAATAGAGCGGTCTGTCACTGAAGGGGGAGCGGTAGAAGTGGGAAGCGGAAGCGAAGCAGACGGCAAAGAAGAAAGAGATGGAGGAACAGACCGGGAAACGGACGGAGGAGCAGATGGGGGGATAGATAGAGGTGCAGACGGGGGGGTAGATGCTGGTGCAGACAAGGAAACAGACGGCGGTGCAGATGGGGCAATAGATGGTGGTGCAGATGGGGCAATAGACAGTGGTGCAGATGAGGCAATGGATGGTGGTGCAGACGAGGGAATAGACGGTGGTGCAGAAGAAGGGGGCACAGAGAGGTGTGCAGAAGGAGGTGCAGAAGGTAGCTCCTCCGGTTCGGGAAGATGTTCTGAGTACGCTTTCGGTGTCCCTCCCTCACTTGGAATAGTCTCAAGCTCGCTGGGGCATATTTCTGCAGTTGAGTAGGCCGTTGTTGGTTCCGTGACAGGTTCAGAGATAGTTTTGTATGCGATAGACCCTTCGCTGGCGGTAGTGTATTCAGAAGGGATAGAAGGAAGAGACTTAAACGATGCTTCAGAAGAAGGTGTACGAGTTGTGAGGTAATCTGAACTGCCTTGTGAAGCGGTGACAAACTTTTCACCATCGCTACTCAACTCCCTATCCGAGTCCGACGAAGAAGAGGATGGATCAGAAGGCATTGGTGTGCTTCCTGACATCCACGACGACGTAGAAGTGTATGTCATTCGACTCGTCAGCTCTGAGAGATCAGACGATGGGCAAACGTCGTATCCAGTCTCGCTTGACCTAGTCCCACTGAGAGGTCCACTTGGAGTCTGGCTATCAGAGCCTGAAGCTGGTGTATAGCTCCCGCTTTCACTTTCATCATTTTCTTTGTCGTTGCTCTCCTCCGAAGGCTGATACCCACTGTTGCTACCACTGCCGCTGCCTCCACTTGATGAATAACTCCTTGTAGTACCAGTCCTTCTCCTCATCGCAGCCGTGCGATTCAGTGCACTCCGAGAAGGAGATGTAGGCGGGTAGGATGAAGACGTGCTGCTTCGAGTATATGGGGAGGAATAAGTGGCGGTCGAGGTATATGGCGAGCCAGTGCTATGCATTTCGAATCAGTTGGAAAGCTGAGAACAGAGGATGAAAGGAAACAGCATACCCAATGTACGAAGAGCTAGTCACTGTGTAAGGCGATCCTGTCGTTCCTGTGTAGGGTGAGTATATTGATCCAGTTCTATAAAGTGGTTTGGTATTAGCCTAATCATAATGAGGATATGGACTGGATACTAACCCTGTGTAAGGCGAGCCACTATAAGTGGCCGATCCGTATCCAGTTCGCGATTCGTAGTCAGTTGTAAAAGTTCTGCCGGTGCCGGTTACACCAGTAGTCGCAGACCTGTTCTCTGAATTTGGACCAGACACTGCATATGAATCCGAGCCAGTTCCAGTGTAAGAGCCACTTCCAGAATAGGAAGTATATGTTCCTACTCCAGTTCCAGTGGTACGAGTATATCCAGTATATCTCGTTGACTCTGTGACTGTTGTCCCGCTCTCAGTACCACTACCACCCGCAGTCCATGTTCCTGTCCTAGTATACGTATCAGTTGTCCCAGTTCCCGTGATTCCACTACTGGTCAGCCCAGTAAACGTCCTTGTCCCTGTGCCTGTACCAGTTTGCGACGAATACGACTCGGCTGATGAATACACTGAGTTGCGCGGTGCACTACTACTGGTACCTGCGGTGAAGAACTGGTCGTCACTCTCGTCATTCAGGCCAGATGACCGGTTGCTCTGTAATGCATCACTACCAAGGTCCGTCATGCTCCCACTCCTTCGCAAACTCATCCGGGTGCTAGTTCGACGACTAGGAATGGCGCGAGAGTCTCCGGGATATACATACTCGTCGCCATCAATCACAGTGTCGTCGACGGTGCGAGAGTGGTACGAAGAAATCAACGTTGATGGCCTGAGTCGTGCTCCGCTTCCAGACGATGATACTGAAGGAGACGAAAGAAGGGAATGATACCGTCCAGTACCCGATGAAGATGAATGTCCTCGCGTGCCATCCGACTCTGAGACATATAAATCATCTTCCGCCATAGATAATTCAGGAATATCAGGAATGTCAGACATTGGCGGGACGTAGACAGTACTACGACTCCCGGTTCCACTGCTCGCAGTAGAAGAGACACTCGAATTTGAATCCATTGACAGGATGGTCCGGATGGAGCCAGTGGGAGAACCAGAGCGTCGGGTGATAGTACGAGTGAGGGAAGAGAATGATGGAGTGAAAGAAGGGGTGATGGATGGTGCACGAGAGAGGGACGGTGTCGGAGGTGTGTTTATCGCTTCCCTATAAGAGGATGAGAATAACGACGGATTTTATAACTGATCAGATAACCTACCAGATTCTTTCAATCCATCTCAGTCGCTGTACTAAACTATCACACGCCAACCTCTCTACTCCATCTCCATAAACCATCCAAAATGGTACCAGGGACTCCATCAGCCCAGTGTCAGCTCCAGCGTCTTGCTCTCTGGCAGCAATTGCTCCAACGTCATCTCTAGCACGAGGATGACTTAGGCTAAGAGCGCTCTCAACCGCAAAACAGTTGACAAGATCCAATTGTACGACAGCGCGGCCCAACGGTGCCCGACCAGTAGATGGGCCAGGTACAGATTGAGTAGTAGGAGCCAACCATGACAACAGAAGTGTATGACGATAAAGTAGTGCTTGACATCGCTGCCATCGATAAGGAGGCTCTGCATGAACATTGAGGTAGTATAAAGTTCCAAGATGAAGCGGCTGTGGGAAATATATGAGGCGAAAGACAGTAATGAGGTAAAGATATCAACTGACTGTCTCTGTCCCGTTTCCGCCCAAAAATTTGCCCAGTTCGCTTATATCAATACTACCTCCATTGCTGCCATTACTCGTGCGTTCTCCCTCACTCCCGCCCAATGATTCAGCGCTAGCTCTCTTTCCGCTCGCTCTGCGGCGAAGTTCGAAAAGCCCCCCGTTATCGGCTCCACCCGAACCCCGTTGAGGTTGATCTGCCCTCTGTCCACGAGCATCCGGAGTAGGGGAAACGCTAGGAGCCACAACCTCACCTCTGGAATTTTTGGGGCCATCATTGCGTGTGGGTGTGCGTTCTTTCCACAAACTTACGATGTTCCGGACATTCGTCAGAGGGCTTCTTGGAGAACCTTCTGGTTTGGCTGGTCGGCGAAGAGAAGAAGAGGTGGGAGTAGTTTGAGTCTCTTGGGAACTTCCGGTGAAACCTGTAACTGTACCAGTACCGGTTTGGGTTGTGGTGAAGGCAGAAGGAGAGAAGGTACTTTGCGTAAACGTGCTCTGAGTGTTCGTGAACGTGGAAGGCGTGTAAGACGATCCAGTGGCAGTGAACGGTCTATCCGGTGGGGATAACAATGTCGAATAAGACAAGTTACTGGGTGTCTGTGACCTCGTAAACGAAGAATTGCTTTTTGTTGGCGACGGGGATCTTGAAGAAGAACCTGATTCAAATAAGCCTATGAGCTGGTTCGCTCGTCCAGGAGGCGGCAAGTCGCTCGGATCGGTAGACGACCGACTGTGTCGGCCTGCGCCTGAGGAAAGAAAAGCTGATCTGGGTCGTACAGGAACACTCGTTGCATTGGAAACACCGGAAACAGGGCGGGACTCTGTGCCTTCCGTTCTCTCTGTTATATGACTCAGTCGCATCCAGGGGGCATTCGACGGTGGAGGATAGGAAGATTGGAGAGAAGAAGATCCTGCTGTCGGGCTGAACAGAGATGGTAATGATACAAATGAGGGGGATCCAGTGTAAGAGCCTTGGCCCGTTTGTGTGACGGTGTTAGTTACCATGAATGTTCCGCTAGGTGTGTATGTTCCACTTCCAGTGTATCCAGTATACGTCCCGCTTCCGGCACCAGTGTGCGATCCATATCCAGTAGAAGGTGTTTGAGATGACCAAGTCGATAGGGCCTGTTCAGTTTCATCCAATTCGTCGTCCAGGTTGTTGAGAGTGGCTTCCACTTCGTCGATAGAATTTGATTCTTCGTATGAATCTGTGTCTGAGAAAGAGTTGGAAGACGGCGAAGCCGCTCGTCTTTCCATGTCGAGATTAGTTGTTGCTGTTGAAAGATGAGTCTGACGGGCACGTTGATGAGAAAAGTGAAAAAATTTTGAGTGAATCGATAATACACACCCTGACGAATCAAAGGTGGAGGAAGTAGCTGGGAGGGCTGTCGTTGAACTCACAGCATTCAGTGAACAGAAAGAAGAACGATTTCAACTTGGGAATCAACAAACAGGTGACTGTCACTTAAGGGCAAGTCTTACGGTGCCATCGTGCCACACGTGGTCGCGTGCGTACCATTGATTCTATGCATCACTCGGAGCCAATGTAAAGGATCTTTCCCTGTTGATCACATTCACCTATGAGTATGTGTTTTGGTTGAAGTTCTGCATTAAATTTGAGATGGTAAAAGAATTTCCGGAACCAAATGTACCAGAAATGTACCCTCTGGCGCTTAGAATGAGAGGACAGCGCCGTTTTTATGAGCTCCGTCTTTCGAACGCACTGACAGTGTATTTGTTTATTCTTTATAACCTACACATTGCGTGTGTCAAATTATTGACCAAAGGGCAATATCCAGTAATATCCAATCAATCGCAGGATAGAACACCTTTCCGAAAACATTTCCATTATTCCACAAGGTGGATTCAAGAGGAGGGTGCATGAAATCTTTCAACGAATCTTTCGATTAATCCGGGCATTTGATACAAGATTCATGCCAGGGCTAGATATGTCTGTTACTTCATCAAGAACAACAAAAGCCAGTGGAATGGAGACAGGTCTGACTCTGTGTGAATATCTATTTCCCAAACCCTATCTCCTACAGTCAGATGCTAAGCATTTGAGCGAGCGAGAGGGGTAAGAATCTCACATATAGTCGAAACTAAGAGATCTTTCTCTGGTTGTTCATCTGGTTTCCCCATTTTTAACAAGGTGACGGGCATTCACTGCTACGATATGGTACCCAACAACGGTCAGCATAGCGAGTATGCCAAGAGAATTAGCCAGTGCATAAAGCGTTGCGTGTGTCATGGTTTCCTATGAAAATTCCGTGAATAAGGGGCGACGGCCTGGAAGTTCTTCACAACATACGAGTGGAGGTACAAGGATGAATTATTGACAAGCGCTCGACGCGACGTGGACATTAGCACGTGGCATTGACGCCGGACGGGAGAGACCGGCTCAGCTATCCTCCAACCTTCCAACAGCCTCACTCAAGAATTAATCCTCTTTTCTCGCTATCATGAGGCCATCAATTGCCCGCGCAAGTGAAATGCCCGGTCGTGCGTCTTCTCTATTGTCTTCACCTTGATTCTCGATTGACCATTGTCTTGCGATAGCTAAAAGGGCCTGGGTGAGCTTTCGTTCTGATTGTAAGAAAAGCAAGATCTTTAACCCTCTATTCCCTGTAGAGCTCTTGGTGGGGCGCCCCAATAATAAAACAGAAGGGAATCGTCGAATACAGTGCGCTTTCCAGTCGAAGCTCATTTCCTATCTTGACTCTTCGAATGTTCAGCTTTGTCCCCTTACCAAACCAAGGCTGCTCCCCACTGGGTTCGAAACTACGTCTTCAACTTTTATAGACGTGTATCTGCAGAAGCCGTGTATTTTGTCATTCCTTTCGGTCTTGGTACGCTGTGCTCTATGTCGTTGTTCTACGTCAACTGAGTACGCCAAACTCTAGGCTACGGAATCTACGCCTGGGCCAAGCGTCATGATGCATACCAAAATTCCAAAGCTGGACACATTGCGTCCGGAGCCGCTCACCATTAATGAACTACTCCGTGACCTCCTGCGCGGAATCGTTCAAACAAGACAGTTGTATGCGCCTAGATTCCAATGACCAAATAATACATCTGCCCGCTCTAGTGGATTCGATAAGAGCTCGCGTGCATTTCAAAATGTCGTATTCGACAAAAATACCTGCAACGCGAAGAGGAGATTATCTCCGACCTACTGCAACAAGAGGGATTTCATCTGCCAAGCATGTCTATGTATATCGTCGTGCCTCTGAGATGCAGGAACGTTTTGACACTGACTCCGAGAGCCTGACATACTGACATACGTTGCCTATCGCGTACCACTAAATGACCACATGCAACAACTCATTGATATATTCTAGGTTCCAGAGAGGTCTTAAGTTAGGTATATATCTATCTACTCTACGTTCTATATTTCTATGCTCAAGTTTGTACAGGTTCGCCATTTCGGACAGCTACCCACGATGGTCTTGATGAGATTTCTGTCCACCACCTGTGCATGATTCAGCCAACCGCTGCAGAATAAGAGAAGCGGGAAAAGGTAGGTACCGAGTGATATTTGGTCCTTTTCTTGTCATTATATCGCTCCCGGCGTCTGTGAGCTTTGTTCCATATGGTATGTGGTACAAATCCGCAAGAGTGAGGTCCTGGAAAACAACATCTTTATCGTTAGTCATAGCAATGAAAGCTCGTATTTTTACTCACATCCCCTGCAAGGTAATTCTGTCTACTGAGGATATTCTCGTACCCTTCCAAATTTGACGATAATGCGGCAACAGATCCTGCAAATATTGCTTCATCGGGAGCAAGACCTTTTGATCTATAGAACTCGTCAAATGAAGTTAGAGCCTTCGGGAAGTACCTACATACCGTTTGGTGACCTTCTCATAAACGGCTTTTGACGCATATGGTTCGAAAGCAAATACCTCTGTGAAAACCGCTTGCTCGAACAGTGCGCCAAGCTTCATGTTATATGCATCGGGTATTAGTTTAGTCCCTTGGTCGGCATATTTTGTAGCAAGATATCGACATATAGCCCGGGACTCGCATAAGGTGAACCCGTCGTCTTCCTATGATATGTTTTAGAAAATAACAGATAATATGAACTGAAAGAGACTCGCAATGACTGGTGCACTAGAAGGTTGTCGTATTAGATCTTGAATTTCGGGGTCAGACATAATATCGAGGTTGATGAATTCATATGGGATGTTCTTCTCGTGCAGGACAATTTGTACTTGCTGTGTGCTAGAACTGTGTGGAGAGCCATACAGCTTGAGAGCCTTTGTTGAAGAATTCGACGAACGTTGGGCACTGTTGGAAAACAAGAATGAAGATGTCCCATCAAACGGAGTCATCATAGAAGACGCTAGGAGTGGGAGATCCTGCTTTGAACTTTCCGGTACGTGCACTTTGTGAGAGTCTGTGGAAGTTGAAGTATTTTGTGTTTGGGACATAGATGGGGAGGAGGGGTATTTGATTGGAGGTAGGGTAAACAAATCATCCAGTGACAGTGTCTCCAGAGTTGATCGATAACCTTGAGTCTCCATAGACGGCCAAGAAAGTTCATTTAAATCAATATCAAAGCTAGGTGATGGCCAAAAAGACGGGGTAGATCCGCCAGGTAGGGACAAAAGGGGGGTCATAGGCGAGGTAGAGGAAGAGGAACTGGAACAAGGTGCGGGCGAGGTTTCAAGGCTCGAGGTCGGGCTGGGGCTGAGCTTCGGGAGTAGATCCAGACCCCCGTTACCCCGGGTAATGCTATTATACCTAGGACGAAGTCAGTCCATATATCATCAAGCACTATGGACTCCTGACCTATTTTTCGCCGCTAATCCTGTCCGTCCTGGAAAATGGGTTTTGACAATCTTGGACCAGACGTTGCCATGAGCTTTCACGGCCTCAAGTAATATCGCGTCCTGTCCAAGGCATTAAAACACGCTCCCAAACCAATTCGAAACCGCACCTCAGTAGCACTCCAGCTGGTTCTGTCTATCGAGGGATTTAATGTGTCCTTCCAACGTTTGGCACACTCTAAAATACATTCAATTAAGATCCCGAGTCGAACTATTATACTCTTACGGTCGCTATTTCTTGTCTCTACCGCTGTTGCAATAGCCGTCCACCTATCAAAAATGAATTGATATTAAAGAAATGTTTTACTTGGAAATCGACTCACCTTGAGCCATATTTTCCAATTGCTTTCAAAAGCTTCTCGTCTTCCTCGGGACTCCAATTCCCTTTCGCCACATCTGCCTTGGCAAGTTTTGCAAACCAACGTTTACGACAGTCCTTGTTATTACGATTTGGAACATGTCGTGAAATAGCGTGCCACTTTGAAGGATTTAAGGTTCTCGTAGGATCCTCTGATAATGACATTAATGAATGGAGGAAAGCGTACCAGGTCCAGATCCTTTACCTTTAGCAACAGCTTCGCGAAGGAGCTGATCCTCCACTGTAGTCCATGAACGGCGCTCTCGTTGGAACATATTATCAATGACTATGTCCTGAGTATCCGAGTCCTTTGATACCCTTTGCAACTAAGATGATTGGTTTTCAATCTAACACTTATCTACATATCTATGTATCCGAGCACGAGGAGAACGGGAATTCATGAGAAATCGTCCCATATTGTGATAGAATTTTTACAAACGTTGAAGTGCTGTCCTTCCCGCAACAATCCCGCTCCCGAAGGAAATTTTGTCAACATCAGTTTCAATTTCTCTGATAGCGGCCGTTGTATGTTGACGGAGTGCCATATATAGTTGCTATATGGAGAAAATGCTTGAATGAACACCTCAGCCCGGGGCCGTTGAAACAAAGAGAATTATAGGTCGACCGGCAAGGCTTGGATCTGCTTGAATCCCATTCAAAACCGAGGCTCAACGAGGTTGCCTGATTTCGTTGGATGTATGTCGAATCTGTTACATCGTCCGTGATGAACGCTTTTCAGAATCGAAGCTGTCACATCGAAAATCTTTATGTACGACTACTATGTAGTTCCTGCATGCATGCATCTGGATTTTCGACGGTTATCCAGAAGTAAATGGGATTCTGTATGATAATACCGTATGTACTATCATAATGAATATCCCCTCGCCTCAAACTTCGAATGATTCCCTTCACTCGAGACACTTGCATTGTTGTTGTTGGTGGTGAAGACAAGTCTTGGTTTGCTCTAACTGGGCCGACTTGCATTAACATGGAAGTTGGGGTAAGGGCAGAAAACTGGAACCTGTCTATCTAGATTCCAGAATAAAGATAGAGCATCCAACACTGCAGATGGAACCGGTATGGAACAGTACCTCAATACCTGCTCGCCTTGAACGGACCCGAGTAGACGCAAGAGGGTACATACTACATAAACGGGACTGCCAATCAAGAGAGAATCGAGGAGTAAGGAACTTGAACTTGAACGAATATCCAGAACATGCATATCATTGATTAATTGATCGTATATGTATGGTACAAAAATCAAAATGGGGGAATACATACTGGTTGGATAGCAAAGAGCTGTCAAAGGGAAATTACAAAAATCGAACAAAAGATGATCACGGAACGATAACGCTGATCATGGTATCACTCAAGAGATAGTCGACCGGCGGGTCCTGGGTCCCCGGGGTCGAGCTCCTCGAAATCCGGACAGAGCAAGTTCAGTTGACACAGGAGGGCACGAACTTTTTGCGCTATCGGGTGGCGTAAGCAGGCCATATCCAGTATTTCCTAATGACATGAATGAGATAAGAAACATACATTCGATCCTTGACGTTCACTACCTTGGTAATCGTTCTGAGGGTCAGATTGTCCTGCGAAATCCAATGCCTTCCCCTTCCCTTTATCTTTGGACATGACATGAAATCGATTTCCTTCGATCTTCTCTAATACAACAGGAGGGCTAGGTAATGCTTTGACCTTTGTGATGGGGATCTTGGGCGATTGAGTATCTGATGTGTTAACATTAGCAGAATACAAGCTTGCGGTTGTACTTGAGGTAGCTGAATTTGGATCATGAGTATATATTTTCGAAATTAGTCATAAAACTGTTACTACATACCGGTTGGAGAAACATACCGGTTCTGAATTTGATGTCCAGGTAATGCGACGCTGGTATTGGCTCTTGCTCTCGATAGGAATGGGCGTTCTGATCGAGTGAAATGGTGAGAAGGCTGATGAGGAGTTTTCGAAACAGAAATTCGCCCTGTGGAAACGGTTCCAGCATCTATGGGAGGAAGATCGGTGAGATTGCGACCCTTGCGAGAGCCGAGGTTTGGACCACCGCTGCGAAAAGTGTGCTTGGACGGAAGGTGCTGGTGATCATCTTATCAAGGCCATTAGATGAAAGTACGAAATCAAAAATCCAATCTCACTCAAAAACATTTCTGGGGCTTCGGAGTCTGAGCCAACAAGTCTCTCGATAGTAGTTGAAGCAACTACAGCTGGGGGATCAGGGATAACTTGAATTACATCCCTTCGAGTTGTGGGTGATTTCGGGAAGAGGCGAGAGACGGCTGGGGATTGCGTCAGATAAAGAGAACAGTCTAGGGAACGAAAGATTCACCAGACTGAGTAGCCGTAGATTGAGCTCTAGGTCTGTTTGGATTGTTTCTTCTACTTGGCACTGGCAACGGTCGGATAATTGTCGAGCTTGAGGCTTCAGAATCGTCTGGAGTCTCCTCTACAGGCGTCAGTAGGCCGATGGCCACTGTGCCCTGTTCTGGGATAATGAGAGGCCTCAGCTTGGGTGGGCAGGCGAGATTGGTCGCGCTAGCTAAGATTCAAATCTCAATTCAGCATTATCAGGCTTTCATTCTGAATACACGCACGCCTTTCCATGTATAATGTGTTTACACTTGACTCCATCACTGTTGACGATGTTTTAGGAATATAATCCTGGAGCACCATAATCGCCGATTGATCTTCGAGGTTCACGGACCTTATGGTCGGAGACCAAAGAAATTGTCGATGCACAGCGTACCAGACACAGAGTTGAGAGTGGTAGAACGTTAAAGGTGAATTGGGCTCGGATTGACAATGTGAGCCTTACGGAGGCTTCGAGTGCGAAGCCATTGTGGCTGATGGGGGTTATGTAGGAATCAAGCATCAATCCGAATGCCTCTTTAATATTCCGATGCCGGGGGAAGAAATCAGGTTCATGTCAATGCGACGTTCGAGGACTTTTGACTAAAGCTTCGGTTCGTCGTCGAGAGGAAAGCGGAAAGGAATTTATTACACGACATGATCCAAGGACTGAACGTCAATTTTAAGGAGAAGGAAAGTGCTGAAGGTTGCTGAAGAGCATTACATGTCAAAAGGCGTGCAACAACGATACAGTTGCGTAAAACCACTCAGACTGACGTGGCGGAACCACTGTTGTGAGAGTGGGAACATAGGAACCTGATGAGGACGAACATACGGATCGACGGCAATTCCGAACCGGACCTCTCACCTATCGCAACGCAAGTACATACATAGTCCTTATAGATCGATTCATGGTCAATGACAACGATGGGGGAACATTGTAGACGTTCTCGGAATGGCTCAGGTATGGCAAATTTCTGTTCAAGCGTTACTTGAACGAGTTACTCGAAATGCAATGACTTTTTATAGCTCCGTTGGCTAGCTATAGAACTTGAAGACCACAATATTTTCTCTTCGACCTCGCCCAAATGATCTCAGAGGGGCTAGACCGAAAGCGAAGTAAGCTGAAACTTCTTGGATCTGGGCTATGCTCAAACCGTCAAGAAAGGTCAAGAGAGAGGACCCAATTGCAATGAAATTTTATGAATTGCGCAGCATCCCGTGGCACTTAACCCGATCCTCAAGCAAGTTCTTGTTTTATTCAGTGTGGTCCAAGTTGTACATTCTCTGAATGACCCAGGAATGACCCCAATATTGCAGACTATTGAATTTGCAGACCGTTCGCATTGCTTATGCTAGCAATGGGAATCCGCGTTGCTTATGTCAGTTGTTTGTCGGTCAATTTCAAAGACAACAAAATGTTCATAATATTCCAAGTCAATCGAACTCTGAAGACCAAATAGTAGTCTGTCAATATCTACGTCAATATCGTGAAGACCTCATCCGATGCAGCTGTGCAGCCAAGATTACGGAGTGCATCCACAGCAGAAGGCCCAATGCCAATACAAGCGTCGGAAAGGTTATGAGGTCCAATCACACAACCTTGACCGAGAACATTTCCCGGAGAAACGTCTGTCCCGCAACTGTCGCAGGTAATGTCGAAAACCTGGTTACTGTAAGCAAGGGGACTTAGTTGCTCAGGGCTCAGTGTAAAGCTAGCATATTGAACTCACGGTTGGTAGATAGCATTGTTTACGGGATTGAGAATTAACTCCCCACCGGTGATAGTTGCAGCTAACCCACTGTCGACATCTCTGTAAGGTCATTAGAACTAGTTAGTACTCATTCAAGCCAAGGTTGGGAACTAGGACTGACGTAATGAAATAACTGGTCGGAAACTCGCCACTTTGACGAATGTACCAATCTGGAGCGCTCAGCCCACGGTAAGACTCTCCAACAATGAGTATGTCTGAGGGACTCGCAATGCCCCATTCGAGTCCGGGGATTCCTGTACTCTGGATAGAGACGGGCACTCCTTGGGCATTGGGATTGCAGGAAGAGCGCTGCAGAGGTTTAGTCAAAACTCCAACAAACAGAGTGGCCGAGAGAGACAAAATAGACACTTTGAACATAGGTAAGAAAGAGGTAGAGAGCCTGAGTGTGCAGGGACTTACAGATACTCTTATTATATGTTTTTTTGGCGGCCATACTACTCCGATAATGTTGAAACAAGTCCAGCCAGCTAGCTATACTGCTACCGTACTACGTACTAAACGTGAGCTCTGAGTGCATTTTCCGGTGTACCTCTCCGCGGACAACCCGAGAATATGTGACCTTTAGGAATAGTCGACGCTTCGCAATGCCCGTGGTACACCCTAGTGGTTGGGGATCCAGGGCGGGTCCTGACATAGCACGGACCAAGACGCTACTTCTAGCAGTCAACGGGCAGGGGTGTATAGCAGATTGATATTGTTGCGGGCTGTACCTGCCGAAGGACTTGACAGACTGACAGTCGAATTTTTAGTTTCAAATTTAGTACATAGTTCTGTAAAGCCACCTGATCATGATGTCTATATTCGTCCTGAGAAGGAACGCTTTGCCCTTTTAACGCCCATCATCAACGGGCCTTCAAGTTCCCCTGTATTCTCGACAATGTAACTATCTGAGTGATAGTGTCTCTAACTACAAACACCTCAAATTTTTCTAAGGATCAAATAAATTCTATGCTTGTCTAAGTCTAGTATCTGCGTTCGACGACCCGGAGAATAATCTTCCAAAGAGCACGTCGAGATTCGAGTATAGGTAAAATAACCACGAGGAAAGCAGCGAATAATAGCCATATCTTAGTATTCCAGAATTAGATTCGAGCGAAACTGAACAGAAATCTATAAAATAAGGCTACTTACAAACATAAAGCCCACTATCCCAGCAAAAAACCGAGGTGAGAACACATACGGGGCAGCACCCAGTGGGACAGGTATGATCTATTCGATTGTTACATCTGAATTTTGAATAGGGAAAGAAACAGATTTGCTCACAATGGTAATGATTAGTGCCAGGAAGCCAAAAATAAGAGTATATCTCTTGAATGTTTTCTCCAAGGCAGTCATATCCAATTTCGCATCGCGTATTCCAGCAGCATCGTTTGTCGACCGAGTAAGAGATTCAATATCTACTACTGAAGGATCTCTCTTCTTCTCCACCTCGAGGACGTCAGCTACCACACTGGAAGGAACACCGTTGCTTGACAGTGAACTGCCGTCGCGATCTTCGTCGATTTCGACTTCCTTTACGACAGTCAGATTCCGCGTCTTTTCCCAATCAAAGTTGGCGGGTCGCAAAAGGGACAGTGTGATGGACAATACTCCCCCTGAGATGATAGCTGTGGCGCCACCTGCAAAGGATGCCCACTGGTTGCTCAAGGTATCAACGGTGATCTCTCCTCCGACTGCCCTGGCTGTAGCGAGCCAGACGATGAGTGCTAGAAACATACCAAGAATGGAGCCGGCAACAGCTCCCTCTCTATTGAGGTCCTTCCACCTGTAAAATTCGACATCATCAGCCTGACAAAAGAAGATTGTGAAGGTTGCATTCGCGTACAGAAAAGTAAGAGCTATAGGAAAAACGCCAGAGGCCGTAGCTACTCCAAGAAAATAGAAGAGCCATCCTAGAGTCTGGATAACGAATGCGTTGTAAAATTATATCCAACCTAGACAAACCAGATCACTCACAATTCCAGCTAATTTGAATACTGAGGCAAGAGACCCAGCAAAAACCCCCCAGAACACAATGAAAATACGAGAGGCGTCGACAATATGTTTGCTCGTCGCGCGCGGACGGAAATAATGGCGATAAACATCGTAAGAGAGGAGTGTTGAAGTAGCAATCATCTCTCCACTCAAGGCCTGTAGGAAGAAGATGAGATGGGTTTCAATATATAGACATCCCTTCAACTGACGGAGGTAACGCTCAAAAAAATGAGCAACAGCATGAGAACAGATCCCGCAGTCCCAAGAACATAGTTCACGGCTTCTACAGCGGCAAGGCCAGCACTGACATCTGTACTCGAAAGTACGGGAAAATCGGGTTGTGTCTCAAGCGCTCGGGCGGTTAATCCCAGTGCGGTTCCACATGCAAATGGAATACTGAACCAGGCGAAGCCTCCTAAGAAGTAAGCTCGTGCGGTTGTGGCAGGATTCGAAGCAATTGCTCTTGACCAGTAACCTAGCACACAGACCGATGAGTGGAATGAGAACGTTTTACAATAGGATGCGTACCTTGATCGCACATTACAAGGCCAAACCCTTGAACAAAACATGATGTCAAACTAAAACCAATTTGGGGTGTAATTACGCACCAGTAATAATTGACTAGAAAGAGCATCAGCTCGTTGCTCTCTCAAAATTCCATGTAGGAACGTACACACCTGCACAGAAAAAATTGCTCCTGGTCGAGACCGAAAAGTCAAATATGAGCCTTGATAATTTCCGTCAACTGGTGTAGTCTTTGCCACAGCTTCGAGTAGCTCCAGCAGTTTTCGTGGGCTTCCAATAACGTCAGATACGCAAAATACTCTATAGTGACACAAATCGATCATTTTCATACATGTCACAAGTGGAAGACCGTACTCGAAACAAAAGTAGAGCAGTATCGCCAACAGGAAGAAAGTATGAGTGGCATCACTAATAAATGTCGCTCGCAAACCTCTACATCATATGAGTAGTAAGGAAATATACGAAGTTTAAACGACTTGAGACACGTACCCTGTTGCAACATATACCGCAACTCCCATGGGAATAAGGAAAAGAGCAGCGTACTCATTCATTCCTGTTAGAGTGGATACAACCGCTCCTCCACCGAGGAGTATGCAGGATGATACAATTGCGTTACAAATCAATCCACACCAGAGAAAAGATAAGTGGCCAGCGGTACCAAAGCGGGCATAGGCAACCTATTTGGTGTGAATACTATGAATTTTTGAAACGAAAGGTTTGATAAAGGATGAAATTGGCGATGAATACCGCACTCTGCCACGAACCTCCGGAAACGTCGTCGCTCTGTTAGCATTCATTTTGACCTTGCTAGCAATTACAGAGAAAATGGCGATTTGCAGCGTTCCGCCAACTGCATACCTGCTCATTGCTGTGCGCTGAGCATCCTATGTAGAGGGTGTGTCATTGAAATACGCACCACCACCCGCCAGAGACACCCATCTCATATGACTGAGTTGCACTCTGTAGGAGAGTCAGACTCCAAGTCCCTATATCGAGATTGATGCATTAGTCCGTATTAATCCGATCTATCTCCTGTGCTCTGAAAAAGCGTACAGGAGCTGACGATACCCGCAACCACCAGACCAGTTTTCAACGATCTACTCGCAGCGCTAAATTCCGAAGCCGAGTTGGGTTTATACTTGGAAAAACGAGCTTGTATCCATGTGGTGACATTCATAGCCAGCGCAAAGACGATACCCAATCCCAGAACGACCGCATATCCGACAGCTTGAGGTAACGGTGGAGGGCTATCACTAACAGCCATGGTAAGTATGGGAGTACGTTCCTGTCATAGTGATGATAAGGGATGATTTCTGTGAGCACGAAATAATCCGTTACGGTGGTGTATACTGGCAGGTCAATTCATATGCTGGTCAAATGACGTGCTTTTTTAGGCAACTCCTACCAGCACGATTTCGAGAAGCTCGAATTTCGTTGGACGACTGTTCCTCTTCGCTTGAAAGTTATTGCCGATGATAGGATACAGGAAAGTAATCCGCAACAGTATACGGTTGAACGCGCAACTTGAAGGGAGTCTGGGGCTTCAACGCCGCGACGACGTGAGGCTTGGAATTATTCCAATCTACAGGGGCTCGCTTGACTCATCAAGGATACTTCTTGAGGGACTTGACTGTACTTGAGCAACTCCGTCATTGGCGGACGCATGATGAAATGCTGTCCTACATAATCACTGTTAATCTTATCTGATTGAGCACCCTGCTGTGGCCGAACTTCTCTCTCGTTAAGTTTCGTACCACAAGTATCGTCCCAGGCCAAAGTCTGCAACATTTTCATCATTGGAACCTCCTCATTTCGTCAATACGGACAGTACCAGAAGCAAACGTTTCTGCGATGCGGAGTAAACTCATCATACATGACAAGTAGAACGTTCTTTATCGTCCCGCATCATTGGCGAATGAGAAAGTGGCTATAGCAGCCTTCGGGGCTCAGCTATGAACTTGCTTTCGTCGCACTTCAAGCAAGCAATCTCTTGAACATTTCAGGTATCACGGAAACTGCAACTTCAATCGAATCTGTTAAAGGGGACTCGCTTTTCCACAAAATTAGGCCACACCCTTCCATCGAGATTGTTTCAAAGGCGGACTTTGATGGAGGCCATGAGCAATGGAGCAGACTTGTGAAGGATCCTAAGACCGTTCCGATGATAATATACACAAAGAAGAGCAAACCCGCGAGGATGAAAACTCAGATTTTTTTTGCCACTGCGGCTAATGGCTATCCTCTCTGCTTCGGCGATTCATATACAAGCGGTCCGTTCCGAAGCCCGCATAAAAAAGAGGTTTTTTTTTCGCAAAAGATTCGGATACGTGACGATGTAGGACGAATGACGTGCTTCATTGGCCACCTCGCGCAACCAACACGATATAAGGGAAGTACCGTTGAAAAACATGTACATTGTACGTTCCCTCCCACCAGCTCAAGGAAATAAAACCATGTCTACTGCTACCACTACATTAACAGAGGCGCTTGACGCAAACTTCTCCAGACTCTCACTCTCTGCTTCTCCTGTGCCATCCACTCGTCCGCCTCTTCCTTCATGGAAAGCGCCACCACCAACCCAAGAGGAAGTTGAATGGGCTGACATTTTGACCGTCGATCTCTCCCTGTACGAAACCGATAAGTCTAGGCTCATCGAGACGGTGCAGACGGCACTACAGAGAGATGGTTTCTTCTACATAATTGGCCATGGGATTGATGTTGAGGAGGTAAGCCCTGGCATGCCCGAGAGCAAATGTGCAAATATGGAAACTGAAATGCAATTGACATTCCAGCTGAATCGCCAGTTTGATATCGGACAGGTGGCTTTTGACCAGGTCCCGAGAGAAGAGAAGGAGGAACATCGTGCACAGATCAAGGAGAAAGGATCGTTCATGGGATACAAGGTTTGTAGATTGGACGTTTGGTCGATATATTGCTAATCTCGAATTGTAGCTTCAGAACTACTGGGAAATCAACGACGGTGTGAGAGATAGAATCGAGCACTATAATTTCTACAACAACAGGTGGATAAATAGCGCAAATCGTTCTGGTACAAGTTTCAATTTTCTAATTTTTCCACAGCATTGACCCAGCGACACGGCACCCAACCGCACTCCGACCATTCGTCCCGGAAGTAAAGGAATTCCTTCATACCATGCGCCAAACTATTCTCCACAGGGTTCTGAACCTAATAGACAGTGTTTTAGGATTAGATGAAGGATACCTTTGGGAACTACACCAAAATTCCGAAGGGGAAATGGGAGACGACGTGAGCTCCGCCATATTGTATTACAGGTCCATTGCCTTCAATTGTCTGTTTTGTGCAGCTTTTCCGTTATATGATATATGACCCACTTACTGGAGAAGAATCCAAAAAGACAAACGGAGTGATGCTTAATGGTCACACTGACTTCAATAGCATATCCACGCTTATATCACAGCCAATCACTGCGCTTCAGGTGCTCATGCCAGACAATGTCTGGCGATATGTAAAGCACAAGGACGGAGCTTTCGTCATCAACATTGGAGATCAGCTATCCTTCATGACCGGTGGAGTTTTGAAAGGAACTATGCATCGAGGTGAGACCATTTCTTTCATTCAAGATTCGATGCTGACCTTTGATATGTCAGTTGTCAGCCCTCCGGAAGATCAGCGTGCCCTCCGCCGTCTTGGTGTATTCCACTTTGCACACTTTAGAAACAACATTCCCCTCAACCTCCTTCCTTCGAAGAAAGTGCATGAGGAGGGACATGTTATATTCGAAGGAGAGATTCCAACGACAAACGAGTAAGTTTTCTGTCCTTGCTGGCACTGGAATCGTCGCTGATGGGCTGATAGATGGGAAGAAAGGCGTGTAAAGAGTTACGGCACATCAGAATTTATCAAAGGCGAAGAGTATGATATTGAAGTCATCGCGGGACTTCAAGTTCGACATTATCATTAGCGAGGTGTAGACACGGATTAAATGTATGAATACCCTGTGGTTTTTGTAGTATAGCTTTTCAGATCTTCCTGTGCTCTCGAATCCATTTATGGGGTCAGGGCCCAGGCTCCTGTGCTCAACCGACATGAAAAGAATTACGAAAAGGACTTGCAAACTGTACATGGATATAAGAAAATACACATTAATCCATAGATTGAGCTTGTATGTAAATACCACAGGTCTATTGCTCTGAGGCCTCCACTTTCCATACTTTGATAACACCGGCTCGGTCGCCACTAACAATACCACCACGGAACGGAGAATCGATACAGACAAGAGCAGTGATAATATCTTGGTGGGATCTGAGTAGAGTCTGTTGATTATGAGTGATCAGTGATATTCTCTGTGTCGGTCGATTCTGTTGAGTGCTTGATCCGGTAGCAGACCATCCTTCTATGTACGTCGATGCAGAGCCATTGTTTGAAACACTGAACTTGGAGATCAGTGTCATCCTAATCAAACCATGTGAGAATGCATACCTGTACGATGGTCTTTCAGCATCAGTGTCAATCCCACACAGCACCGTCGATCGTTCAATTTTTCCCAAATCCCACAAACGGATCTTTCGATCCTCAGACCCCGTAACCATGAATCCTTTTCCAGCATATTTTGGAGGAGCTTCGCCAGTGAAATTGGCGAGATCGGACCTGTGAACAGCTGAATGTCCACCAAATTCCATCCCGACAACGATAGCGCGAACATCAGCAGCAGGAGCTAAAAGTTGTTGAGGATGAATTACAGGGTCCTCTCCAACCTGACGAGAGCGAACGAGAGCTGCTATCGCAGCAGCAGGGCTATTATCCGCATCAACACCAATCAGACCATGCGGCTCAATGGAATCATTATCAGAAGGACCCCTTCGCACAACAAATGTCTCTACCAATAGAGATTTCTCAATGTCCCATACCTCAACCAAAATTGTGAATGCGCGGTCATTATTGCTCTTTGAAGTTTCTACTGTGACCATTACCCACTTTCCTCGTCCTTTGGATGGATGGACAATGCATTGGTGGATTCGCACCAGATGACCGATGGAAGCGACGCCGACATGCCAACTTTTCAGGAAAAGTCCAAACCGACGGTCCCACAGAGTTAGCACACCGGTCGATGTTCCAACAAGAATCCAAGAGCGTTTACGGTCAATACAGAGACATGTTATAGGACCATGATGCCTTGGATTTTCCATCTTTTGCAGAACGCCCATTGTTCGCAAATCGAGGATGGTAATGATGGAATGGGTCGTGGCGTAAACGAGGTTGGAAGAAGTATCTACTCATAGATTTCACCACTAGCAACTAATATTAGTTGAGCAATTAAACGTACCGGTATTATAATGTTGCATCGCAGTTATGTATTCACCCACAGTGTCAACATGATGCTCCCTTACCAACTGAAGTTTGTGATATTTCGGGAGCGTCCCTGTATGCTGAGATATGTGCACCCGCACGATATGTAAGCTCCCATCATCGGCGGCGCTAGCGAAGCAATGTACACCCTCTAATATGCAGATACATTTCACCCTTGCATGGTGCTGACTGTACGTGTGCCGAGGTTTGGCGGTTACGTTGCGTTCTAGTCTCGCCGTATCCCAAACTTTCACCGTTTTGTCGTCAGAAGCTGAGACGAAGAAGGTTTGGTCAGGGGAGACAGCGAGGCCTGTGATAGAGTCGGAGTGTGAGCCTAAATGAGTTACCAGGACAGAGTCCATTTTTCGCGCAATCCCATCCCGAGAAACTAAACTGTGGCGGACGGGGTTTCTACGTCGGACAGGCCCTTCATGTACACGTGGACCAAAGTCATGTTGGAGATCTCGATTATTATCCAAGTACAAGTTCTCTAAAAGATTATTGATCCCAGCTTCCTGTCCATCTGAAAGTTCAGAATGGAAAATCTCAATATACGCGACAAACAAACGTTATGAAAACATTTTACTCACCATAAGTAGATATAGGAAACAGTGATGGCACCCTTGACCGATTCACAGGTCGGATGGTTTGTGACAACGATACTGGTGTCGTCCTCCCCGAACGTTCCGGTGAAGATTCGGTTTGAAGATGCGAGTGCGTGTCTAACAGTCCCAGTGCATTCGTTTTTGACGATCCAACAGCCGGGGCAGCCTTGTGACTACCATCTCCGTTCGCGTTCCCACCAAACTGCATCCTGCTGAGGGGTCGAAAGGATGTTGAGTTGTTCGAAGTGGATACAACTGACTCAGTCGGGCTTCCCGGTCGTTCAACTGGTGCCGGCGACATAGCTCCAGAAGCCAGAGCAGGACTCGGTTGAGGTAAGTGTGAAGGAAGGGAAGAACGAGGAGTAGTTGGTGTTTGTGGTGCCAAGCTGAGTGACGAGGCGGAACCGTTGATGGTAGCTAATCTACGGCGCAGGTCTTCGAAAGGCGCTCCCGAACTTGGAGGTCCGACGAAATTCATGTGATCACCGAACGGGCGAATCGAAAGGGGTGAACCGGGCATCGCTGTTCCTCCTGTGATATCCGAGCGACGTGAGCGAGATACTCGAGAAGATGTTTCGGAGCTGCTAGATTTGAGGAACACCGTTTGGGGAACTACCCCGAGCTTGGGTAATTCTACGTCTCCAGTTACCTTGAGATGCTTGGTCGCACCAATATCGGGCCCGGCTCGCGAAGAAAAACTGCACGATACTATCAAAAACGAGGACTGGGCTGAGAGATGGGGTGTACTGACCTTGATAAAGCATTAGCTAACTTCAAGATATAGTCTCGCATCGCCATTAACTTTGCTTCCTCTGCCGGAGTCATGCCTAATTGTTGCAGCTTGATCACTTGAATTTCGTCCCTGCAGAATCGTTACATCATTATTATTCAAAGGATCAATGTATCCGACGCGCAAAAGACGCACTCTTCCGACAAATTTTTGCTTAAGCTGGTGCTGATCTTTCGCACAGAAGCAACACTTTCTCTAGGAGTTTCAGTTCTGCCGCCACCCCGCCTGCCTGCCTTCCAGAAGTTGGTTCTATCCGTCTTCCTAGCCCATTGTACAGTTGCGTCGAAAATTTGTCGTGGAAGCTACATACGTGGGCCATCAGAAAATAAGATTGCAAACAAAAGAAACAAGCACTGACCGCAGGTTTCATGGCGTTCAATAAACTTTTCTCGTCAATGGTATCAACATCAGACTTGAGGAAGTGTCGCAAGGAGGGGTAGAGAATGCACCAAACATCGCTGGGCGGGAGATGCTTTGCAGCAGCAGCAATGAAAGCGGCGGCACCTGATGAAACCCTTAGATACCACGTTCAACGAGTACTCAAAGATAAACAAATCACCTTGTCGTACCCAGATATTCGGATGATACAAGAATCCAAGTGTCGCGCTCATGAGTTCCCAGATACGCATCTTCTGAAATAAGCCCAATCCACATAAACTGGTCAACGAAGCCAACACTTTTGCTACCACCGTCTCCTCAACATCTGATGATAGCATGGTGAAAATTACGAAGCCCGGTGAAGATATCCTCACGTACCAGAAAGAGCCTGGATCATCAAAGGTAAGATATACTCCTCCAGACTTCTCCCACCCGCACAAGCCGCCACATCCACGATACTTTCGAAGAACGCATGCCGGAGCAGCCAATCCCGATCGTTCAGATAGGTGATCATATGACTGAGGAGTACATCATTAGTCCGCTGTCTTCCAAGAAATATACATAGATATGATATATGGTGTAGCACGGCCCGCTTAACAATGCTAGATGAATCAACAAGCAACGCAGAGAGCTGTTCTTGGATACTGCTTTGTAGATCCTGAAGACTAGCTTCATAAGATACCTACCAACATGGTAAGACAGGGTAACAATCGCATGTAAAACATAGATACCTCATATTGATCGTACTCCTGCGCTTCTGGAGATATTCTGAAAGAGCCATGCGCTTTCAATGCCTGCCCCATCTCCAAATATCTCACAGCCGTATCCGCAAGTTGGACGATACATTGAGCATATGTGCACCGGACGGATACTTCCGGGTCCTGCACAAGGTATTTGGCATTTGGAATAATATATTCGGGGAATATAGCTGCATTTGAAGGAGTGATGACCGTTACAAGCATTAACTTACAGAAAGTAATTAGCTCAGTGCGAAGAAAACTGTCTGGAGTTATACTCACTACTTGTACCAAAGTCCGAATCGCAGCCAGTCGCACAATCGCGGCTTCATCATGTAATAGATCAACTATGTATGGAACCATTCTATCCAGTTTTGCCTCGTCTGTTAAATGGGACGACAGGGCTAAAAACACATCCAAGGCTCGGACCTTCGAACTCGGCAAGTAACAATTTCGAATGTTGGCTGTGACGATTGCTAGAATGATCAAGGCAGGTCCATCCAAAGTAGCTCTCGCCTTTGGCTGCAGAATGCTGTTCAATTTGGACGCGCGATTCGGGATTTGCAGTTCAATAGGGAGTATATCTTGGAAAGGCCGAGAGACACTGGTGGTTGTGGAATGAAAGTCAATTTTGACGTCCATGGTGCTTTCTTCCGCAGAGTCAGCCGCAAGATATGGTTCAACACTTTCAAAATCTGCCCACAGCCGTTCCATTCTATTATCAGAGTCGTTTGGGAGAACGTCACCGGAAAACGTTACATTCAAGGAACTGCCGCCGGGGGCGGGAGGAGTTGAGGTTAATGTGCCAGAACGTAAAGCAGTGGCGGAGAACGAGGGAGTCTGGTCGCCTGGATTGGGAATGCTTGTGCCATTAGGAGCAAAAGGTGATATGCCAGAGATTTCGTTGTTGGAAGAAACATAATTGTGAAAGAAGCTGAAGAACGATTCTGGAAAAACAGTTCCACGCGAGGCTTGCATAAGATTGTCGAATGTTGGGCGGGACAAGGGGTCAAGACTAATCATTTGCTTGATCATGTTCTACTATTGACAGTTAGGAACCGAATGTAAGGGAGAGAACTAGATGCTCACTCGTACACCTTCATCTTCTATGAGGTTCAGATGGGACTCAACATTGTATTCTCCTTCCCGATATTTGAATAACTGGCTAAGAGTGAACAGAGGTGCACCCTCAAGGAATAGCTCCGCAATAACGCATCCCAAACTGAAACAATCCATGGCTTCAGTCACTTTCCCGTCTCTCTGACCTTCTTCGACAGCTAAAGTCGACTTCTTCGCACTGATTTCGGGATTACTGGCAGCAGTATAGAACCGTTCGGGAGCGATATAGCAGGCGCGACGCCCGGATGTGTCAAAGAAGAAGGAGAAGTCAGAAGGATCATCAAGAGGAAGGTATGTCGGTTTATACGAAGCGAAATCAGTCAGATAGACCCAGTTCCACGAAGTGACCAAGATGTTCTCTGATTTGATATCCCCGTGTGACACTTTGCGATTTCGTGCATCTCGTAGACCGTTGAGTATTTGAAAAGCTATCCATTTCTTCTCTATAGCACTAAGGAAAGGCCGGGTACTGACTGACGTTAGAGCCAGTAGCGGATAACGTGAGTGCGCATACCTTATACGGTCGTAGAGGTTACTTGCAACCCATTGTCTGATAAGGTAGCCTGCCTTTTCAGTTTCGACGAGTGCTTGATAGTTATAAACGTTGACGATATCTAGCAGTGTCTCCCGGTCAACTATCCAAAAAGAGCATTCAGTATCAGCGTATTTCTGACAAAACAGAATCCCACTCTTCAACCGCCTTAAGTAGTTGCGTAAAGAAAGACCGGGGTCGGGCTTGATGAAGACCTTGACGACTAGATATCCATTCTGGTGTCGGCACTTAACAGTCTTGAGGAAACGGGCAGAACCAAGGCTACTATGCATCAGCGGGACGTCAAATTGAAAGTTTATCTGCGCACCTTTTCTCGTAGAGGATTTCACCTCCGAGTTCAGCAATGAACGAGTCTAAAGCTACAGTTGTACGTGTCAAAGTCGAGCCGGATTGAATATTGCCCATCGTAGGGAGTTATCAGGTCGATACAGTACATATAGTATGACCGAGTGAGTAAGGGTCGCGGTAGTCACTGCCGAGGAGAAAGCCAAAGTAGCGTGTCTCTGACATCGTGACCTCTCTGAGTCATTTGCGCTATTTGCATGCTCGTCCAATCTCTAATCAGGATTGTCAGAGTACGGCCGCTTCTTCCAAAGAATCTCCGCGTCAATTTGCCCTTTTGCCACGTAGGAAATCTTTCCTTAATTTTCTCAAGATTCAGCAGCGCCATGGCCACTCCAGTTGCCTCCGCATCACAACCTGCTGCTCCTCTCGCTCAGCCCAAGAAACAGAAAAAGGAAAAAGCTGCCGGGGATTCAGGATTCCCTTTGGAGGTACGTATCGAATTTTGCAATCGATTGAGATCGTCGAGTCAATGCGAAGCTTAGCTTCAACCACCACCCGATTTCTTTGACCACCGTATCAAGCTTTTCGAGCAGCTGAAGGCCGAATACGACGACGAGGTGAAATGTAAATATTCTTCAGACCTTATTTATCAACGAAATACTAAACTCCTATAGCCAAACCTCGGGAAGAAATCACCATCACCTTGCCCGATGGTGCTCAACGGAAAGGAACTAGTTGGGAGACGAGCCCAATGGACATCGCAAAAGAAATCAACAAGAGTTTGTCCGAGAGGGTTGTCATTGCTAAGGTGAGTGTCTATTCTCTCAGATATAAAAAATCAATTAATCTACGATTTCACAGGTAGACGGCATACTATATGATCTTGAACGTCCGCTGGAGAAGAGTTGCAAACTTGAGCTGTTAGACTTTGAGAACGAGGAAGGCGCGCATCCCCGTTTATTTGATGACCAACTGTGCTCATGTTCAATTCAGGCAAGAAAGTCTTCTGGCACTCGTCCGCCCACGTCCTCGGAGAAGCTACAGAACGACATTACGGTTGCCATTTGTGCTTGGGTCCCCCTACCGACGATGGTTTCTTCTACGAGATGGGCATTCAAGATCGGTAGGTCGTGAATCACGGACTTCTAGCGAAGTAGTAACATATGACCCTTGCTCCAGCCCAGTCTCCAATACTGACTATCCTGCTCTTGAGAAGGTGTCAGAAATAGCGATCAAGGAGAAACAAAAGTTTGAACGCCTGGTCGTTTCGAAAGAGAATTTATTGAAGATGTTTCACGTATGTCTATTCTATCCAAGGCCGCCCAGGATTCCTGACATCTTTTACAGTACAATAAATACAAGCAATACCTCATTAACACCAAAGTCCCTGATGGCACCTCTACTACCGTTTACCGTTGTGGCCCTATGATCGATCTCTGTGTCGGCCCCCATATTCCGCACACCGGTAAAATTAAGGCTTTCATGATCACTAAGAACTCTGCATCGTACTTCCTTGGAGATGCTAACAACGATTCTCTCCAAAGAATCTATGGTATCTCCTTCCCCGATAAGAAGCAGTTGACTGAGTATAAGACCTTCCTTGCGGAAGCTGCAAAGCGCGACCACCGGAAAATTGGGAAAGAACAAGAATTATTCTTTTTCAACGATCTCAGTCCTGGAAGTTGTTTCTTCCTCCCGCATGGCACCCGGATTTATAACTCGTTAGTTGAACTTTTGCGGGTATGTGTTCAGTTGATTTTTGGCCGCTGGTTTCAATTATATTTTGTTCTAGCTGGAATATAGCAAACGCGGATATCAGGAGGTCATTTCACCAAATATGTACAACAGTAAGCTCTGGGAGACGTCAGGTCATTGGCAAAACTACAAAGATGGCATGTTCACTCTCGACATCGAGAAGGAGAAATGGGGTTTGAAGCCCATGAACTGCCCTGGGCACTGTCTCATTTTCGACTCGAGAGATCGAAGTTACAAAGAGCTGCCTATCAGAATGGCGGAGTTCGGTATTATTCATCGAAACGAAGCCAGTGGCGCTTTGACTGGGTTGACGAGAGTGAGAAGATTCATGCAGGACGATACCCATGTCTTTTGTATGCCGTCGCAGGTATGTCGAAACAGTTTTTTTCAGAAATTTCTTCTTCAATTCTGGCTAGATTGAAGACGAAATCAACGCGCTATTCGACTTCATGCAACACATCTATGGAATGTTTGGCTTTGAATTCCATCTTGAATTGTCTACTCGCCCTGAGAACTATCTTGGTGCCATCGAAACGTGGAATTTTGCTGAAGAGGTGCGTTTCCTCCGTTTCAGGCCTCTTGTATGATCTGATTGGTCTATATCAGCAACTCACCAAGGCGCTCGATAAACAATACCCAGGTCAATGGGCAATCAACCCCGGCGATGGCGCGTTCTATGGTCCCAAGATCGACATCACCATTAGTGACGCCCTTCGTCGATCTTTCCAGTGTGCTACTATCCAATTAGACTTCCAGCTTCCAGAACGATTCAACTTGAAATACCGGTCTGCAGAAGATTTTGGGAGCTCTGAAAAGCCGGCCTCAAGGCCCGTCATCATCCATCGGGCGATCTTGGGTAGTTTGGAAAGGTTCATTGCGATTATCACGGAGCATTTTGCTGGAAAATGGTAAGAAGGCTCGCAATTTCCAGTTGTTCCTTTGAGCCCATAATCTTCCTAGGCCATTTTGGATATCCCCTCGTCAGGTTGTTGTCATTCCCGTTGCTGCGCCCTACGTACGTTGTATAAGGCTTTCTCTATTGTGGTCACCACTGACATTCTCTCTAGAAAGAATATGCCACAGAAATCACCGATCGTCTGAACTCTCTTGGACTTTATGCAGATGTTGACAACAGTGACAACACTCTTCCTAAAAAAATCCGTAACGGCGAAATAGCCCAGTACAACTTTATATTAGGTATGTCTTACTTGAGTAACCCATATAATATATCTAGCTCATTACATTCTATAGTTGTTGGTCAAGAGGAGCTTGATGCCCGAGCAGTGAATGTTCGAAACCGAGACGACATTGGCACGAAGAATAAGGGGGAGATGATTCCTCTCGATACCGTTGTAGAGAAGTTCGTGGAATTGAAGAGTTCGAAGCGGTTGAAGAATCAGTTTGCTTGAGCTCGGTTTTAAGAATAGATATATAGGTGGTATCTAGATGTGTGGTTGGACACCATATATACAACTATCTACTCCACTGATTCTTTCAATGACCAGAAACCGGATGGAATTCAAACAGAGATTGCATTCCCAAATTGTGAACGCTGATGCATGAGCGGTCCCGGTCAGTTTTTCACAGAGCATGTGAGGGACAAGGACATACCAATTGCATGATAGCGATACGTTCAGTCTCAGGAAGTGCGTTGACTTGTTCGTCGGACATACTCACTACTTGTCTTAGTAAAGCCTGGAATCATATCAGATGCAGTATCGGCACACGCAGGGAATGACTCGCTTTGTGAGACTCGCTGATGTTATTTAGAGCTGCAACATTATTAGCTTGTGGTTGCGCGCGCTGATACATGTTAGCTTGCACAGGACTGGGTTGTTGCAACACTGGCGTTGACGAACTACTGGATGGATGTTGCATCTGCGATGATGGGGTCATACCAGGTGGTGGAGGAGTTGGTCTATAGTAGTTAGGGGGAGGCATGGAACCAGGTGGAGCGGCAAACATTGGTGTAGCCATATTGGGTGGGAAGGGAGGCATATGGGAAGATGCACCATAATTCCCACCGGGGGGATAGTATTGCTGTGGAGGTACATTTGCTGGAGTGGGTGCAGAAGGCGGAACTGTTGACCCGACAGTTGCGGCAAGCATTCGCTGTAAGATGCTCTGATCCACGATCTTATTCAATAGCAAGGCTTGGAACAGAGCATACGCAAATTGAGGATGTGAAACTAGAAGTGTTCGTGCTTGTTCAGGGTGTGTGATCACAAATGCCTGCGGCGCGCGCCATGAGATAAGGAATATTATGCTAGGGCATTGAGACACACTTTCATATGCGCTAAGACGTCCATTAACTGCGAGGGATTCATAGTTGCCAATGTTTGACTAATAGTGTCGAGCACAGTAGATCCAGCGGGGACAGGTATGCCCGGCGGCAGAGAAGCAAGAAAGTCTTGGGACTTGTTCGTATTATCTGAACGCCACTGGCGATCTGAAGGACCTCCACCGTCCAAGAGCTCACCACGAACGGTTGTTTTTCCTTCAAGAAACGGGTCTGAATCCGCAAGATCGATTCTAAGGGGTCGCCCTCCCACTTCATAGTTGTTGAGATTGCGAACGGCAGATGATGCAGTCTCATGGTCTGAAAACACGAGTCGAATTTTGTGGTCGTGCAAGTGGAAGAAATTTGAGGTTTAGGATGAACGAAGTTCGTGCACACAGAATCGTCCACAATATACATCACAATATTCAGTATATTTTCAGTATTCATGTGAACAAAGAATGATTATCGGATGGACGATCGTTGAGAAGAGACACATTCGTTCGAAATCGGAAGGGAAACGATATTTTTTCGTCAGACAAGATCTGTGACTTTGAATGACAAAGTGAATTGAAAGTACCGGTAAATTCGCAGAATCCATAGCCTTTAGGTTTTCCAGTGTCTCTGTCGAAGACTAATCTATACAAGGAGAAATATTGGATGAAAGTGGACGAAAAAAGAAGAGCACACACACCGAAATCCAACAACCTGACCTACGGACTTGAAAACATCAATAAGTTGTTCCTATGCGTCTATAGGATAAGCCTCAATGCTTTAAGAACATGAATGGAGACCATGCCTCGCCCATATTGTAAGGCACATTGCCGACTAGCGAATGGAAGGTCAGAGATTGAGGACAGAAGAGGTAGATGAATGTGAAATACCGAAAACCACTTTACTCATTTTTCACAAAATAATTAAAGGGTAAGCTTGACAATATGAACAACAACAGCAACAACGAGTTCGACGGCGACGACGTGGAACGCGCAACTTTCACATGATAGCCGCGGCTGCACAGCCTCAGTGATTTACTCACTCGAGGGCTTCTTGAACGTTCTCGTACTTTCTGTTTTGCCACAACGTTCTGGTTCTGCCTAATGATTTATCATATAAGTGGAAGGCATTGACGGATGTTTCACAGAGTACCCGCCGTTGTCAGCGCACCTTACTATGTCCTTGTCAGCATTCGTAATGCGAACCCCTTCTCTGAGTCGTCAACGGTCGGAGGATAGTTCAAGCATCCTAGTCAAAGCCAGTCATATATTCTGCGTAAGGTTAATTCTGTGGCCCGAGAGGCAGGATTTACTTTGAATTAACCAGTACATATTAAGTCTTTCCATTTTAGGCAATCCATGATTCACCGCGGCATATATAAGGAGCCACACTCCATGATTTTTAGCCACTGCATCATCTCTTACTTTCGACTTTCATGGCCCCGACAAGAACAGCAAATATAAGGTCATCACGAACTCCCTCTCGCGGGAGATCTGCGGACGACGAGGTTATCAATCAAATTGTCGCTGAGAGATTGAAAGCACTCCTGAAGGCAAATAGAATTCGCTTTGTCAATCCTTCATCTGGAATGTTTAGACCCAGGTTCGTGGAAGTGCCCGTATCTGTTCGAATTTTCATAACCGTTCCTTGCTAGATGCGATGTTTACGACGATCTTTCCTCCAGCATTGTCACCGCTATGTTCGAATTGCCCGGTGTCAAACGCAGTGAAATTGCTCTGAACCTGCGCGAAGGGGCACTTGTTGTCCAAGGGGAACGCTTACGTCCGGGCATGAAGTGCACGAGTCAATCGTCTTATTCGCGTTTCCCTGCACCTTCGGATTCCACTGCCACCAAGGCGAATGAATCAGAGTTCAAGCACCGATACGTGATAGAAGAGCTGCGCTACGGTAAAGTAAGTCACTTCAGGTAGCATGCCTGTGCAGTCCCTATTAGGTATTATCACGGGCAATATTAACGCCATCCCTGTGTTTCTAGTTCGAACGAAGAATCACATTGCCTCATGGAATCAAGGTGACTTCTATTCATCCCTGTTTTGTTAAACAATAGCGCTGACCCCAGTTTCATTGTTCCACAGGATGCTGACATCAAAGCTCATATGGCAGAGGGCATATTGATAGTGACTTGGCCTCGACAGCCCACGAATTCCAGCGTACCGTTCGCTTCCTCGAAATGACTCGTTGTCAATGCTATTGGTTATATCATGATCTGTTGTGGCAATATTGTTTCACATTCGTTGACTCCTTCCTTCCTCCCTTGATTGGAATTTATCTGGAAATTCTCACTCATTACATTGGGACTTGGCCAGTTTTGTGGGACACTTATGCTATACTGTTTCCAACTCTTTTTTTGACAAGTTGGCTTGTACTGAACCAGATTCTCTACTTCGATTACATTATAATACCCTCCTAATCTTGTAAACCCCTCTCAGTTCCAGTCTGTATCCATCATTTCATCACTGTACACGTCTTACTCGCGTGGTGGTATTACTGTATTCTTATCAACGGCTGTCAAAGCTAAACAGCTTTGTTGCTACATTTCTATACTTCTCCGAAATCTCCAGTTCCATCCGTGTCAATTTATATGTACTTCCCAACAATTCGATGCAGATCCTGGAGTTGTCGGGAAAATACTGAGTTTGAGGAGTCGGTGCCGAGCTGTGAGCATGAGTCATCTTACTTTCAGTCATCTGAATTCGCAAAAAAAAAAACTACTCGATAGTAGTGTATGCTCGACCAGCTTGCGACAAGAGACATACCCGACTGATGACAACCATGAGCGTCAAGCGACCGACAACATGGTGTTATGGTACAGTGACCGAACAGTTACGTGATGCATGCAGTACCTGATCAAGGTTGATAACACTTGCTTTGACCTCCCTACCAACAATGATAGGATCCGAACTACTGAGTCAACTCAAGTCATCTCTAAACACCTCTATATAGTCACCCTGGATCTTCCACAAAAATTAGAAGGGTTTACGGTCTCAAGCATATACATATATATTAGTAGAGATAATAGTACACACCACTCCGACTGAATATTCTGCGCCACTGGTGCGAAATATAATGTCTGAATATCAGTGCGGAAGCTGCTTGACCGATGTTTCATTTGGCGATGATTGTATATGTCTCCCGTCAAGAACATTGAAGTTCATGAGAGACGTCCATCTATCGTAGGTCATAGTATCGATTTCATGAGAAGCATGAGAAATATTGTGCGTGGTACCCTTTTCGTGTACGTGGCTGTTATATGGATGACACCAATTATTTCTTAGGTCTGGAGGATGTGAAAGTAGTGACGAGGCAGGCAAAGATAGCCGTCGATCTGAATTGGAGGGAAAAAGAATGTTGTTTTTCAACTTAAGGAGAGGTTTCGATACTGAGTATGCATGAGGCGCAGACGAAGATGCGTCAGGTATATGTTGATTCCGATGTCCATCCGCAAACGGTGGTGAATAAGGTTGCTCAGACTGAAATTCGGTTGGGTTAGGGTTATGATGGATTTTCTGGACCTCGATCGCTTTTTGCAACAAAGCATTCAGAACAAGCTAGTCGCAAAATGTGAATATGATTATGACATATCATATAGTCGTTAGAGCATGCATACCAGAGCCTTAGCGGCTCGACGACTAACTTCGGCCGCTCCGCGGAAAACTTCACATGCCAATTCGAATTGTTCCAGAGGCTGTGGCTTCACGTCGAGGCAATTTGGACGAGTAGCGATGGTACCCACAATGACCTAGACAGTAAATGTGAGCAACCCTATGGTGACAACAGGTGAAGAACTGACTGCAGCGGAGAACGCAAATGACCATATTTGCCATACTCTACAAACCAAAAGCGGTTTCTTCTGATACTGTATTCGTGTATCATCCAGCACCGCGCAAGCAGCATGATAAGCGGTGAGCACGGATTTGCCATATGGACTCATCAGAGGATTGGCGGCATGCTCGGTCATTGCCAGCGAGAAAGATGGTCGATGAAGATACAAAAGCACTACGAGTGAACTTGGTTTTAATGATAGTTGACTCCGAGAATGAAGTATTCACTCAACTGAGATGTGAATAATGAGATCGTACGAAGGTCCTCATCGAAATAGCGGTGCGGTCATCCAAAGGATCACTATCCGGTTTCGGATTGACCAACATACGAATTTTGGCATCCAACTCCAGCACCTTCTCATAAGACGGTTTCGCGGATAGTGTTATGTGGACCAAGGGAAGAAGACAAGTATAAGTAGTGTGAAAACCCCAGACACCAACTAAAAATAACAATAATGACACTGATTCCTAAAAAGAAAACATCGCCAACTTACATCCTAAGGGGAATTCGCCCCGTTGATACATGTTCTCTTCTTCGACAGTCGGTATTTTACAGGTGATGAATTCAGCAAATATTCCTGATGGTCGACCTGTTACTAAAGACTGAGAGAACGTATGAGCTTCTTGATCTCAATGATTCGCTCAACTGACATTCCACAAGATGCCAGAAAGTAAGTTCCACCAATATACGCGTCTGTCATAAGCTTCGCGTCCTTGAAACTTCCAACTTGATGGATCGATATCTATAAGAACAGGTTATACCCACAATTTTCATCATAGTGCTTTAGAACATACGAAACCCAATCTTAGAACGAGTATGAAACAAGGATAAAAGAAGTAAAATACGCGACACACCTGAGTGGCAACCTGACCAGCAAGGTTGATAAAAGCATATGATTGCTCTAAGTTTTCTTGGCCACTAAGGCCATTGTGTATGCTCATCATGTGCAATACCTACAAAAGCAATGTTAACTGTCAGAATACACTGAGTACACGGAGCTGACCTTAATGGTCGTAACGGAGGATTCCGTTAACACAGGCTGCAAAACCAAAGCAGCTCGGGCTAAATGGTAGAAATGTTGCGATTCGAGATTAAGAGGTTCTATGCTCAGGTCGACAAGAACGCCGACAGCGAGTGCAATATACAATAGAGCGAGTTCGTGAGGGCCGTAAAGCGACGTCCCTTGATAGATTGCGGGTATCAGCTCAGATACCAGTAGATGGCGGGAAACTATGTGAAACATCCACGAAAGATTTTCCAGGAACGTGTCGCACAAGGCAATTGCTCGTTCAATCGGCGGAAGAAAGGAAAGGATCGATCTCTGCGTAGAAGCTATGGGGATGTTAGGTGGAGTCAAAGGGAATGAACGCGTGAAGTTGATGATTTCAGGTGGAAGGTAGGAGTTGTCCAATTCCGGCAGGCGAGGAATTGAGATAGACTTCAATCGTTCTTCCTGGGGGGAAATGTCCTAGGGGTCAATATGAGGGTATGAAATCATGAAATCATTTCGCCACATACAAGCAGAAGGCTCTTAAACCGAGTTGATGTCAGTATTCGACTGTAACGGTCATTATAACTCTTACCTCGGGCGCACCAGACGGACCAAAGAAACGATTTATCCCACTCCCGTTGACGTGTAAGGAGCCCGGGATATACGGATTCAAGTTAACTTCATCTTCGCTAGCCCGTGGAATGGGCTTCAGCTCTTGAGTATCTGTGTAGATATCTTCCCGATCTGATAGCAGGAGGTGCGGTTCGAGGTTGTAAGTCGTTTGCGCTATGGTCAATGCATCTTCAAGCGAGTGCATACGTGCTTCAAACTTTGCCAATTTGCGATGAAGGTGATCGGTAGCAGCCAGAACAAATCTAAATTCAGTCGTTAGGATATAGGTTTTTAGCATGTTGGGAAACTCGCCGACTGCCTTGTCCTGGAGGAATCGTGCCTGCAAATCTGTGAGCAACAAGCTTTTTAAATTAATTGGCCTTCTAGCTCTCACCAGTGGGGCATAAGGTTTGACATCCGCGCTTAACACAAGTCGAGCAAGGTACGAGGCGGTCACATTTGATCCTTCCGTGCTGGTCAGCCCTCGTGGCCTCCAATAATTCACTTGGGTAAAAGACGTACTTCAGTCGACGACATTCTGCACATGCAATTTCGCCCCTTGAAAATTCACGCATGAGTACTGGTGACGTCTGTAAGAAATACACAGCAAACCTGATTCGCTTCGAAGCTTTCGCGCTCTGTGTTGATTTAACGGAGCCTGAGCCCGAATCATTCGTGCATGGCGATTCTGTACGTTTCGACTTTGAGGCTTCTCCTTGCTTGTAGGGATGGTATTCAAACATCGGAAAATGGGGGAAAAGTTCCGACTGATAGAGGAGGCGGCCTTTTTATTCGGGAGGTTTAATAGTTATCTGACGGTTGAAGAAAGTGCAATTCGGAGGGTGATATGGACATGGGGATTGGTGAAATGTGAAAGGAACTGTACATGCGCAGCTGAACGTTATTGTAGACAATATCTTATCTAATCTGCCCCAAATACACCAAGTGCAATTCAATCGCCTCTTCGCGAATTGCAGGCTGGGATCGTTGCCTTAGCGAACTAGGGCGAACTCAGCGTTGTTACTAATTGAGCCTAATTAAAAATCATTGACTTCGGGTTAATAGGCATTCGTTGAGTTTTTTTCCTGTGTGATCCTTAAATATCTCAATCTTCATTGGCACAACATACGTCGGTCCAGACTCCTTCCCAGTCTCGTCTTGCAAGGTTTTATCTGAGTGGTATGTACGCGGCATGTAATTGATCCGATGATTATATAATATGAACTTTATCCATAACTCAGACTCCTTCCCAGTCTCGTCTTGCAAGGTTTTATCTGAGTGGTATGTACGCGGCATGTAATTGATCCGATGATTATATAATATGAACTTTATCCATAACTCTTACCTTGCAAGAGAGACTGGCATAAAGGTCGGTGGCGTTTTGGCCTTGTTTGGCCTCTTGCGATCACATGCCAATACACAACGCGCGACACGATACGTATATACAATGAGATGGGCTATCAACTTTCAGTTGCCGACCCTAATTGGTATGGCACATGTCGCACCATTGTATATCGGAGCGGCCCAAGCTTCTGATATTCTGGCCGAAAGGTTCCACCCCACTGTTCAATGACATGAGCCTCGTCAAATACAAAGCTGATCACAGACCGCATGAATTTTCGGTTGCTGAGCAGATCATCAAAACGGCTATCATTAACAATACTTTCGGGACTGAAAATGACCACCCGGTACTTCAGTGAGGCAATGTCCTATTAGCTGGATCAAGATCTAGTATGATAGGATGGAGGTTTAGTGCGACGTACCTTATGAAGATTATTCGTGGTAATATTCCCTGTGACATTGAGAGCACAAAAACCCTTTTGCTTCAGTTCATTTTCGAATTGAGAGCCGAGATCTTTCAGAGGTGTGACAACTACGATGGTCCCTTCCGGTACAAAAACCAGCGCAAGCCAGTAGCTCAGAGTTTTTCCGGACCCAGTTGGTGCGATTGTTAAAGTGTCTTGTCCTCCGAGGATCGTTCGAGCTGCTTTCAGTTGCCATAAGCAGGGTCGCACTTCAAAAACCTTCTCCACTGCTTCACGAGCATCTTCATCAGACTCCGGCATGGTGTGAGTGGGAGGCATGAGGAGTAAGGTGAAAGTTGATAGCCCATCTCATTGTATATACGTATCGTGTCGCGCGTTGTGTATTGGCATGTGATCGCAAGAGGCCAAACAAGGCCAAAACGCCACCGACCTTTATGCCAGTCTCTCTTGCAAGGTAAGAGTTATGGATAAAGTTCATATTATATAATCATCGGATCAATTACATGCCGCGTACATACCACTCAGATAAAACCTTGCAAGACGAGACTGGGAAGGAGTCTAGAGTTATGGATAAAGTTCATATTATATAATCATCGGATCAATTACATGCCGCGTACATACCACTCAGATAAAACCTTGCAAGACGAGACTGGGAAGGAGTCTGACGTCGGTCCCGTATTTCCCCAAAATTACAGAAGGCATCCGACCTATCGATCACTTTTCGGCATTATTCGGTCTCTCTGTCCCCCGTCAACTGAATTAATCCGGGAAGATATGTAGATTGACGTTGATTTTTCATATGCCCCTAGGCGTGAGAAGGAAGAGGAGATATCCGTGATCGCAGGCTTCGTTACTTATTTGGAACACTACTCTCTGCCACTATATCATATGATTATTCACCAGAACACCTTACTGATGCAAAGCAACGATAGATGTCGCATGTTCTTCCCCTACCATTCCGAACTTGAACAAGCAGTGTGGAGCCTCTCTTAAATTAGTGGAGATTTCAAAATTCATGTACAGCTTGCTTTTGCGCCTATGTACGTACTGAAGGGCGTGTTACTACTATGTATCTCCAAGAATCAAAGTTTTCCGGCTTGCAGAAGAGCATCCCACTTTGAACGTGTACTCGTCTCTTTCACTGCCTTCACCCATTCTTGAACGTCCGTTATAAGGGTATCAGGACATTCTACCGAAGGAAAATGACCTCCTTTGTCATTCTCCCGCCAGGTCACGATTGTCTCCGCCAAAGTCGCTTCAGCCCACCATTTTGTCGCATAGCCTACGTCTCTTGGGAAACTACTCACACCAACCGCGACCCCTTTTGAGATCTTAGTCCCGAGCACGAAATTAGTTCCCCCCTCTTCAGAGATAGCCTCTTTGTAAATTCTGGCACTTCCTGCACTTCCGGAGATAAGATAGAGCATGGTCCATGTCAGAACAGTATCTGCGTTCCAAACATAATCTTCTTCGGTAGCAAGGTGAATTTTCTCGCGAATCCAGGCAAGCATGCCTATCGGGGAGTCTTGAAGGGCAAATGAGATGGTTTGCGGTTTGGTGCGTTGAATTTGGGAGTATCCGCTTTCATTTTTCAAGAACCATTGCATACGCTTCAAACGTTTGCTCTCTTCGGGAGAAAAGTAGCGTATCGCAAGCCAGAAAAGTGTCGTAGGGTTGGCTAATGGTTTTGGCGGTAAGGTGACTGGGAAGTTGATATGAAGACCAACAAGGGAGGAAGGATGTTGAAGTGCAACGGAGCGAAGAATAAAGGAACCCCAATCGCCACCTTGACCCAGGTAAGTTTCATATCCGAGTTTGAGCATGAGTTTGTGATAGACATTTGCTATTTTCGAAAGCCCAAAGCCTGGTTTCTGCGGCAACGTCAGGGTCCGAGAGTGAACTCTATGAGATAGCACGTACGGATGGAGAAGAAGAAAGCGTAAATCCAGGGATACTGGGAGCCACTATATGGAATGGCTGTGCATCTGGATCTTCCGGAGCAGTAAGTTTCAAAAGATGTTCGACCTATAATTTTGAACTGTGACCTTAGCCATAATGATTTTGGGTTGTTTTGTAGTTGATGCGTACCTCCGTGAAATTTCCTGGCCATCCATGAGCAAAGATGAGGGGAATAGCATTTGGTCTATCACTTCGATGATGTACGAAATGTAACGAGATGACTTCGCCAGCCTCTTCCAAGTCAATCGTATACATGTTGAATGTTTCGTTTATCTGCTTCTCCATTTTCCTCCAGTCAAAACTCGACTTCCAGTATTCCACCAATGGTTCCATAGCAGCAGTGGGGATTCCATACTCCCATTCCTCGCCAGCAGGATGTGTGATATCGGGAATGATACGAGCGGTATTCACTCGGTCCGTGACCCAGCTCAGAAAGTCGGATGATACGTCGAGTTTGTACGGTTTTGGGGACGACATTTGGTTGGAGGCGAAAAGTCAAAACGCATACAATGATACATGGCCTTTTATATGCAGAACATTTGACAGGATGTATGAATGTATTCGGATTAGATGCAGCGCCGTACTTACAGTTCGCATCTTGTCCAACACCGGTCCGGACCAGTCGGCTTGGTACTTACTTGGATTCCTTCAACCTCATAACGAAAGACGTCCATGTTACGGCCTTATCCACTCACGAGTTTTACAGTAAACCACTACCAAAGAAGTACCATGACCATTATCATGCCTCTCTAGTTCCCCAAGAACAGCCAAGAACTGAACGCAACTGTGTCATGGGAATCAAGATATGGTGTCATTCTATGGATAACTTGCACCAGACTCGCATAAATAGCACTCAGCGAGCTACTCTTAGCCTTGCAATCTTCTTAGTGTAAACAGCTGCACAATCATGCCCGCCCCTACAGTCCCACAAATTCCTCATTACGAACCAGCCCCAGAAACTACTCAGACACGTACGTTTATGATTCCTTCACAATGCTTAGGCCCATGATGGACATGATTTTGCAGTCGATTATGCTGACTTGCCTATCATTGACCTCAGTAAGGCTGACACCGTAGAGGGACGTGCGCAACTAGCAGTGCAAGTACGAGACGCAATGTCCAATCAAGGATTCTTCTACATAGTAGGACATGGTTATTCTCCGGAACAAGTCAGTATCGCAGCTAAATCCTTAATCAATTCTCGTTCATGGCTTAATCTAGATGAAACGAATGTTCGATATCGCAGATATTCCCTTCTCCCAGGTTAGCGATGAAGAGAAGCAGAAGTACGTTGCGCCGACCAAGCAGACTGGCTCTTACCAAGGGTACAAGCTCCGTCAATACTGGGTGCGGTGTCCCTAGTCTGAGACTGTTACTGTGGTTTACTTTGAGATGCAGCACATCGACGGTGGCGTGCGCGACCAAGTCGAAAATTACAATAGTGAGTCTCTATTCCAATCACCGATTCAGTTCGACGTAATTTCCCGACACTACATATCGCATCAGTCAACCGCGACGTCAATAAGCGCACTCACCCAGAAGCCGTCCGGCCTCTGCTTCCTGAAATAACCCAATTCGCACGTCATTCGCACAAGAACGTTCTGAATCCGGTTTTGAGGTAGGTTTGTGCATATTTCTATCTTGGTACTCTTTCATTCTTGATAGGCTCATGGCTCTCGGACTGGAATTTCCTGAGGATACCCTTGTAAATTTACATGGATGGGACACACGATCGGAAACTTACGGTAAGTTGCATGGGTGGAGTTGCATCGGTGATACCTGACAAATCCTCCTCTTCTTCGCTTGCTCTTAGTTCGATTCATGAAATACTATCCTCGAAGCGCCGAGGATGAAGAGAAAACTAAGAACGTCTGGCTCAAAGGGCATACTGGTTAGTCATTCTTCCTTGTGAACAGTCTTCTCCGTATTGTTGACGCCCTCCTTACAGATTTTGGTACCATTAGTATTTTGTACAGTCAACCTGTTGCTGCTTTGCAAATCCTAGCGCGTGATGGTACCTGGAAGTGGATCAAGCATATCGAAAATGCAATTGTAAGTCAGAGTTTGACGCCATATAATTTTTCAAACAGTCAACTTGGTACTGTGTACATAGGTAGTCAATGCTGGAGATGCGATGGAATTCCTTTCTGGTGGATTTTATCGCGCTACAATCCACAGGTATTCTCCAACTTTATTTACTCAATTTCGCGCTTTCAAACTCATAAATATCATAGAGTTGTCCAACCACCTCCAGACCAACGTCAATACACGCGTTTAGGAATTTTCTACTTTTGTACAGCCGACGATGATGTCAGGCTTGCACCTCTTGCTACAAGTCCGCTGTTGCAACGTGTAGGTTTTCGACGGTGGTTCGAAAAGGACGAGGATGCACCTCTCATGGTGGAATGGCGGAAGGCTCGCACTTCAGCTTATGGACAGACTACACTGGCGAAGTCCACCGAAGAAGACTGTGTTGAGGAAGAAGTGATTAACGGTGTCGTTGTGAAACACTACAACTGATACTTAGGAAGCTCTGTGTTCTGGTTATTATGTACTATTTCTTTCTTCCTAAGTTAACTGAACAACTGAACATCCGTATGGCGAGGACGTTGTCCAGGCGAAGCCGGATTTAAACAACTTTGTCATATACTTTGCCCTTTTCTTTCAATTTCCAAACGCTGCAACAGAATTTTGTGTAAATGTGCAGAAAGACCTTCCGTGAGTTGCGTTACACCATCGGTAGTGCAAAGACGATATGCGGGCATAGCCTGATATGTGTCGGCTTGAATCTATGCGGAGGTGAAATTAAGTGCAAAATATCAATGGATATGCCCACCTTTCCATCCTCAACTAGTACTGAGGCAATAATGTCATCTGGGTCACCGATCCGACCCAAGGCTGGTATGTTACGATCGTCTAAACATGATAAGTTTCTTAGCAAGTGGAGGACACAAAATTTGACTGGTGAAATACACACCGTGTATATGCATCCATCCTTGTTGTATTTGCAATGCTCCATTTCGCTGAATCTCATCGACATTTGCTTGTAATCCACTTTTGACTGCCTCATGAAGTAGGTGTCGGAATTTTACTAAGGTAGACCCGCGGATTCAGTGCATCTGCTAAGGAAGAAAGAGAGACACGTACTATTTTCCTTGAAATCATTCAGTCCTGCGTCCTGCTCCGTTTGACGTTCCGTCGAAGCAGGTAACCAACCGATGATGGTGGCCGAGTTCGAGACAGGAGAAGCGGAAGGCAAGAAAGATAGGGCATACACGGGGGCGTCGGGTGACAGAGGTGTTGGAGGCTCTGATAAGTGATAGAACAGGTCGGGTCGGGTATGATCAACGAAGGATCCCGATGGTAAGTCATGTCCCGAGGACGACGTGGCAGAATTGGGGAAGGATATATGGCAAGAAGTATGCAAGGAACTATATTTGACAACAGGTACTCTGTTTATTCTGCCACAATATGGACGTCGAGCTGGATTCCCAAAAATCATCTGGCTCAATGGCCTTGAGAGAGTCACCGCCGTTCTGGATGAGGGACGAGTTTGAAGGACATATTGTGGATTCACGACCTCGAAAAGAGTGCTCGTTAAAACTTTGGACCAAGCTTGCATCATGACGCGTGACTTAAGGCCTAGGATTAAAATTTTTGATTCATGCCAAACACGTAAATCGCATACTGGAAACAGTATAACTAACATAATGATACAAAACAGTAATAGCGGAGCTGAGAGGACACAACAAGTTAGGAGAAAAAAAAGGAAAAGTGAGAGAGATAGTAGTGGTTATAAGCAAGAAAGGGTATCGAGAAAATGTTATTTGCCAACGCGGTCATCTACACGTTGACGATGCTGCCGATTCTTTAGATGCACTTCAAAATTCGACAAGGTCTCCCCTGGACCTGGTTTGTACAACTATATCCGAGGCCGGGTGGTGAACTTATTGTGAAGACTTCAGGAAGTTGGTAACTCACTTTTCCGGGGCAGTCTACACACTTGATACGCCATTCTGAACCTTCACCGACTTTCCGCCACACAACATCAAATTTATCATTAGGATATTTTGTTTGGGTACTATGCATGGTAGTGGTGAGCCACGAAGGGGGCTGGTAAGTGACGAATTACTTAGTTAGATCCTGTTAGACCCTCACTCAAAGGTATCAAGTCAACATACCCAGGATTTAGCTGGCGATGTAGGAGGGCTTTGCGCAGTTGTCCGGGGAGGGGAAGACGTCGACGAATCGATTTTCGCAGAATCTTTCCTCGACTCCTCTATATCTGCCGGCTTCGAGGTTCTTGAAGGAGAAGGGCTCTTACGAGGAGAAGCGGTTACTCCGTTCGTCAATTTGACCCTTTGAGAGAGAGGTGGCTCGGAAGCGCTAGAACTTGAAGAAATCGGAGACATCGCTCTGTCAACTTCCCGGGCTGCGCGGCCAGAAGCAGGAGGAGACTGTCTGGAGGGGGCCTCTGAGCTTTCTTTCTTCCGATCGCGTGCAGGCGTCGGCGGTGCAGATGAATCGTCTGCGGGAGTCGATACGGAACTATCTTGGGCACGCAGCGTTGCCGCCGGTCCTTTCTTCTTCGACATATTGTTGTGGTATTCTGCATCCGTATTGTATGTACATGGACGTGGCCGTCTATGTCTATGCCAAAACCTGCCTGGAAGAAAATGTTAATGAATCATCATCACCAGTCGGACATCCAGTCTTACCACAATCTCCACATTGTGATTTATTGCCCAGTGGACCTTTCCGGCGTCCTACTGCGATGCTTTCTGGGCATCCACAATTAGAGCAGTGCCAGACGCCATCGATGTAATTGGCATGCTGGCCTTCAGCATACTCTTTTTCTTTTGCTTCCCGCTCACTATCTTTTGGTTTTCTAGTTGAAAGCGGCCTCAAGAATCTTCTGTCAGGTGTATTGATGGAGGGAGGAGGATCGTTTTCAAGCGGTGCAGGAAGACTTGATATATCAGCCGCTGTCGAAGACGTGGGAGCGGTGACCTTGGCGCGAGCGCGCAAGACTGAAGGAGGAATCTGCGGTGCTTTGAATAGACCTTTGACTTTCTTCTCCTTGACGACCGCGGTCGCGGCGGGTTGAGGGACTGCGGGAAGTGACAAAGGGGTAAGCGGAGTTCCATTTTCCGATGCGACCATATTGGCTATGGTAAGTGAGGCAGCAGCGGCAGCAGCTCTACGAGACACAGGAGCATTTGCGGCAGCGGCGAGCGCGAGCGTGGCAGCATCAAGTTCTGGAAAACCAATAGCAGGCGTGCGATGAGTCCTGATCGGTTCTCGATCAGGCAGATTAACACCTCTCCGTCCTCTCGTGTTCCGCTTTCGTCGTCTGTTAACGTCTTTATCACGCTCCTTCTCGTTTCTCTCGATTTCTCCATCGCTGAGGTAATTGAGTAGTGGTGTGAAAAATTGAACCTGATCCATGGAGCGGGCGCCTTCGGCAAGGCTAGGAAGGAATGCTGAACGCAACTCTTCATCTTGTATGTAAGACCCGTCTGATGGGCGCCCGACGAGGAATAACGACTTGTGATATGTTTGGACTTGTTCCCTGATAGAATGAGCAATGGCCGAACTATATACATCGACGCATACGTCAGAATGTGGGTTTGCATGATTTCCAGATCAACGCACCGGAATTCACCACTCAGTCCGAGGTCGCTGGTGTATATTTCAGCGAACTGTTCTGGTGACGCTTTGACATTGTCGATGTCCCATTCAAACTGATCGTCCAACTTCATTGATCCGACAATGATGTCAAGCTGAAGGTAAAACAGACGAGTCAGCATCGCCGCAGTGTTGTAAGCATATAAAAGGACCGGCGCGTGAATTAGTTGAGCCCACCCACCTTGATCACAATTCTCATGTCCTCAGTCATCTTGGCTTCGTCAAATTCGAATTCCTCCACAGCCATTGGTTTCTCGTCCGGAAACGAATCAGGGGCAGCCGCGTCTTCAAAATCAGCATCTTCTGTAGGTTCTTCTTTGACACCAGGAACCTTTCGCTTTCGTTTGCCTCTCAAGTCGTGTCCGGCCTTGACAAAGCCATATTCAGTTCTCAGTCGTTTTCGCCAATTTTCCCAAAAAGTGGCATCTTCTTCGTTTAGGACACCTTTTTCGACTACTGCAGCGTCATTGTCATCGCCAAGATACTCGCCACCTTCACCGTCATATAGAGCTGAATGAGCCTTGTAGTCGCTAAGCTGCTCTTGGATATTTTTGACGATTGTAGAGTGATAAGAAGGCGCGAGTTGGTAATCCTCCACGACGGACTGCGCAAAGATTTCCGGTGTAGCAAGTGGATCTGATGAAATATTTACTTTGGACCAGATAAGGGGCACTATTGCAAAGACGTACCGTTTAAGTTCCATACGAAAGTGTCTCGATATTTGTGGTGGTCGACATCAAACTCAAGGCGAATAGGCACTAGCTGCTCTGGCCGATTTGCTTCTTCGGTACTCAAACGACGAGGCCTAGAAAACAGATTTTGGGTCACTGTCTATAACACCGGATGACACAATTAGAAGATTCACAATCGGAAGCCCTCCCTCTTTATACCCTTCTTGCTCCTTCCATGACCTTCCCTTCTATTTTTGCCAGGATACTTGATATCGAAACCCTCTCTTCTCTGTCTGAACCTGGCACCAGGATTTACACTGTATGACCCTTTTTCCCACCATTTGATGCTCGCATTGCCTAAAACGCCTCCCTTCCCACCTAAACCTCCGAACTCACCAGCATCTAGCAACGCCAAAGAATCACGCGGAAGTGGCCTTGGATCTCCTTTCAACTCCAATTCCATCTTCTCCCTCATGGCTTTGTACATTTCCTCGTAAGCGGAATCAACTTTTTGCCATCTCTTGATGTCCTCGATTTCATCTGAGGTGAGCAGAGGGATAGTTTTATCTGAACCAGCAACGGGAACGATTTTGACTTCCGTAACGAGCGGATTCAGGTTAACATTTGCAGGGAGAGGTGGGAGCTTTGGGACCACTTTCACAGGTCCATTCAGATTATTACTAGACACTAGTCCCGCGGCAGCCTGAGAAGTGGCGGTAGTCCCAGATATTTCCGTCGGAATATTGACCGACGAATTGGGAGGTAGGGATCCGGTAGGCCTCGATATGCCAAAAGGGTTTGATTCATCCTTGTGCGAAGAATTGCTCGAAGGAAGAAGGGAGTCCGAAGGAGTGAGCAGAGGAGGACCATTACTCGAGGTGCTTTCACGCTGCGGTCTCGGAACACCAGAAGCAGGCGGGGAGAAGCCCGAAGCTGTTCCAGGTCTAGTCATCTCCATCCCAATATTCATATTATTGAATGAAGCTTTGCCACTAATGCCATTTTGCATAGCTGATCCCGGGCGTTCCATTGCTTCGGGCGAAGTTCTGCTTGGCGGACCCACTTTTGGAGACTCTAACCCCGACGCTTTTCTCTTCAGTGGATTCGGTGTCCCACGGCCACCAGCATTTATCCCCATGCCGGGCTGAGCTGACATTGGAGAACCACGCCGTGCTAGAGCCGCGCCATTCATACTGGGTGAGCCAGGAGCAGCGGAAGGGGACCGGTTAGGAGGAGGACTGACTTGGTGCAAATGCTGAGGATGCGGGTATGGCGTCGAAGGTAGCGACGACGATGAACCAGGTAGCTGATGCTGGAGGAGACCATGTCCCATTTGCGGTGTTCCTGGGGTTTGAGGATGCTTCGGGGTGCTGGGTGGCATGGGATAACCATTGACAATAGGACCGTCATTGCCAATGCGCCCTCCGTTAGAGGAAACGCTCATCGCCCTACTGGGAGGACGCATTCCACCGCTGCCCGGACCTGGTGATCCTGGAGCGCCGCTTGGACCCGTGGTACCGCCGCCAACATTAGATGAGTTGCGAGGCATGTTCAAATTCTGCGAGAAGCATCGAAAATGAGTGTCGAGTTACACAAATCGTAGCACACAAATAGACTCAAAGTAGCACGCATGCGCAAAGAAAAGCATCAAAAATTAGGAATGATACTTACCATTCCCGGATGATTCATGCCCATGCTCATACCCATTGGGTTCGTATTCTAAGCGGGAAGGGCTGTGCATCAATACGTGTGCGAGGAAAGAAATTCGAAAAGGTGGAATAAACGTACCATGTTCATGCCGTTCATGTTTCCTGTGCGCATCCCCATGGCGGTACCGGGACGTGACAGTCCAGAAGCCATATTCATGTTGTTCATGTTATTGCCCAAGCTCATTCCCGACATGTTACCCATTCCGTTCATGTTTCCCATACTATTAACACCATTCATGCCATTGTTCATGTTCATCCCAGCCATGTTGTTCATGCCCATGTTCGACGGCGCAGTAGATAAGCCTGCAACACAATAGAAATATCGTATGAGTACAAATCGCGCAAGAAATAGCACGACTAACCCATTCCAGAGGCAGACCTATTGCTCATTGCGGTTGAAGGTCTTGGCGGAGGCGGCATCATATTACCCATCCCTCCAGCCATCCCAATCATGTCACCAGGAAACCCAGCAAGACCAGTAGAGCTCCCTGGTCTCCCAAGCGATTCCATGCCCGGAGTACCTGATCCACCATGATTTGCGGATGACCTTTGTTGCTCACCAAACACACGGCCCTGATCTCGCGGCTGGAGCCCATCACGATCATAGTAGCCCGAACCTGATGAAGGTGGATTGCTCTGCCCATGCATACCATGGGCGCCAGAAGAAGATGGTGAGGAAGGATTGTGTTGAGAATGACCATTCGCATTCGAGCTGTTCCTAAAAGCGAGAGCAGCCTTCTGTGCTACCATGGCTTTCTCCTGCGGTGACATCGCTTGGAATCTCTGGGGGGAGATGCCCATCGCATGAAGCATTTGTGGAGGTATGTTTGGGCCTAAACCGGAGCTCGAAGAGAGATTCGGGTTGGAGGAATGTGACATGGGATTGTGCGGTGTGTTGGATGGAGAGGAATGAGAATTCATAGAATTAGGTGGTTGCTGAACACCAAGATAGTTTTGCGGGCTCATCATACCTAGATTACCCATAGGACTACTTCTCTGAGTCGCTTCACCTCCCATCATACCCATCCCCATGGAGGACGAAGCAGGAGAAGAAGACATGCCGGCGGGATTTATTGACCCATAATTGTTGCTCATACCGCCCATACCATTCATGTGGTTCATCCCAAAACCACCGCCTCCCAAGCCCATGCTGGAGCCGCCACCATGCTGCTGTTGCTGCTGCATGTGAGATTGTTGTAAAGCGGACATCTGGTCGCGGTCACGTTGATGCTGTGATTGCAGAAGCTGCGTCGGGTTGAGGCCTCCCATTCCGCTCATGGGGTTCATCGAGTTTAGTCCAGGGTTAACGCCGCCTCCGACACCTATTCCACCATTCCCAGCACCAAGACCCATAAGCTGTGAAGGATTGATACCTCCGCCAGCTCTCGATGAGCCCGTACTTCCACTCATATTCCCCATGCCCATGTTCATGCCCATTCCACCAGCTCCCATCGAATTCATTCCCATGTTCATAGCATTCATTCCACCCATGCCTCCCATAGGACCGTTACCCAAAGAACCATTCATGCCCAAGCCGCCTCCTCCCATGGGAAGTCCACCACCCATGTTGTTCATGCCCATACCGGACATGGTCATATTATTCATGTTGTTGTTCATCGTGAGTTTAGAGTGTAGAAATCATTCGAGTAGATGTTTGGTGGTACTCTGAAAACTGAATAAGCATCTCATCAGTATGGTACGTTTACAGCTGATATGAAGCACGGCATTATACATACCAAGAAGACTGATATAAGATAGTCAAAACCAATTCAACAAATTATAGAACGCTCACTTACCAAGTGCTCGAAAATAGTGTTCAAACTGAGGACGACGAAACGCGTTAGAAGGGAACTTGGACTAAAAGTTTATCGAAACAAGTCTATAGCGGATGGATTAGCATTTTATCGAAATATAAAGAATTATAGGGGACAGAATAAAGCCAGATGGTGGTCAAGAGCAAGAAGGATGAAGGGAGTGTCTATAACGGTATCGCTAGCAGCTATGCAATCCAACATTCCACGGGAAGCGGACGGAGTATCGGAGGAAACGGGAATTCGGGACTCGGGAAAGGGGAAAAAAACGCTCTTCGCACCTATCCGCAAAGAAAAACACCAGAGCCTGGCAGTAACAGGTTACAAAGGCAGTAAACAAGGGTTGTGACATAGTGTCACATTGTTCGCTGACAACAAGTCACGAAGCACAGCCTTGCTATTTTTCGCCTGAATTCTCCTCAACCTGAGAGGAAGGGAAATGTACACTCTGCGGGGAAGCTTTTTAACATCGGTGGTGACGTTTCGGGGAACCACTCAGCTTTGCCTGCTACATATCGATGCCAGTTGTTATCATTTCTTCCAGATCCGATTCAGATCTCAAATATGATCACGGCTCTGCTAAGTATACTTAATTTTATCCAGGTTCATCCTCCATAATTGCCGAGCTGTACCGCCTTCTAGCTGTCGTATTGGTCAATATTCAAGATCATTCAAGCAGGTCAGAGGCCAGTCAGAGGTTGGACATTGGTAGCAAACGGGGTATGCGCTTGACAAAAAAAGAGCAATTGGCGGGAAGGTCCCTCGAAGGTCTCCGCTTCCTTTTCATCAAATTACGTCGACTCCTCCGCGGTTGACCAATCTGCACAAGTATACCGCGCCATAGCGCGCCATACGAGAGAAAAACTTCCCAGGGCATTCAGGGTTTCATACAAGGATTGAGGCAATAAGTCTCGACCCGCGTTCGTTGTTCAACAGATTCTCATCCATGTTTTACCGTAAGGTCAGAATTATCACCGCTTGTCATCTTTGCCTACTCGCATGCCACATTGCAACTAACATCAACCCGACCGTAGTACTTTTGACTGTCACCGTTTTGGCGCGGTCCGTCGCACCAAGTGCCAATGTTGAACCTCTGTCAACGGTTCCTTATTATAAGATTGAACGTGGCTTTCAAGACGACATGCAACAGATTAGAGACCTTACGGAGCGCACGGGCGCAGATAGGCCTAGATAGGTACATATACCCGCCTTTGTTCCATTAGGCCGTAACTAGACATGGGGACATTTGCTATTTGGGAAAACGAACGGGCTTCCGTAGCTTCCGTTTTCGATATCTGGCGCGACCTGGGCGCGACTCGAGGCTTAATACCCCTGGTGCATTTGATTTTCGAATCTCACAAATTCCGGTCGCAATGCTGACATACGTGTGAATGGAAAAACCTCGAAAGGAGCGCCAAACTTCTTTCAAGAAAACGAACAAGTACATTGAGATAGCTATGATTTCGGAAGCAGTGGTTGGTAGGTTAACTGTAATGCTTCACGACCACACCTTGAATGACCTCTTGCTCGATATCCGTTTCCTCCGTTGATTTCGATAAGGTACTTTGCCCATAGGCCGCGGTGCGGGCCTTCCGCCATTCGGCCATCACTGGCGCATCCTCGTCTTTCTCAAAGCGGCGCTTTATGCCTAGACGTTGTAATACCGGACTTGCAGCGAGAGGAACGAGCTTTACATCGTCGTCAGTCATGCAGAAATAGAAAATGCCCAAACGTGTGTATTGACGCTGATCGGGAGGTGGCTGTACTACTCTGTGTAGTATTATTACTGTGACATTAACAAGAACGAGGACTGGACTGACCTATGAATTGTAGCACGATATAACCCCCCTGAAAGAAAATCCATCGCATCCCCTGAATTGACGACCTGGAAACATGAGATTTGAACAGATTTGAACCCAATGAGATATTTGTAAGAAGTTATACAGACAATAGCGTTGTCAATGTGTTTAACCCATTTCCATGTACCATCACCAGCTAAGATCTGCAAAGCAGAAACGGGCTGACTGTAAAGAAGCGTAATGGTACCGATATCTGATAGTTGAGATCAGCATGGTAACTGTGACGAACAACATGGAGTTAGTGTTAACTGACCATTATGGCCCTTCAGCCAAACATTTTTGGTTTTCTGTTCATCTTCTGCACTTCGGGGAAAATACTTCATGTAACGAACTACCAGGAATCGAATCCGAGGGACGAATAAAGATGTCTTCCGACTAGTAAAGGCAAAGCAATCGTACGGTATGTTTCTGAGTCACCATCCCACCTGTGCATATCGAGGAGGGTCTCTTCAGGAAGTTCTAATCCAAGAGCCATTAGCCTGTCTTGAAGTTAGCTTCGTGATGAGGTTGAATTAGACCGAATGAAACACCTCAAGATGGGACCCAGTACGTTGATATGCGAATGACGTGCAAATTGATCAATCTCGGGAAGCAAAGGTCGAAGAGCTTCCGGATGAGCTCGACTACTGACATTGCGATGGACTGAACAACATCAACAGATAAAATTGTTCGTGGTATGTATGAGTTATCGTTTGACTCACTGTTGTAAGTTTCGACCTGATCAAGAACGCCGTTGTCGATGTGCTGGCGAAAAGTCAAGTTCGGAACCAAGATAAAAAACATTACCGGGGGTTACCCAATATTGACGTAGCTTGTACCCTTGGAAAGAGCCTGCTTGCTTCGTCGACGCCAGATATTTTTCCTTCTCATCATGGCTAACTCGTGAGAACGGGACATCTGCAATGTCAAACATACGTTTCATCTGATCACGAATCAAAGATGAATGAGGATTCGGATTGTAGCAACAGATACACCACCAACCAACCTGTTCACTGGAATAACCATGGCCAATCACATAGAAAAATCCCTGACTGGACATGGCTTCTCGTACTTGTAATGCCAGTTTTCCACGTTCTTCAGCGGTAGTCGCGAAGTTGCGGAGGTCAATGATAGCCAAATCAGCATAATCGACTGAATACATATGAGAAATGAGAAAGAAATGAGATAGGAATGAATGGTCATACGGGCTTCCTTGGTTACTGGGGCGGGCTGGTACTGAGGAATAAGGGGGCCTGTGGGGATAGGCATGTTTGTTGTTCTTCCAGCTTGAACTGAGAAGAAGCTTATAAGTCTGAGCTTCGTGAACAAAACACATTTCCCACTGTGTCAAAAGAGAGACTATTAATGTTGTACATTCTGGAATCTCATGACTCGTAACAAACATTGAGTACTTGAGTTTTGATCAGTCTGCTGATAGAGGTACAAGCCCAAGTTGCTCACTAGCGATCTGGTAATAATTCCCCCACATTCGAAGTTGTTCACTAAGACAGTTCAGATTATTGAGACTGACCGTTATGTATGTTCCTACTCATACAGGCACTCGCGACTATAGAAAATGGATACAGAAATTGTCAGTGAAATAAAACGTCGCCTGAGCGATGATGAAATGTGTGTAACTTGTCGAATACTTATACATAAACGCGTATACGAGCAGAAAATGTTCAGCAGTGTCAAACTTGATTTTCTGTTATTCTCAATGCTTCCTTTATCCTCCTTCCCATTTTCCAATGTCACCATAGGACCAACGATGTCTATCACGCGATCCTCAGTCCCTGGTTCCTATCGTACACCTTGATTATGAAAGCCCCAATCCCCAGATCGGCACCTCATTGCTTCTCCCCAAAGCCCAATCTGAATTCTCTAAAGTCTCCAATCTTCGAATCTGTTCACTGACCTCCTTCATTTCTGCTTTTTGGCTTTCTGAAGCTGTCACATTTCCCCATCCCTGTAGCCCAATTAGTTTCCCTTGTAATCGGACCTTGCGATCGTATATATCCATCTGGCGATCGGTTTTCGGAAGAGGGAGTTGACTGAGACGGGGTTGAATACGAGGGAAGACCCAGCCTGGGGCAAGTTGAGGAAGAGTGGATGTAGATGCAGGCTGAGAAGTCGAAGTACTGAATTGGGAGTCTGAAGCTACAGGAACAGAAGGGGTGTCTGAAATGGACGCCGGGAATTTGAGATCAGAATCGAACGTCAGGTGCAATGCTGAATGGCTAAGAGTTTGCGGAGCAGGAGGGGGTGAAGTTTGAGATGGCGCTGAAGTAGTGGCACCCACAGCTCGAGGAATAGGAACGGCTGTATAGAAAACAGATGGCGAGTCCGAGTACACCGAGTGTACAGATTGTTCCGAGTACATTGAATTAAGATGTGACAACGAGGATGATTCCTGTTCAGCTATTTGAACAGTCCCCGTTTCGATTACATTCCTGCTGTAGTCCTCCTCTGGAATGTATTCACGATACCCATCTCCATCTCCACTTCCATCTATTTCAGTAGACGAAGGTGACGAAGTCATTCTGTTGAACACCAATGGTGAAATTTGACGAGTCATGAGTTGACGTTTGAATGCGTCGGTGCGTTTACGCCGCCGGGATCGTGTGTAGGCCACTAGGAGGGCCAGACATAGACCGACGAATGCTAGAATACCGAGTATTATGCCAACGATTATGCCTGTTTTCAGAGAATTTGAAGTAGCTGCTGTTGGGGCCAGTGTAGCGGTGGATGTGGGTGAATCATTCGTAATTCCTGCGGTTCCAGAAATACTAACAATCGTGGACGACCTGTACAGATGAGTCAAGACAATTGCAATACAAAGATACCGACGTACTCGGTAACCGAAACTACAGTCGAACTCTCGCTCGAATCTGAGGCAAGAGCACTATTCATTCAAAAGCTTCAGCAAGAGTAGAGATTCAGGAGCTATATCCCACGTACCCTTTCCCATCCGAGCCCTCCGTGGAAGAAGATAGGTGATTGCTGAGATGTATATATAGTAAAAAAGGCAATAAAAATAATGCAACACACATACGTAGTGGTAAGGGAAGCAGTATCTGACTGGATAGCGGTAGCAGCAACTGACGTATCACTAGAGCAAAAAATGTAAACAGGCCATGGATTATTAGCAAAGAAATTCCTACCCGTTGCTGGTTACAAGCGTGGACGTAGAGGGAGCTGTCGAGAGGGTGTTGCCGCTGCCAGAATTCGAAATTTAATTGAAATGCGGCAGTTCGAAGCCAAGAAACTTGCACTCACTTGTTGTTGCTACTAGTCGTCGTTTGAGAGGTGCTGGCAGTGAGTGAAGAGGTCACAGCGTTTGAAATTAGGGAAGAGCTCGATGTGCCTGCATTTTCAGAGCTCGAAGTCGAAGTCGAAGATCTGCATCGGAAAACGGCTTTAGAAAAAACGATGGGAAAGGAAGGTAGTCCAGACAGACGGTAAGGAAGCTTGATTGTCAGCCGCGACATTGATACTCGAGCTGGAGGCATAAATTTTGTCCGGTTCTTGTGTATCGGAGATTCTGGAAATGCAATCAGTGATAGTACTAGAACATGGTGAATGTTATTCACGGTGATAAGTTAGATATGACCTCTATAATAAACACTCTACGAGTGAAACGATCAGAAGTGTACATTGCTATCTTGAACAGATGAAGGTCGAACGAACCCAGATTCTGTAGGTGTAAAACTAAACGGAATGTTTGTTTCCTGTTCCGACGAAAATTCTTGAATAGTGGAACCACCATTTTGCGAAGTCAATCGAAGCAGAAGACTAAAAGCTGTCGGGTCGCTGCTATCCCGAATCAAGGTTGCTGATGAAGCCTGGTTGGTTGACGCAGAGGAAGGAACTCCGGTGAAGCTAAATCCGGCAGCAGTTGCGCCTACAGAAAGAAACACTCTATTTCCTTGCAATTTAAGCCAGCGTCTACACCAAGAGCACAAAAACTCCTTACAAAGAACGCATTCTGGGCAGGCTCTGCCTGCAACAATGCAGACCAAACAGGCTGGGATGGCCAGGGAAGGAAAAGTAGAAAGAAAAGAATGGAGAGTCGGGACCGTTTGTCGCTGATCACGATATTTGTCGTAGCACCTGAATAGAATATGAAAGAAAGAGCGTGTTGAAGATCATCAAGGGACTTCAAAGCGAGGATTGGTTGCTATGTAAGTATCTGAATTGTCCTGACCCTAACAAACCCTAACGTCTGGTTTTCCGGGGTTTACACGAATTTCCTAGCGCGTGCACACTGCAGTACTTTAGCGATAATGGTCAGCAAAAAAACAAAGAATGCCAAGAGAGTAGTCAAGGAAGCTCAAGAGACAGGTCCTTCTGCGTACGTTCATCTTCCTCTAAGCTTGAGCCAGGTTTTTAACTTGGACAAATAAACTACATACTTACAACAATCTTCGTCGGCAATGCAGAGAACCCACTGCTGGACCGAGTTCATCACCGAGCCCTGCTGGGCCAAACCCCAATGATACTCCTCCTTCACCGTCCCCAGAGCCTGATCCTCTTGAAGAAGGGAACATCGTACAACGGGCTGAAAAGGTCAAAGAGAAAGGAAATGTTGCGTTCAAGGCCAGAAAATACCAGGAAGCTATCGAGCATTATACCAAGGCCATCGGTGCGATTACTTATCATTTGACACTTTGTTTGTAATTTACTTGCAATCCAGAAATGAATCCCCTTGAACCCGCATTCCTCACTAATCGAGCCGCATCATACATTGCCCTGAAACGATTCAGACCAGCTTTGGATGACTGTCAACACGCAGCTACACTTCAGTCTGCCAACCCTTCAGCCAAAACCCTCCTTAGATTAGCACGATGTCAGCTTGCTCTCGGCTCTCCAACCCCTGCTTTCTCAACCCTACGATCCGTCTTGGCCTTGGAACCCAAAAACCCTACTGCGATTCAGCTGAAGAGTAAGATATCTGAATTGGAGAACCACATGAAAACATTCGAAATGGCGAGGGAAAAGAAGGATTGGGGACTCGCAAGACTGGCTCTGGATAAATGTATGCAGGGAATCGAAGGCGAGGCCGGAGAAGTACCCACGGATTGGAGGGTATGGAAGGTTGAACTGGAACTGGCAAAGGGGAATTTGGATAGCGCTAACTCTGCTGCAAAGTATGGCAACCACTTTGCGTCTCCTTTCTAGTTCTCATTCGTCTCTGATAGCGATGCAATTCGCTTGAACTCCAACTCTCCGGAAGCCCTCTGTCTGCGTGGTCTCGTGCTCATGCTCAGTGGTAAGTTGCCGCAAGCCTTGCAGCATGTCCAGTCTGCACTACGTCTGGATCCGTCCCATCTACCTGCACAACAGCTTAGAAAACGAGTGAAAGATATTGAGCGGTTGAAAGACGAAGGAAACGTTGCTTTCAAAGCTGGAAAATTGCAAGAAGCCGTGGCCAAGTATACTGACACTCTCGAGGTGGGTAACGGTCCGCTTCGACATCACGAATAATCTCGACTCAATAATTGGCAATTAGCGCATAGGTGAAGAAGAAATAGAAGCGAAGGGAGGTCAAATTCGTGCCACTCTTTTGTCCAATCGCGCTACGACTCTTGTGAAGGTACTATAATACTTCCGTCCATCACTGCATCTTGCGTTAAACCTGCGTTAAACTTGTGTCCAGTTACAAGAATATGATCGCGCTCTAGCTGACACGGAAGCCTCCCTTATTCTATATCCCAACTCGTTCAAAGCGCTACGGACCCAAGCTCGGGTAAATCTCGCTTTAGAAAATTATGAACAGGCCGTACGTGACTTCCAGAGTGCTGTGGATGAGGCTCAGAAGGACGGTAGTACAACTGAACGCGACGTGCGTGAGCTTCGCACAGAGTTGAAGAAAGCGGAAACTGCATTGAAGAGAAGCAAGACAAAAGATTATTACAAGATCCTAGGAGTGCATCGAGAGTGTACAGAGATCGAAATCAAGAAAGCGTATAGGAAAGAAAGTTTGAAGCATCATCCTGATAAAGTTAGGAATTTGTCCATCTTCTCGTACGTTGACTTAATTTTACGTTTCGCTGTAGGGTGGCGATGAAGAAAAATTCAAACTCGTTGTTGAAGCACATAGCGTACTCTCTGATCCCCAGCGACGTGCACGGTATGATATGGGTGAAGATGAGGATGGTCAAAATGATGGTATGAATGGTGGTATGGGTGGTATGGGTGGCATGAGTCAGGCCGATATTGCTAATCTGTTCGCCCAGTTCAACGGATTCGGAGGTGGAGGGCATTCACATTCCTCGAGAGGCGGGCCAGGATTTTCATTCGCGTTTTAGAGTCCACGCTTATGTTATATCTTGTGTATTTCTGTACACTTTTTGAACCTCAGACTTATTTCGAAAGTCGCTCAATAGATATGTACAGTATATCATACTTTTTCCCATTGCAGTGCTAGTTTTATTTTCGAGCATCTTTTTTTCCTTTTGTTGACCGATTCAAGCTAGAGAATACCCCCAAAGTATGAACACAGTATACATATGGTTATATACCTCACATGATTGGTAGGAAGCAGAGCAGAACTGGCGCGGTCCCATTGAGAGCTGTTGTGGTGCACCACAGATGTACATCACAACGGTCATTGGCGCGTAAATGATATGGCCATAATTCCCACTCAATATGGGTGATTAACAAAGACTTAAACTAGACTCCATATAGTCAGAAACCTTAAGAATAGACCAGTGAGAAAAGCACGATATTTAGCAGATATGTACATGGATCACTTTCTTATATACATTGAGGACAGTAAATCTAAAATTCGGTCATAAAGCACATCTCTTTGTGCGGACACAAAAGCCATTTCCAGTGTAATGTTTGATGATCGGAGCCACACTAAACATTGATCATTGGTATCCAGCAGAGTATCTCTTTGCAGGACTTCACGCACATATTTCACAGTGTGACACCTTCCACAAGCCTTCATGTCTCCTGTTGCAGCACAAGTAGGTACACCACACTGGTCCCAGCCTTTAAGATGCTTTTTTACCTTCAAAATGTATTGGTGGACCTGAGGTCTCTTGTCTCGCTCCGATGATAACTGGATAACTGTTCGGAAACATACATCTCCAAGTGACACCTGTTCGTCCCCTCCTGCCATTGTGGGATCATAAAACAAGTCTCGCCAACCGCTCAAGAACGGAAGCAGCTTTTTCCTGGTATCCGCAGGCAAGATTTTTTCAAAATCCCGAGAACTCACGAATGTTGTCAAGAGCATACTGAGTAATTGGACCACATCTACTACAGCACCTTTATAGTATTCCTAGTGGTCACTTGCCGGTTTTCGAATCTCCCGGTCCCAACGCGCAGCAACATGCGATAGTCGTTGGCCTAAGACACGAGTAAGGTCTTGATTCCCTGATGAGACAGGCTTTCTAGACCGCAAATATTTGCCGAGATATGGGTTGTGTTGAACCATGACCAGCATCCTAAGCCACGGATTGAAGAGTTGGTAATCCTCCCTCGCGCTTGCATCCTTCTCGATATAACCATCCGTGGCAGTCCATGGATCAAGAAAGCGATCCACTAGAGCAGGAAGGTACAACGCGCAAATTCGCGACCATATCAGGTCCTGCTGGATCTCGTGTTCTTTGGAGTTGCGGTCGAACTTAAAAGGGCTTGTAATTAGATTCGGTGCCCTGGCCCGAAATTCAGCCAGCCCTCAAAACTTACATATAGTTCTAACATGGTCTTTCGGACAAGCTCGTCGCCTTGTAAAACATCTTTCCTTGGGCCTAGCGCACTCTTTTTGAAGCCTGATATTCAATCATCGGTGAAAAAGATCTTTGTAAAGGGACTAGATCCTACCAAGTAGTACAGCAAAGTCTTCAGACCACAGAGGTTCAGGAAGACTATCCAGCACATTTTCAACTCGTTTTCCACGAGCTGAAGGACCAATTTAGTGAGAGAGAAGTTGATTGGTGAAAATGTTGTGGGTGCTTCTACACAACCGCGTGTTCTCTTTGTCCCCTCAGAGGTCGGAGCGGAATTTTTATTGCTCGTCCGTAGGTTCAAAAAGATTCTGGTTTGAAACGAGTCAACAGAAGAAGGCGATTTCAAACTCCGTCCATCCGGAGGCTGTCGTCTCTTGGATCCCCGCAGTGTTATGGTGACTTTGTTGGTTACTTGTATAATGTCGTATAATCCTTAAGTAATAGTGGGGTCCAGGGCCGGTAAAAACTATTGAGAAACCCCCACATTGCAGAAACCCCGAGAATTCCCACAGTCTTTATTGGGCAACCCTTTGCTCTTGGGCTGATCCGGCCAATTATGTAATGCGGCACTGGACGGCACAAGTCGACCTTGCCTCTTTATTATCGAGATATGTAACAAATTACATGGGTGGGGTATCAGACTGTATCAGAGTGAGCTATTATATGTTAGAATGGTATATCCCTGTGCATAACTAGTGAGCTCACCCCAGTTGTAAAGCAACTGATGCATCTGCAAAACCTGTATGTTCGGCTAAATAGCCGAAAGCAGCTCAGAGCACTTGGGAGCACTTCCCAGCAGCAAAAGCACCCAGAACAGGCTTTGATTTTTGCTTTGGGTGCTTTCGTCACTGGAGAGTGCTCTCCAGCTAGTATCCTTGCTCTGGCGAGTATACATGTTTTGCAGATGTGGTCTCAAAAACACCACTGATAGGCATGATATGCTACCAACTGTACGGTACCAGTAATAACACTATCTATCTTGTATATATGCATATGGAGGTGGGGAGGATGATAGCTGAAGAGCCTATAGCTCAGAGCAATTCTAAGCTGTGACTAGAATGACTCAAAAAATATGCTCAGCTACGTGCATGAAATGCTAGTAGTGGTCATCAAGCTGATAGTGTGAGGCCCTGGTGTTATGATCACTTCTTTTTCATCTTATCTTTTCCTTATCTTGTCTTATCTTTTATCTTTTGTCTTATCTTCTATCTCCCTTATCCTATATCTTGTCTTATTTTGTCACCTGACCTATTATTTATACTTACTGATACAACATGCGCTTTTCATTTACTTATATTAAACACAGCAGTCTCACAACACATATACAGCATGACGATCGAGCTTTCATTACTTACACATTGCTTTACTTATGTTCTACTCATGTTTACCACTAACCCAGGGCGTTGGGCATTAGTAGGGTGGAGGGTTGTTTACTTGTATATAAGCTGTAGTTACTTGCTGTATTTCCTTAGCTTTGATCTCGTCTATTCTACCTGGTTTAGCCCAGAACTTTGCTTGTTTCTCTTTATCGCCCCACCATTTGAGGTTTTCTTGAGTGTGACGCCTGGTGACATCCGTTACTAGAACCAGTCGCTGACACCTGGCACAGAAGGCCTGCTCTGGTCTTACCCAGACTGGGCCTAAGTGAACGCAGTAGCCGCCTAGGCCATATGAGGAGGTATGGGATAGTGCCAATACTGGTGAGGGGAGCCTAACCAGAGGTAGTTGTGGAGCTTGGGTAGACCTAATAGAGGGTTCTAGAGGTGTAGAACGTAACGCGTAACCACCGCTTCAATGTGGAGGGGAGGTGTAGCCGATATGAGTGGGAAGCTGTGGAGAGCTTAGGGAGCAATGAAGCGGAATTGGGAACCTAATGGGAGGTTCCAAAGGATGAAGGACGAATTGTAGAGCCTCGACGTAGATGGTGAGTCAAAGGAGAGGCGTAGACAATACAAGGATTGACAGAAAGAGGCCAGAGATGGGGAACAGAGAGGAGAAATAGAGTTGAGGTGAGACAGAGATGAAGGAAACAGATAATGAGGAAATATATGACAGTTGAGACGTGTCAGGCCCTGTTAGCAAGTACTAGTAGACTGTACTAAAGGGACCAAGCCAGGTAGGAAGAGTTTCCAGGTAAGATTTGACAATAACACGCTGGGGAGCTCCGAGGGGAGTCCCCAGCCTATATACTGTACATGAGGCTGTCAGGTACATATGTCATATGGCTACTGGAGTGACAGGTAATATGTATCGTGAAGATCGTAAGGATGGTGCAGAGAATATCGGAAACATCTATAAGTGACGAACCGGAGCTCTGGAAAGGAAAGGGAAAGGTCTGGAGAAGCAAGGCATGACAGATGGCAGGAATCACATGTAGAATAAAGATGTCTAAGGGCTCTCATTCTCTTATTAGCATCTTTGCTGGGTTCTTGGTACATTAATAGCCCTACTAAACTCATTTATCAACATAGTTTTAACCTGAAATACACAGTTGGTTTATCACAGTAGTATACATATGCATGATTATTAAAACATATGAGTATGGTTAACAAAGGAAAATATTATTGACAAGCAGCACAACAAAAAACACAGCACACAGGGTGCAAATCTCCATAAGTTGCTGCCACTTACTGAAGACTTTTGAAAAATTGATGTAAATTTCTGATAAGATAAGATTTGTGACTTATGGAAAGTATTATGTAGAGCTTATGGAGTAAAATTTCCATAAAAGGAAATTTATTTGCATAAGTTCATCATAAACAACAAGATAAGTAGACAATCTTATGCTTTAGCCATTTCATGTTAATTCACTGTAAGTTTCTCATAAGCCACAAAAACTTATGATAATTTGCACCCTGTGGCAGCTACATGGTGAAATGGACAAAGAAAATCGCAAAGCAAGATGGCGGCAATCAATCTTCGGCATGTCGCCGGCCGGACCACTGGAAACCCTTAGAGTGAACTTTGTGGAGGGTTCCCCAAGGAACCCCGGGTTCCTGCAAGTACAGGGGTTTCTCAATAGTTTTTACCTCCAGGGCCTCCGCATCTCAACTCTTCCAGTACTGTGCGAAAGGGTCTTCCAAAGAATATAGCGTCGGCGCTGTAACAGGAGTGACAAAAAGTTTAAAAATTTCTAATTTAAATTAGGAGGCCCCCAGAATCTCCTGCAGAACCTCACCCGAAATAGCGTCATTTTGGACCCGATTTTGGTGATTTCCTGGTCCTAAAATAGCGTCATTTTCGGCCAAAATCCTGAGTCCTTGTCCGTTTATAGCGTCATTTGAGTTGGCAGGAGTCGGCGCACTAGCACCAAAGCCAAAATTTTTTGAGCACTGGAAAAAGAACATCAACATTTGAATTTTAAAGGAAATTTTGGAAAAAATTTTTGATTTCACGTGAATAGCGTCAATCATGGCAAAATCGTAGCGTCAATTAGGGCGTCAGGCCGGGCGGGGTTCTGCAGGAGATTCTAGGGGCCTAAATTAGGTCGGTAAGAATTCCCCACAGTTGGGGAAGAATCCTCCAGCTTCCTCCAGAGTCCATTCATTACGGACTCGCAACTCAGAATTACCCATTGCAATCTTCCGCGATGCTTCATTTTTGTTGCCTGTTGGGGGGCACATCTGGCTGATGACCGAAGCAATGTGACAAGGTCCGAGTACTGTCACTATCGGTCATACCATCGGCGAACGATTGTCTTATCAGGTTTGTAACCTGGAGCATGGCACAATCCCAGCCTATAGCTTACCTCTTACTTACTCCCCTTACTTTCGGAGACACCAAAAATGACCTCGAAAAAGCTGATTTTAGTTATTGGAGCCACTGGTGCTCAAGGTATTCCAGTGGTTTCAGCTCTGTTGGCTGCACATAATGGAAATCCATCCCCATACTCGGTGAGAGCCCTGACGCGGGATTCGAAGAGCAAACAGGCGCATGCTCTCGCCTCTTTGGGTGCCGAACTGTTTGAAGGTGCGCTTCTTCTATTTGTAGTAATAGTGATGAAAAATTGGATGCGGTCCAGGTCGCTTTGATGATATGGACAGTCTGGCTACTGCATATGACACCTGTACAGCCCCAATACAGACCTGTACACAGGGGGGGTGTCCCGTTTGTACAGGGCCCTGTAGACAGGTATTTAACAATAAGATACATTTAGTGATTGAAAGCGTACGGAAATATACTACTCTGGAGAAATATTTAATCCGGCTGGTCATTAGGTGATGTGGGAAGCCCCGTGACTGATCGGAGATAGCGGACACTGATGCAGATAGTGATCGGGGATACGGGAAGTCGGGATAGTCGGGGAGCATAGTCGGGAGTATTGGTATGTATTTTGACATAGTGACATTGTGGTATGTCAGGAATAGTCAAGAACATGAGTTGAAATATATATACATAGCATACAGAAGTTACTACAGAGCATCAGTAGTAGCAGCATCAACAACAGTGGTCCAACGAGTATTTAATTCATCTTCATCATCCTCACCACCATCAGCATCCTCCAACCACACATCCCCAGGCTCTTCTACCTCATCAACAGTCATAGAATTTTGTCGCCCAACATATGTTCCAATGCGGAAGTAAATTAGATTATGAGGATCAAACCCAGGGAGCTTCTTGATTGCAAAAAGACGGCGTCGGTGTAGAGCGTTAAATCGATTGCGCTCTTGAAAATGCTGCTGGAGTTGAAGGGCAAGGGGTGGGTTATCAACCTCAAGAGCAGCGCACCTGATATGAAGCTCATGCTCTTCATCATGCATGAAGGTCAGCAGTCGGCGTATTTCCACATGAAGGCGCTGCAGCTCTTCTTCTGCTCGGATGAGCTTGAAGAACTCTAGCATGATCTGTCTGTTTTTTGGAGTGGCCCACTGTCGTTCTCGAATGTCCTCCCGACTATCACGAAGAAGGTCAAATTCAGAGAGGAATGTGAGATCAAGCACCTCCTCCCATTGGATAATACGACGTGGGGGTCTGAGAGCAGCAGCAGCCTCATTGTAAGCTTTCATCGCGGCCTGAATAGATTTGGAGCGGGTTTTCATTGCCTTAGCAATGTGTTTGCGCATCTTATAACCTAAGCAAAGCAACATTGAGCTCCAGCCTAAGATTGGAAAGAAGGAAACTTGCCTGTTCCAGCAACGTTAAGCCTTCCCATCTCAAACATTCTAGCTACCAGAAGGCCTTCGAGCTTGTCCAAGGCCTTCTGATACCCAGCCTCACCTACCATTTTCTTTGCCTTCAGCCATTCCTCTGAGCCCTCAACCCATCGCGAGGAGATTTCCAGACGCTCCTCTAAAGCTTGAACATCAGCAATCAGCTTTCGTTCATTTTCTTGCTCGTTTCTGTGCTTTGTTTCAAGCGCATTTGTTTTGTCACGAGCAGTGGTGCTATAGGGAATCCATGCTTTGCAAACCTCTGCAAGACGCCGCTGACAAGACTGTAGGGCATCAAGCTTAGCAAAGTACTCCATCTCGATGGTCTCCTTTGGTGGTGTTTTGCAAAGATTCCGCAAGTATTCACCTTCCTCTACAAGCCAGGTGTAGAACACCTCAGGCGATGATATCCCGGACTCTTGCATACGGGAGCGGACCAGATACTTGGTGCGAATGATGCGAAGGGCCTGTTTGTAATTTCCATAGATGAATTTGCTGAGGTTCGAGTAGGTTTGGAGGTCATGGTAATACACGAACTCTGCAATGGACTGTCGACGGTGGAAAATGGACTGATATCGGGTGATGGAAGCCAGGGAGTTGGTTACGCTAAAATATCGCTCACATCCCTCACCGTCCTCCAAGCCCACACCAACGATGTACAGCATAAGAAACACAAGCTGGCATACCCGCTCATGAGCGTAGCCATGCATCGTTCCAATTACAGGGAGAAACATTCCCCATATAGCTAGAGAGTTCAAAGGGCTTCGACGAACAGTCTTTGAGAATTTACACATAATATCATACACCACTGCCAGTCGCCCGTTTGGTTTTTGTTCACCTCTTTTCTCACGCTCCGCCTTCTCTGCTCCTAGGAAGATAGAGAGGAGGCAGAGGGGGTATTGATATCTATGTTGCATTATCAGCTGCCCCTTCTAAGTATTGCGGAGCACTTACAGCTCGCCACTTTTCACCATGTCGCATGCCAGCAACAAGGCCATATGTCTACACAGAACCACGAACCATCCATGCTCAAAGAACTTTGCTGAGGAGCGGACGGTGTTCGTATCCTTCATATTTTCCCACCGGTCTTCACATCGACCCTCCTCCCAAACATGAACAGCAGGACTATCCGTGACAGGCAGGTCATCAGCATTCGGCCAGTTTGCTTCAGCCCAGGCGTTTGTCTCTGATCGGGAAGCAAAGTAATCTCCACCCCCAACACGATGGTCCATACGCTCTCTTGAAGTCTGAGGAAGAGTTTCGCCATTTTCCTCTACGCTCTGCAACGTATCTTCCTTTCGCTCCACTCTACGAAGGGAATCGTTGCCATCCATTGTCACAATCATCCTAACGTCCAATTTGTCATCCTCCTGCAGTCGATATTGGCAAGGGGGGCATGCGTTGAGCATCCTCCAATCTCTACCTTGACGGCCTAAGAACTCCCTAGTGCGATTGCGTACAGTGTTTAGGATTGCAATGTAGAGATCAAATGCGGCAGAAAGCTGAGTGGACAGGTAGGGCTTGTAAGCAACACCATGGATATCGCAAATGGATTTGCAGAACGATTGCATGCCAAGGCGTGCGCAGCGTACAAATAGCTTGTGATAGAGATCAACTGTTCGGATGGTGAAGCCAAAGGTATGAATGAGGGGGGCGACAGGAATGATGCCCGACCGTACCAGACTAGCAGACTGATAACGGTCCGTTGACCGAGGTATTGCCTTGCTAGAGACATCTGTAATCAAAACACTCAGCACTTGGCTCTGCATGAGGGCTTAGTATACGTACCAAAGATGTCCACTATTTCCAAAAACATGTCTGGACCAGATGTCTGAGAAAGGGGAGCTCCGTTCTTTTCACGCCAGCAGTAATCCATATAAGCTGATACAATGTCGTCCATCTGCTCAGCCCAGTACTTGCTGTTGACTTGAGTGCGGTCGCGTCTAGTCCGAAAATCTTGGTAAATGACTTTCATTTCACGAACAGCCTTTGCCTCATCCTTCTCGGGAGTACCATCCTCGGAGATTGACTCAGAGTCAGAGCCGGCATCAGACTCAGCAGTATAGTCAGCCGAGCTAACGTAGTTGCGTGGAGAGCCGTGGTCATAGGATGAGAATGGCGGGTAATCCTGCGATATTGTGACATCGGGTAGCTGCAGTGCAGCTATTTGAGCATGACTTGAGGCTCCCTTTTTCTTGGCTTGAATGACCTGTAAGTGGCGGAGAGATGTAGTGGCAGAGAATCTACCATGTACAAGTCGTCTCTGTGAAACACCGTCTCCAAGCAGACCATGAGCAGGCCCGCGAAGACGCCTCCCAGGAAGAGTAGTAGAGGCGTTTGCACGAGCTCTTCATGCCTCAACGCGTTGATTAAAAATACGAGTATTCATTGAATCAAGACCAAGCTTTACTTATTGTTGAAATAATGTTGAAAGCTGAATAGACCGCGATCAGATGATCGCTTATGTCACAACATAAAACCTTCCATATGACATGTTTCTTTTGTTGTTCCTTTAATTAATCCTCCTCCCGCTTTTATACGATGAAAAGAAAGCTGTCCCTGAATATAGAAGAGGAACTGTCTTCTGGTCGTAAGTCTTTTTTTTGCCCTTCATTCTGCTCTGCACTGCTCCGAATCTGGGGCGGCGCTGAGCGCTCCATTCCGCCGCCTATATATGCTGCGGAGCTCCGGATTGTCCAGACATGGGGTAGCGTTGAACGAAGCGTTCACCGTCCACACGCACGACTGAAATTCACGTCGGCACGTATGTGGCTCCATTTTGTCGCCTATATACGATGGAGCTCCGCGTCGCTCAGACGTGTGGTGGCGTTGAACGTTTCGGCTGAACGCTTCGTTCATCGTCTACACATACGGCTAAGCCTCATACCGCTGCATATGCAGCTGAGCATCGCGTCACTATGCATGCGATTGAGCTTTGCAACACCCCGAGCCTGGGGAGATACGAGACACCTCGCCCTGCCATCTATACAGCAGAGTGCTCTGTGTCACCCCGAACTTGGGGAGGTGTAGAGCGCTCTGTACCACCTGGAACTTGGGGAGGCGCAGAGTGCTCTGTGCCACCCCGAACTTGGGGAGACACAGGGTGCTCTGTACCGTACCGAGCTTGGGGAGGTGCAGAGTGCTCTGTACCACTCCGAACTTGGGGAGACGCAGGGTGCTTTGTACCGTACCGAGCTTGGGGAGATGCAGAGTACTCTACTCTGTTATTTATGCGCATGGCTGAGCTCTGCATTGCTCAAGCTCGGAGTAGCGCTAAGCGCTCTGCGCCGCTGTCTCTCCAGTGTCTCATTGTAAAAAAACAAGTGTACTAACTACCTTTCAGTTGGGTTTCGTGTTCTCCGTAGCCGTAAGGCATTCAGTTCTATTGCTCGAAGTCCAGAGGTTGTGCTTCCCGCCATTGATACAGCGGCTCTTCTTATTCAAGGACAAATCAAACAGCAAAACGCATATCTTGTTCAGGACCACGATGAGCTGGTTTCCCCATTAAACTCTCATAGTCATCATCTCAAGCAAGCTAAAGCTAAGCCGCTGTCCGGACTTACAATACCGATTTCTATCACTACTCTTTGCGTCCCCTTGCCTATCGTCAGGAAGCGCCAGAAGCTTTCTGAAGCTGAATTACAAACGCTGAGCCATCGGCAACGCAGTAAAGCCCGCTATCGAGAAAAGCGAGATGAACGCCGCGTTACGAAGCAGCGGGAGATTGGAGCTGGCAGTAAGGATGTGGCTCGGCAACGCTCTGCTAAGTCGAGCGTTGTACTGGCTGGCTCGGCTGTCTTTCCTATCGCAAGATCATGGAGTGGACGGCGCCTTCCATCTTTCCGAGTCCGAATTATGTCCAGCCGAGATGTCTATGAGGCGTCCGGCCTTCAACTCTTTACTTCTGATGGAAGGTGAGTGGCTTTGCACGGCTACGATAATCCTGCTTAACGTAGCGCCTTTTAGCCAGGGACGGATTTGGAAAAGTAGCTCCGGCCATCGTGTGATGGCTCTCATTCCTCAACCGAAAGGTTCTGGATGGGAGGATGTTATGCGTAGCGTTGATGCTCAACTCGAGCGACTATACCAGCAAGCAAGGGTTGATGTAGCGCATCAAAATCATCGTCGAGGGCAGTATCCTACACTACCTGCAGGGTGTGGTTTTGGTGGGGGTAGAACGGAGCCAGGCAACTATGCAAATACTCCTCATAATGCTGCGTTGATTGAGGAGATATTGGCCAATAGGGAGTTTCAGCTAGTCGCTAGTTTTATTGATGGTAAGCAACATATAGCCTTGTATTCTACAACGCCCTCACCAAGCTTTAGCTGGAGTTCAGACAACTTTTCCCAAGCTTCACACCTTTCTTACCAATCTGCTTGATAAGATCTTGGCGGACAACCCTCATATCAAGAAGATGTTCAACGGCTGCTGTTACGGTGCATGCCATTTCAACCTTCATAATGCTTGTACCGATAACCACGAGGATTATTTCAACATTCTGTTTGCAATGTGCTGTGCTTTTTGTGTCGGCAACTTTGATCATACTCGAGGAGGCCATATCATTGCTTGGAACTTGGGCGTTGTCACAGAATTCCCCCCGGGTGCTGCCGTATATCTCCCGTCTGCCTGGGTTACACACGCCAATGTTCCAATTGCCCCACATGAGCGTCGATCCTCCATTGCTTTCTTCACATCTTCTGGTCTAGCACGTTGGTATCAGAATGGATACATGTCTGACTGAGAGTTCCAGGAGCGAGCAACATCAAGGCAGCTGCATATTTGGAGGGAGGCGCGTTCAAAGCTATGGGAATCCGGTTTGGAGATGCTGTTACATGAGGAGTAGAATATCTTGATCATACTATATTGCTAGACATGTATTATTTTATACGTTCCTATACCATTCTGCTTCGGAATATGATGTCTATTGCTTAGTACAAAATAATGATTAACTCATAAAACAACATTTTTGCCACTGTGTTCAATTTTACACCTTCTAATCTGAGCAAAATAAAGTTCTGAAAAATATATATTCAAGCTTGAATGGAAACGAAGCAGACTGTATATGCAGTTTGTAGATATTCAACCTGTAGCGCAATGTAAAAATTCATCCAGAATATTTAAGCAGTCATAAAACACCACGGAAACTGGCGCTTGAATACCTTATAACCCCAACCCAACTTTCCTCTTGACTTTGTACTTCCCAACCACTGACTTGCACTAAATATTGGCCCATCTCCTTCTAAACCATGCCTCGTGAACGTACACATTCTGCTATACAGAAATCTCTGCGTAATAATGAGCAGAAGGCTGAAATTTGTCAAGAATCAGCGCGGCGTGCTTCAAGGAAATATCGAAGGAAGTAAGTCAATCAAACTGCTCTGCATTCCATTTATTTTTCAGATTTACTGATTGAACTTCGTATTGCTTCTATAGAAACAAGGAAAAGCACAATCAGGCCTCAAAATTGAGGATGCGCAAGTTCGCTCTGCAAAACTTTTGCACTCCACTCTCTCATTACTTATTCATGGCTGTAGTGAACGCGAAAAACTCAGCAACGATGAAGCGGATGCAAAAGAGCGTTGCAAGATGTCAGCCAAAAAATATTACTTGAAGTGAGTGTCCTCGAACATTTTGTTAGTCTTAATTTCATTTGTCTTAATGCGTTTCCAGAAATCGAGAGGCAATACTTGCCAAGGCAGAACACAAACGAGTAAAGTACATCTATTCTCTCACTCAAGTCCAAGCTCCTTGGGCCTTAATATTCTTGATTAGGGCCTATGTTAGCAAGCACAACGATGCAGAATGGGCATACTTTGCATATCCTGCTCGCAAATACAATCTTCGAGTTGGATTGATCGGTGAGAAAGATGCCACTGACTTTGAAGAGGGGTTCAGAGATTATTAATATCTAACGCACTATCAGTATCTATTGATATATGTAGGCAGATATGTAGTGGGCCTTTGCGATAAAAAACAAGAACTTATATTTCAGCACTACAGAATGAAAGACACTACGCTACGCAGTACAATAAGGAGAGGTCAGAATGATATGGTATACAGCAAAGACAGCATTATAGCGTAATAGTGTTCAGCTGAGCAACTAGACCCGAGGCCCTTTCTCAGGGAGCATCTCCGTTTTTTTGTCCACACCTGAATCCCACTGCGCAAAAACTTTAAGTGCATCGGATTTGCATCCCACAGTCACCATGACTTCACCACCCCGCCAGGCTAGACCCTCCACAAGAAGGGATATCCTATATGTCTTTGATTTAGCTGCCAGCTATATGAACAATGCTACAGGCAACGCACCTTTTGACATACACGCCTGGCCTAACCCCTCGAATGACAATAAAAACCTCATCCTTCTCCGGTGCTGGCTGAAGCATGTCGAGGATTTTGGAATCCACAAGCTCCTCATAGTACATCTTTGCCGTAGGATAATCATTAAACTTCTTGAAGATGCGATGGTTGTAGAACTGCGTGAGGTCTCTGAGACTTCGTTCGCCACCCCTGCGCTCATCATAGGAGTCAAAAAGACCCTGCACTCCATCGCGACCATGATACAGAATGTACCAGGTGGAGGTGTTGAGGCCAGGGGTATCGGAAGTGGCGCAGCTGATCGAGCTGGTCACAGAAGCTGGAGTAGAAGGGAGGACAAAACGTCCACCAGGGACAATACACGGCGCAGGTGTGGGTGAGCAGCTCCGAAAACGGCTGCGATCATTGAGTGCCCGGGTGTTGGCGGCACCAGCAACACAAGGCGTTGATGCGATGTTATGTTCCGCAGCACTGGCGGCATGCACAATGTGAGGTCCGGATGCAGGTGAAGGGCTTCGGAAATAGCTACGGTCGATATGTGCTGTGGGCTTAGTGGGGGTGGCAAACACAACTGCCCCTGCTTCAGTTTTTCGAGAGCGGCTTGGTGTGTTGGGCGGTGTAAAGGTCTGCTGCAAGGCCACTATATGAAACATCAGCGTCAGAAAAAAATGGTGTTTGTACTTCAAGACTCACAGAATGCAGGACCAGCTATATCGAGAGATTCAGCAATTTCATCTTCAACCAAGTCCAGCTCAGCCTGGATCTTGGCTCGGACGCGTTCTTTGGCCAGCAATGCTATGGCTGAGGTCAGTAAATCATCATATGCTGGGCATGCTCTTACCCGAAGTTAATTGAGCCGCTTCCTCCGCTAATTTGACCCTTGCAAGATGCTCAGACTGAGAGATGGAGGGTCTGAGCCCTTCTTCAATAGCTTCAAGTCGGCTTAGCTTTGCCTGAGGGCTGATGAGCTGGCTAGGTCGAGGCTTGGTGGGACTTTGAGATTGGGTAGAGCGAGGTTCGGCAACAAGTTCAGAATGCTCTGTCAGAGATCATGTGAGTTCCAAAAATAACATGGGAAAATCAATGGGAGTTAAACTTACGCGTCATGATCGATACTTATCTTCAACGTTCAACAGCAATGAGGTGGCACCAGAGGCGGGCAGTGGTGGTGGTTGAAAGGTACGCTTCTCCTCCAACTCTGCATCTTCAACACTGATCACGAGGGATAGAAGCTTACGTTTGACGCGTTTCATACTTGTAATGCCTGGGATCCTCAAATGTTGGTTATTTTTTTGCCCACTATCTGTCACCCTCTACTGCGTGTTCACCATGCCCGAACTTGTGTGGAAAAATACCACTGTGGCCAATCCAGTTGATGTGGCTGCTTTGAATGCAAGTCAATCATTGCCGCCTCCTTCTTCACAAGTGTTATCAACGTTAGGTGGGCTTCTCATCAGCGCAAATTTTCTTCTTAAATGACCTCCTTTTCTGCTAGCCTCTTTCCCCCCAGCCTCAGCTTCTCATCCAGTCTACAGCTCCTCCAGTAGCTCAATGATAGAGTTTCTCGCTGGCAACACATTGGGTCCCTCAAATTACACGCCTTCAGCTTATACTGGCAATGACATGCCTGCTTCTAAACTACCAGCTCCTTGCCATCCTGTGGGTCAAGCGTTGATCAACACTGTCAATGCTCCATCTACTAACAGCATATCTGCCAACGGTGCTGGTTCGCTACCTTTCGGTGCTTTTACTCCTGCTACACCGGCTAGTAGCACACGATGTGATGCTTTGGACGACAATCTAGCTGCCACCACCTCTCCCACCCGTCCACTTCCTCCTGCTACTAAATCCAGCACAGATGTTGAGCCCAGGGAAACGGACAAGGCGTCTACTTCAAAAAAGAAACGAGCAGAGATGGGTCCTGCCGAACGGAAGCTTGCTCGTGAAGCTTCATCTCTGAGGTCGGAAAAGCTTGGTGCAGCTATAGACGATCTTCTCGAGGAGCGTGACCTACTCATCGACAACATTTCTAAAGAACATAATGTTTCATCGACTCGCGTCAAGCGTCTTGCTCATCAAGCTCCGGGCTTAAAAGCTAAGAAAAAAGCTAGCGATTACAACATCTTGTTTTACTACAAAAACAAAGAGATCAACGGCGGTATGTGTCTTTACTATTCTCTGCGGTTCATCTTTTTCTGACAGACATCTAATAGAGCTGCCATCGGGTTCAAAAATCAACTCTGTAGAGGTGCATGCTGCTGTTAGGGCGGATGAGGATCTCATGCATATCTTTCATAATAAAGAGGCCATGGATGAGCTCCGTGAAAAGTACAATGAGGATAAGCTTGATGAAGAAAGGACCGTGGTACGTGTCAGCAAACGACGAGAGGCAAAAACTGTCGCAGCCCAAGTCAACGCCTACCAAAAAACTGTAAGGAACCAACTCAATGTGCTCTATTTGTCCAATCCTAATTCACCTCAAGTCAGATTATTTATATGAGGTCGTTGATGTCTCATCTTTCGGTGTGGTAGTTCGATCTTCGCTTGACTCTACGGCTGTTGCATCTTATTTTGGGCGGGGCCCTGTCGATGAATTTCTTCGGTCGGAGTATGGCGTTGGAGTCCAGGAATTCACTCAACATTATGAGGCATGGATACTCACTCGTAACCTGAGTGAGATATTTGATTTGTCTTACAATTGTGATTTTGAACATGTTTCTGACCAGAGCAACGTGGTAAAATGAGTATGACTGACATGGCCAAGGATTTGGTGCATACTATCAGTCGAGGATTATGTATGTTCAATATTTTTGTCTGTTGCCGTTCATTACTGATGGTCATTGCAGCAGAGATCACTGGTATCAGAGATCTACCAATGAACTACGTTTCATTCGAGACAGCTATCTGCATCCCACACAAGGTCGGCGTGATAGGTTGGCCAACAAATATCCCATGGAAGTATCCGCAGAAGCTTGCCGCGGATGAAGTCCGAGCACTCCATGCCTCTTGGAGTGATGGAAAAACTCACTGGTATCGTATGACTGCCTCGGAACACAGGTCGCTGGTTCGTCGCTTGACATCGGAGGGAAAGCTGGATCCCAAGGAGCGGAAGAAGCGCAAACCTAGCAAATCCAAGATACACGCACATGGCGATGAGCTCTTGGATACTGCTTCCAACAGTAGCTCTGACAGCAGTGACGATGAGCCCTCGCATTACCGAAAGAAGTCAAAGCCTTCATCGTCTATTTCTGGGCCTTCAAACGCTAGAGGTGTGGGGAAGAATGCGGTGCAGAAGGTCAGAACGAACCATCCTTCCTCCAAAGCAGCTGGCCCTAGTGCTAAGCATACCGAGCCCTTAAAGGAAACACACGCCAAGGGGAAGGGAGCTGAAAGTGACAGGGGCAATAAGCGAGGTAAGGGCAAAGGCAAACAGTCTGCTACAAGGAGACCGGGGTCAAAGAAGAGCGTCAGATTCATTACTGACAGTGACGATGACACGCCTAAATTTTGGCTAGACGTCTATGCGGTGAATTGTGACATTTTCACGTATAGATTTGTATCAAGAGGACTGTAATTGAGACCCAGATTGACAGTCAAAGTCAATACTGAATCAGTCTAATAAGTTGAAAGGGACCATATACCCATACTACCACAAGTTGGTTAGTTTACCCATCCCCGATACTACCTACGGATAGCAGTCTACCTGTTTGTCAAGCAGGATTATACCAGACTCGGACTACATCCGAAGGATGACCATTCACGTATGACATACCAAGGGTATTCTTATTGGACCTTACACTGGCAGGAGTTTGGAAGAACTTACTCAAGTGACCATGAACCGAGGATTGACTCGAAATGACTTTCTAGAACTCAGGAATTATCGAATACCCCTTCTAGAACGAGATCATGCATTAATCTAAAAGACTGCGATTTAGTCTAATAGACCAATCAAGTTGCATGGTTGAGGAAAATGACTAGAGGAACGATCGAAGTACTGCGAGGCTCCGAAGACATATCAAATGAATGTCAAAGAATCCTGACGTAGAAAATAATGCAGAATGCAATTAAATGAATACTATGCGTAACTCCCTTGATAGAGTGTAGGCACAATGGGTGTCTATCGAAAGAGAGAAGCAATTAGTTTAATCCAGATGAATCAGATTAATAGGATTAGAATCGAGGAGAGCTGATTTGCCTCCGGACGAGGTGACAAACGATCGAAGTAAGTGTGAACCGCAATGACGGTTGAACACCATTCGAGTCATTCTCCAAAACAATTAAATTAAATGCATAACGAAGTACCTACCTATGTTTGGAGGTATACTTGAATCTTGGAACCAATTATGGACCAAATAAGGACATGTAGATTCAAATTAAATGATATCTGACCGAGTGTAGAGGTTTCCTTGCGGTTCCGAACGTTTATTGTATTAAATTAATTGTACTGTGCGACTCTAGATTTTGTATGTATAAATAGCGATCCGATGTATCTGGAATACAAGTGATTTTGGGACGACGTTGCAGTGCTAATCCGTAAAAAGGAAAGACACACTCCCGCCAGACTGAAACCTCTTCGCTAGCAGCCATTCGGGCCCGGCACTTGTGAGTATAGGAACGTCGTGTTCTGCTCCTTGTGACTGCGAGAAGTATATCCAGTTGTTGGGTATTCTTCGAACTTAAGATCAGTCGTTGGTCTTAAGGGCAAATCACGCTGTGTGGTTGTGCCAGCACATAGTTCTAGCCCTCCGTAGGGGTCTGTGTGTTTTGGTTTTAATTTACTTTGATTCAAAAACCCCAATTCTTGATATACCCAAATCAATACAAACCAAAGCACGAATCGTGCTGAATCTACCTTAATCAAAGGAATATATCGAATCCTTAGAACGATTCAAATTGATTGATCAAAGCTTCGTACTTAGCTCTCAAAGCTTTGCGGAACCTTTGCCAACGCTACCCCTTGCTATTAAATAAATTTGATAGCAGTGAACTCGCATATTGTGTATTAGATTGGTTGGTTGGAGTGCCCATTAGATTCCTTCCTTTCTCTTTCACACAAAAACGAGGCAAGCTCGTTATCTGGAGCCCACCGCGAGGGGTGGTTTTGAAGCTACAATTAGCTTGATAAATTAAATTGAACGTTTGTTTGGATTATATTCGATTATTTGGTAGAAGTGTGTTGATCTTTGTGATACCATTTCTGTGAACTGTCAACATTAGTTCATCAGGAAAACCGCGTACTTCGAAGAATTCAGAGAAAGCAGGAGTATTGACGCCGGAAGAATATCGTAAAGCAGGAGTTGTATTTGGGAGATCTACGTTCGGCACATCAGCTCGAACATCCCTATTAAACCCTACGAACGAATCCAGTCGTCCATCCTCTTCTCAAATACCGACAGAAGCATCGCGTGGAAGTTCTGTTTCTAGAGGAACAGGATCATCTATATCTCGAGGAAGACTAACATCTTTACCGAGGAATTTGAAGAAATCTAGTCTCGATCCGAAAAGGAAGAGAAAAGAAATTAATCCGATTGATATTGAAGAAGATATAATTGAATTGATTGCTCCAGAGTCAATTTCAATATCTTCTACATCGATCGAATCAACTAGATTGATAGATACGTTAAATCAGACTATCTCTCAAGCAAGTAATACGATTGAACCAGTCAAAATGACTACCAATAATTATGGAATGCCTGCGTTGTCAGCCGAAGCTAAGGCTGAGATTGATAAAGCCA